>CANSNZ010000034.1:932500-1229852 GCA_947646795.1 Beta lomatogona
TCCATACAACAAAGTTTTGCTAAGCCATGGATTACCTGAGTTTTGTGTTGTGTCTTCTACTAGGCATGGATTGTAATCCATCTCCTCCTTTCAAATGTAAGGAAAGATGATGAATCAAATCCAAGGAGACTACCACCAGGTCCACCCACTATACCCATCTTCGGGAACCTCTTTAGCCTCGGCAAAAACCCACACATCTCCTTGACTGAACTTGCCAAGACTTATGGCCCACTCATGACTCTGCAGCTAGGCCAAGTGCCAACAGTGATCATTTCCTCATCTGTCATGGCCAAAGAAGCCCTTCAAAAACAAGATCTTTATTTGTCTAACAGGTTGGTCCTTGATGCTGTTCGTGCACTTGATCACCACAAAAGTTCACTGTCCTTTTTGCCAGTTTCCCCAGAATGGCGAAAGCTTCGAAAAATCTGCAATTCAAGAGTATTTTCAGACAGTAAGCTTGAGATGAGCCAAAATCTGCGAAGAGAAAAAGTGAGGGATCTCCTTGCCTACATCCAAAAAAGAAGTGAAGTTGGTTTATCGGTGGACATTGGGCAAGTAGCATTCACTACAACGCTGAATTTGTTATCAAGCACTTTCTTTTCACTGGATTTGGGTGACCCCTGTACCGAATATGCTTCTGAATTTAGAAAGACTGTACGAGGTGCACTGGAAGAATTGGGAAAACCAACTTTGCTGATTATTTCCCTTTATTGAAGAAGATAGACCCACAAGGCATCAGACGGCGTGCAAGTATACACTTTGGTAAGATGATTGATCTATTCAACACCATAATTGAACAACGGTTGCAGGGCATGAGACCATTGGAATCATTACCAGGGGACGACTTTTTGAAAATAATAACCGCCAAACAACAACTAACAGTTTAACATGGTTAAATAAAATAAATCATGATTAATAAATTTAATATAAGGATACAAGATCCATAGCACAAGCCTCCAAAATCATTAATTAAATTAATATAATAGGTTTTGAGAAAGAGCAGAACGCCAGTGGATCGCAACCCACTTCCTAAGGTTTGTCAGATCGAAATCTCCAGACAGCCTATGGGCTTACGTTCCCTACTGCCTGTGTCTAAGAATGGCCAAACTCCCGATGCAGGATAGTACCCAGCTCAGTACTTCCCAACCTCTCGGACGACAACAATTAACCCAGGTAAGACCCCTAAATCGCAACCTAGGTGGTTGACATGTTCTTCACTGGGGACTACGTCTATCCCATCGGATATCTTAATCTCAATAAAAATAGTACTACAAATAAATACTATAGTTTATTCATCCATTTATTCATCAAATATAAATAATAAGGAAGCCCTTCAAGCCTTACACCTAAAATCAGCAGAAACTAGGATCGCAATCCAGAAGTCTCAATTGAACAATATTTATTCTTCCCAAAGTAATAGTAATAATAATACTAATAAAATCATTGCATCAAACTAAAAAGAATAAACCTTCATTAAAACATAAATTATACACCAACAAAATATAGTCAAACACTCCAACTACTACACTTTCGTTGTCTGAGTTTGGGTACAAGGTTAATTACAACGTTAGTTATAATACCCCTGGTACATAACTCTTGGCGGAACGGTACTAAAGACAGTATTATTCTCCCTCGAGTACTGAAACGTCGACAACTTAGATATTGATTAATAAAAGTACAACATTATTATACTCTCAATTTAATATAAACAAACCAAACCATCGAAAAAAAATATCTAAAACATTCATGTCTAATTATATGTGAGTATATAAATCAACTAATGTAAGCATATATTAATGAGAAAGAAAGAGAAAAGGAAAAAAAATAAAATAAAATCACCATCTGCTACCTATACTCATATAATACTAAGGTACATAACAATGAGAAAGAAAGAAAAACAAAGAAAAAAGAAATCACCATAACACATTAACACCTGTATACATGGATACACTAAGTATACAACAATAAGACCAAACTATCCTAATTCCTACCAGCTAGTTATATGCACATAACTATATATTTATAACAGCAATGATACTAGACATAACTTGCTTGTTCACGAAAGAAAGAAAACAAATGAAACTCACAGTATCTTATGAATATAATCACCCAAAGCTAATGTCTTCAAAACATTGCTTATTAAAGTCCAACAAGAAGCTAGATGTGAAACAACATACAAACTACTACATAAACCAAAATGAAATTTTTTTGAACGTACAGCAGGACTCAACACACTAATCTAAGATTAATCATAATGAGAGGAAGACTCAGCAACACACCACAACACTTTGCATAACGGCGCATTTACCCACGGCACAATCTTGTTCAGTCTGCTGGGCAGACTGTAACTCATTCAAAGGAGAAAGAACACGAACATTCACCTTCTTCAAACAGTTACTATTGAACGACACCCATGCTCACATAATTCCAAACTCATTCATTACATAATCTATTTAAGTTATCTACTGTCACCGACGCATATAAACACAACTACAACTACGAGATTTACTATCAAACACCAAAAACCAAATCCATATGATGAATTCTAGCCATTAAACACGACTCCGCGGCTTCGCACAAGAACAACAACATAACATGAATCAGTTTCTTCCACAAAAATATCAGCTCACATGCATTCATCTACGTCAAGTACAAAATCAACAAAATGAAACTTCACCCACCCTCAAACCTTGGCATAACAATTACCCCAACTTAAATATTAAAACTAAATAATTCCTAAACGGACTCTAGTCTTACTAGGTTCGCCATTAGTTACCTGGGCCAACTGGAGGAGTGAAGCTAAGTCGTGTAGTTCCCGTCACCGTGCGCCGGTTTGTCCTCCACGTGATCACCTCCTAGCGACCCCAACAAGAGCTTAGTAATCCCAAGATAAGAGTGAAGATATACTATGTGTTATAAGTGAAAAAGGGTGAATACAAATGGTGAGTTTTTGCTGAGCAACAATGGCGGAAGATCATGAAGAAAAGAGACGCTCTTTTCTCACTAAGGAAGGCCGAAGGATTTGGAAGGATTGGGGCAGCAGTTTCACGCCCTTTTAACAACCCAAAATGAGGATTAAAATGGGAAAAATCATAGCCTAATTGATGGTATTTGATTATGGGTATTAAGGGTGATTATAATGGGAGTTACAAACTCTTTAAAAAAAAACTGAAAATCCCTCATACTATTTCATAGAAATTATGGCAGCATAACGTGTATTAATTCAGTCCCTTGTTGCTACTTAGACGGTCCAAACACGCGACAATTCGATAAAATATAGAACGTAACCTTAACGCGTAAATTTAACTACCCTAAAAATAAATAATAATTCATACAAATATAATAATAACATACACTAAATAAAATATAGTCTTTTTAAAAAAAGTTGACAAACTATAACTTATACGATATAATTACTTTTAGAATAAAATACTAGACTTTTAGTGAATAAAGGTCAACTAAGGGGCAAATAAGCGCGAAAGAAAAAAACAATTAGGAGGGAAAACCATGGTGTTACATTGAGTGCATGGTGTACCCACGTGTATGATAAATTTTGTATTAGTATAATGTAGTACTTATATTTTTTTACGAGAAAATGAGATGCTTATTCATTCAATAAAGAAACATCAGCTATTACATGTTCTATAATTGGGCCGTCCTCTAACCAAACACGCATATCTTCAAACTACTAGTCAACTTATCTAGGACATGGGCCACTTAATTACCTTCTCTTTTAACAAAAGAAAAATAAACAGAATTACATAGATTAGAGAGGTGAAGAATATCCTTTATGATTACCCCAAAATCAGTAGGCTCAATTTTCAGCTTTATAAGAGAGTTGTACACTTTGATGTTGTCAGTCTCCAGCACAAACTCTCTAAAACCAGCTTCCATTGAAACACAAAGGATATGTCTTAAAGCAAGAGCTTCTACCACCTCTATTTCTTCATAGCTTCCTTTGTTGCTGCCAACACGTTGCCACCATTACGTCTCCCACATGTACACAACCCAAACCAATTCTATCATCCCCAAAAATAGTTGCGTCTGAGATTATTTTGTACGTCCCAACTTTAGGGGGTTCCATTTCACCTTATTTGTGTTCATCTCCCCCGTTTCATTGGTGCTATTGCTGGCTTCTTCAAACTCCGCAACCGGTCTAATAGCTTTGTGAATAATCTCGCCCCTCTGCTATTTTCTCTTCTCAAAGACCCAGACATTTCTTTGCAGCCAAACACCCCATAACATACTCCAGAGTATACTCCACCAAAGGGGTCAAAATTTTGTTTACAGAGGAAAGCACATTACTCTTTTACTGACCTTTCATCAATCTCATCAAAGTTTAATCTCAAGGGAGATTGTAACCACTCCAAGCAGGCCATTTCACATATGAACCACCGTCTCAACATGCTCCCCACACATAGCGCAAGTACAGTCAAAGTTCATTCCTCGTTTTACCAATTCTACCCGGGCCAAAACACCCTTATTTACAGCTCTCCACACAAACATTTGAACCTTTTGGGGGGAGGGCTTTTGCTTTCCACACCATCTACCACGAGAACAGCTCACCTGAGTTTGATAAAGTAGCCTCGTTATGTGAAACCTCCGAAACTAACATGTTATAGGCAGAACGAACATTATACCTCCCATTTTTGGAAAAATGCCACATACATTCATTATTCGAAGTAAATTCAGCCACATGAATCCTTAAGATCGCTTTGACTTCCATCATAGAGAACATTTGGTGTAGCATAGCGTAATTTCACCTTCCTTCCTATATCAACTCGTAAATATACACTAGAGATTCTGTAATCTGGTAGCCTTGGAAGTTGGAACCCAGGGATTCTGCTACATATTTGTTGAAATCCCATCTCCAATTGCCTTGCATAATCCCTTTCCAATCACCCTTCTAGCCTCAAGGATTGATATCCATGTGTAACTATCATTTGGCCTCTCCCTAGCCTCCATGAAAGATGAATCGGGGAAATATTTTCCCTTTAGAACCTTTGACATCCATGAATCCTCCTGAGTTATTATCTTTCACCCTTGCTTTGCAAGCAAAGCTTCATTGAAAACCTTCAAATTCCTAATTCCTAATTCCCATACCACTTAACTTCTTAGGCAAGTACATCCTTTCCCAAGCAACCCAAGACAACTTCCGTTCCTCACCATTTTGTCCCCAAAAAAGTTGCATGTATAATTTTTCTACATCATTAAGAATTGCTCATAAGACTAGCAAAACATTGCTTAGCATAAGTATAAATGGCTTGTGCAATTGATTTAATTAAAATCTCTTTTCCCGCTTGAGATAATTTTTTCCATTCTTTCAACTTCTTCAAGCCTCGATCCTGAATACTTTGGAAAATCTTTTTCTTTGACCCACCCACATAAGTAGGTAAACCAAGATATTTTTCATGTTCTTCAAGAGCCTTACAAGATAACTTCATATGAAGTAAATTTTTCTTTGCAAGCTTCATATATCGGCTAAAAGAAACCTCCTTTTTGCCATATTCAATTTCTGTCCTGAAGTCGCTTCATAAATAAAAAAATTTCTAGCACCTTCTCACCTTCTTCCTCATTAGCTCTGATAAACATCAAGCTGTCATATGCAAAAAATAGATGACTGATTGGATAACATGCTGACCTAGCTTCATGCCATGAATACTCCATTTCAACTCTGTATCTCGCAATACGACTGAGAGACCTCCGGCACAATTGCAAAATAATGAAGAGAATAGGAGATAGAGGCGTCTCTTTGTATGAGCCCCATGCTAGGAAAGAGCCGTCTTGAAGGTTCCCCATTCACCAACACTGAAGAGGAAACAATAGTCACACATTTTATTATAGACATAAGCCTTCTGGGAACCCTATTTTCAGCATTATTTGTTGCAAAAAGCTTCATTCTACTATGTCATATGCCTTACTCATATCAAGTTTGAACCCGAGCCACCCTTTTCTTCCCTTTTTCTCTTTCTTCACGGGTAGTGTAAACATTCATACGCCACTGAAACATTATTAGGAATTAGTTTCCCTAGAACAAAAGCACTCAGAGACTCGTGATTAATAGGAAGCACCTTCTTAAGTCTATTGGCTAAGACTTTCGCAATCAATTTATACAACACATTGTAGAGACTAATTGGTCTAAAACCAACAGGATACTCACACACTTTTTTTTTTTTTTTAGAATAAGCACCACATAAGTCTAATTTAAATGACCAACATCACCATCATTATTTAGCATGTAAAGAATCTTATCAATTGCATCACTACCGACTACATGCCAGAACTTTTGATAAAAAAATTACAAACATACCATCCAGGCCTGGAGCTTTTGTTGGATGCATCTAGTTTAGTGCTTCTTTGATTTCATCTCCTGTGTAAGGAGCCATCAACGGACTGCTCATTTCTATCGAAACACTATGCACTATTTTCTCTAACATTGGGTCTGGGTCAATATCACTTCCCGATGTAAATAGTTTTACATATAAGCTAGCAAGCACTTCAGTAATTTGCTCCTCATCCTCGTAAATATTTTTGGCCTCATCTTTGATGATATTTATAATGTTCCTGTTGTGCATGTGCATGTTAAGTTTTGATGATGAAAAATAATATAATATGGTATAGTATGAAAGTTTGTGACAGATGGTTGAGAAAGGAATAAATAAATGAAGACTTTGAAGAAGTGAAGAATCAAGATTGAAGTCCAAGTTTATATTGAATTCCAAGTTTAGTTACTATATGCAAAATGTAATATGCTAGAACTCGATGATATATTATGTGCCAAATAAAGAAATATAACATTAGGATAATTATTATTTTCTTAGAGTTAAGGGAATAAATAATTATGTTAATTTTATATATCTATATAAAAAGGAAGTTTAGTTTTAAAATAAAAAAGGATTTTATAAAAACTGATTTTGATAAAACGTTTTGTATATAAAAGATAAAAGTTTTTTTTCGAAAAAAAATCATAAAACGTTTTTAAAGAATTTTGTTCAAAGATAGAAAAACTGTTTTTTCAATATGATAAAGTTTGTTTAATAAAAAACTGATTTAAGAGTTGATCTAGTTAATATAAGATATGGAGAAATCCTTATCCTATTAGGAAAAGGAAAATCAGTTTTTTATAAAAGATAAAATTGGTTTTTAAATAGGAAAAGAATTTTATCCCTTTATTTTAGGAATAAAAATTGTTCAAAGATAATATATCTTGGAGAAGGATTTTTATTCAGTTCACCAAGATATATAAGGGATTGCAACTCAGTTTTATAACTCACGTTTTCAGAGAGAGAAAATCGGAGATATTAAGAGCTGAAAACAGTTTCCTAAGGCACAGAGTATAGCACAGAGTTCTAGTCAGATTAGGAAACTAAACAACGTTTGTAATTGTCCTCTATTTGCTTGAATAAGAAGCACGTCTTTGAGGAATCTTTCTTTCTGTAATTCTTATATTATAGGAGAGTAGCAACACTTAGGGTTAAGTGTTGGGGAGCACTACTAGAGTTAGTAGTGGGGGAATCGAATTGTATCGAGAGTTTGGTATTTTACGATTCAAATAATAAAAGAGAAGTTTGTGTGTGGACGTAGATCTCAGAGGTGAGATTGAACCACGTTAAATTCCTGTGTCTTATTGTTTGGTTTAAGGATTTTATTATTTGATTTCATTGTTTTATTGTTTGATACAATTTCGTTCGAGCAAAAACGTTAATCGGAGATTTTACGAGTGAATAACACAGTGCACGGCACTGTGCCATAAGAGTGTTTTTGCGAAAATCGATCAGTTTTAGCCAATCAATTCAACCCCGCCCTTCTTGAGTGTCACCTTGTGTTCCAACAAGTGGTATCAGAGCAGGTTATTCTCGAAAGGCTCATCCCTAGAGAATACACATCATGAATATGCAAGATGACTCTCGAGATAGACACACCAAGTGCCCGATTTTCAACGGAAAAGACTACGGATGGTGGAAAGCTAGGATGAGGATCTACATCCAAGGATCGGATTATGAATGCTGGAAAGTTATTAGAAAAGGACCAATCCTTATCCAAGGAAAAGACGCTGAAGGAAAGATGGTCGACAAGGATGAAGATGACTACGATTCGGTCGACTATGCAAAAGCCGAAAAGAACTACAAAGCAATGAGTATTCTCCAATATGGAATTGGACCTGATGAATACTCAAGGATCTCGGCTTGTACTACAGCAAAAGAAATATGGGACACGCTGGAGTTGGCCCACGAAGGTACGAATGAGGTAAAACAATCTAGAATAGATTTGCTTGTCCAACAATATGAATTGTTTACTATGAATAATGACGAATCTATTAAAGAGATGTTCACTAGATTTACACTAATCACTAATGAATTACGTTCTCTAGGCAAAACATATACTTCTGAAGATTTAGTGAGAAAGGTGTTAAGAAGTTTAACAAGTCGATGGCTCCCAAAAATAACCGCTATTCAAGAAGCTAAAGATTTGACTAAACTTTCACTAGAACAACTTATTGGATCATTAATGACTCATGAACTTGTATTAGATTCTAAAACTAATGAACCAAAAAGTAAAGGTATAGCCTTGAGAACTGAATTGAAAATTGAAAATAGTGATAGTGATGATGATATTGATTTTCTTACTAGGAGATTTAAAAAATTTCTCATAAAGAACAAAAACAACAATCCTAGAAAATATGAAAATTTCAAAGGTAAGAGCACTACCTCTAACTTTAAGAAAAGTGCTACTAATTCGGGTTGTTTCAAGTGTGGAGAGTTAAATCACAGGATTAAAGAATGTCCCTTATGGGATGATGAGAAGCCCAAAGAAAGAAGGGAGCAATCGAAGAAAGAATTCAAAAAGGCAATGATTGCTGCCGTTTGGGGAGATTCGGATTCTGACGAAGAACAGTCAGAGGCACAGTGCCATGAGGAAAAATTGTGTCTGAATGCTGTACAAACATCACAGAGAAAGGCACAGTGCCAGGACGACTCTCACTTGTGTCTAATGGCGAAAAGTTCGAACTCCCAAGATGAAACTGAAGACAGTGAGGTAAGTCTTCTTTCTCTAAAACCTTCAATACATCTTCTTTCAAAAAACCAACTTGTTACTTTGCTGGGAAATATCATTGATGATTGTCAAGAAATGAGTGATGATTTTTCAAACATGAGAAAAGAGGTGAAAAATTTAACTAAGCAAAAGATTGGGTTGGAATTGGAATATAAGGATTTATTAAAGGATTGTAAAGAATTGATGAAAAAGAATGATGAACTTGAAAAAACTATTGAAGAGAAAAATGTTGAGTTAAATGCTTTAAGGTGCGAAAAGTCTCTCGCAAAAGAAGTTGTAAATAACACTGTGCCATACACTGTGCTAGAGGCTAAAAATTCGGATCTTGAAAATCAAATTGAATCGTTAAAACATGAGTTAATTGAGTTGAAGGAATCAAGACAAAGATCCAGAATTGTTCCTCTTAGGCTACCTCATGATGCTAAGTTAAGTGATGAACTTGATAAAGTTAAAAGAGATTTGGAAATTTCGAGAAAAAGAAATAGCGATCTAAACACTTCTGTTGAATTCCTAGAATCACAATTAACCATTGCTCGGAAAATGTATGAAAAATGGTTAGATGGTCAAAAAGCCTTAGACTATATCTCTAGTACAACTAGCAATCGAAACAGAATTGGTTTAGGATATACAGACCAGAGGCACAGTGTACGGCACAGTGCCAAAAATTTTGAAAGAGACTTTCGTAAAAGAAAATATGTCGATCTACCTGAATATTTGATTTGCAACTTCTGTGGAAAGAATGGACATCTTATGGATAATTGTAATGTCAAGAAAAAGAGTGTTGCGAAAAATGTAAAGTATGTAACTCAAATATGGGTTAGAAAAGACTTATTAGAAGCTCAACGAAAGAAAAAGGGACCCAAACAGATTTGGGTTCCTAAAATTAACAAGTGATTTTTTTTGCAGGCGAATGTGAGAGGAAGTAGCCTATGGTATCTAGACAATGGCTGCTTACGACATATAACTAGTGATAAATCTCAGTTCCTCTCACTAGTAGCCTACCATGGAGGGTGTGTTACATTTGGCGATAACAAAAAGGGATAAATAATTGGTATTTGAAACGTCGGCAAATCCCTAACACACTCCATAGAGAATGTGATGTTGGTAAGTGGTTTGAAAAACAGTTTGTTAAGCATACCACAATTGTGTGATCAAGGTAATTATGTTGAAATTCATGCATGAATATTTTACAAGATAATTTGTGGCTTTGGGATTAATTTATGGAAATTAGTTGAGAATTATGCTTGTTGTCCTCCTTTAAATATGTTAATTAGAGTGTTGATGCATGTCTTTGTGATGCTTTGTGAGTAAAGGTCTACTTGATATAAAAAGGACTCGTAATGGTCTAATGATGCTGTCCTAATGTCATGATCCTAAGTTGCCGAACTAATGAGCTATATGATCCTAAGTTGCCGATTTTTTGAGCTATGAAATGTAACTTCTTTCTCCTATAGCAAGCTTGATCTTTATCCCAATAATCTGATTTTCTATTTATGAGTTTGACATTTGTGCCTCATTATTTCTTTCTTTCATATGTCTCACCTTATCGTCATTTCCCTATTATATTCCTTCTTTTCCCCACCCATTGCTCCAAAGTTCAACAAGTGCTTTTAATCTTGATTCATGATAATCTATGGGGAAAGAACATTTTGATAATTTGATGGAAGAAAAAGACGCATCAGTTAAGGGGGAACATGAAAAGGTTGGAATGAAACTCAAATACGTGAAAGAATGAACAATGCGATTTACACTCGTGTAAGGCACGGTGCCGGGGAGATGTATCAAAAAGACAATGAGGTTCGAATTAAGTTAATATCTTTGATCTCTTATTGATTGACTCTAGTAATATTGTATGGTCTGCTTCTCCTTTATAAAAAAAAAAAAAAAAAAAAAAAAAAAAAAAAAAAAAAAAAAAAAAAGAAAAGGAGAGTAAGACATTTATTTTAGATAAGTCCTAGAGTTTAATTCAAATGTGAAGAACATTATCAAAGTTTTGAAGATCATCATTTTGGATTCCAAGTATATCCGAAGATTAGTTATATTTGAAAGGGAATAGATTGTTCGGTGGCACAAGTGCCACACACGGTGCCACGAATGAAGAAAGTCTTATGATGTTTATTTGCGGAAGTTGAAAATATGAAAAAAAGGTTTAAGCACTTGTTGAGCCAATTGCCATTTCAAATCTTCAAGTTTGCATTACCTATATTCATCTTACATTCTTAGCCATCAACCATGATCCTTCATGATTATTTCTTGCTTCATAAATTCGGATTGTGAGTTGGGTTATATTTTTGCTTAATGACTTCAGATTGTGAGTTGGATTATGACATAGCACCAGCATCCTTAGTATTTATTGCTTGAGCTACTTGCATTATTTTGCTGACTATAATATCTCACTTTGTCTCGCTAAACATGTTGATGCTTTCCTTTTTGATAATGTCAAAAGGGGGAAGATGGGTATAATACTTAGACTAATGAATAATTGGTTATCTTGGTTACCATGTTACTTGTGAATGATGTTATGCTATTTTCCCTTATGTGATTAATGGTGCATATTTTGAGGGGGGAAAAGTGATTACTTAATAATATTATATTGAGTGTTTGTCATCATCAAAAAGGGGGAATTTGTTGTGCATGTGCATGTTAAGTTTTGATGATGAAAAATAATATAATATGGTATAGTATGAAAGTTTGTGACAGATGGTTGAGAAAGGAATAAATAAATGAAGACTTTGAAGAAGTGAAGAATCAAGATTGAAGTCCAAGTTTATATTGAATTCCAAGTTTAGTTACTATATGCAAAATGTAATATGCTAGAACTCGATGATATATTATGTGCCAAATAAAGAAATATAACATTAGGATAATTATTATTTTCTTAGAGTTAAGGGAATAAATAATTATGTTAATTTTATATATCTATATAAAAAGGAAGTTTAGTTTTAAAATAAAAAAGGATTTTATAAAAACTGATTTTGATAAAACGTTTTGTATATAAAAGATAAAAGTTTTTTTTCGAAAAAAAAATCATAAAACGTTTTTAAAGAATTTTGTTCAAAGATAGAAAAACTGTTTTTTCAATATGATAAAGTTTGTTTAATAAAAAACTGATTTAAGAGTTGATCTAGTTAATATAAGATATGGAGAAATCCTTATCCTATTAGGAAAAGGAAAATCAGTTTTTTATAAAAGATAAAATTGGTTTTTAAATAGGAAAAGAATTTTATCCCTTTATTTTAGGAATAAAAATTGTTCAAAGATAATATATCTTGGAGAAGGATTTTTATTCAGTTCACCAAGATATATAAGGGATTGCAACTCAGTTTTATAACTCACGTTTTCGAGAGAGAAAATCGGAGATATTAAGAGCTGAAAACAGTTTCCTAAGGCACGAGTATAGCACGAGTTCTAGTCAGATTAGGAAACTAAACAACGTTTGTAATTGTCCTCTATTTGCTTGAATAAGAAGCACGTCTTTGAGGAATCTTTCTTTCTGTAATTCTTATATTATAGGAGAGTAGCAACACTTAGGGTTAAGTGTTGGGGAGCACTACTAGAGTTAGTAGTGTGGGAATCGAATTGTATCGAGAGTTTGGTATTTTACGATTCAAATAATAAAAGAGAAGTTTGTGTGTGGACGTAGATCTCAGAGGTGAGATTGAACCACGTTAAATTCCTGTGTCTTATTGTTTGGTTTAAGGATTTTATTATTTGATTTCATTGTTTTATTGTTTGATACAATTTCGTTCGAGCAAAAACGTTAATCGGAGATTTTACGAGTGAATAACACAGTGCACGGCACTGTGCCATAAGAGTGTTTTTGCGAAAATCGATCAGTTTTAGCCAATCAATTCAACCCCGCCCTTCTTGAGTGTCACCTTGTGTTCCAACAGTTCCTCTGGACCCATTGCATGGTTTTGGCATGATATAAAATATGTGATCCTATCACCATATTTGAGCTAGGCAATCTTGTCTGCTCCGTTGTCGCCAAAACATCTCCTTCACTTTTTCCAGTTCATCCATGCGGTCATCAATGCCCCTCTCTGAGCAATTATGTCCTTTGTTTGCATCTCACTCATCAACTTGTCCATCTGAAATTTACTGTCACACAATTTCTTTGCAAAGTCGCCAAATTCTGCTTGCTCCACATTTACAGCGAGCTTGATGCGCGCACGTGTTTGGAGGCCAGACCCCTCCAAATTCCCACGCTATTTTGACAAGATCAGCACATTTTTCGATCCTCAACCACATTTCTTCGAACATGTAAAGCTTTCTCCTTTTCTTCTTCTCAAGAACATGAATATCACCCCTTATGGATAGCAGTAAAGGGAGATGATATGAACTTTTTGTAAGATGTGTCACATAAGAGCATGGGAAAAGACCTTTCCAAGCTTGGTTAGCGAAGAAACGGTTGAGACATTCTTGTATATTATGCTCCCCACCTTGATTATTCGACCAAGTAAACTCATTCCCCACAAACCCAAATCTCAAAATTACATGCTTGCATCGCATTTCGGAGAATGACGGCTCCATTAACATCAAAGTCTTTTCACCCTTGCATTTCAATAGAGCTCAACATTAAATTGAAATCTCCTCTTTAAAGCCTTGGTAAGTTGTTTATTACATTTAAGCTCTCAATTAGGCTTCCTGTTTTGAATTTTTGTTCCTCCTTCGGGTACCCATATACTCCTGTAAATATCCACTCACCATATTCCATGCTATTAAACACAACATCAATGTGATGCAATGAATATGTTTGCGCAGATATTTCCACTGTAATGCTAACCCTCCACTTCTACTTCTACCCTCCCCTTCATAACAAACAACAAAACATCCTGCAAAAGCCAGTTTATTTTTAATCCGTTCTACTTCATAAGACTTCATAAGCCAATATATTTTTAATCTTGCAGAAAACTCTCTCCATTTTGCAAACTTGTGAGCTTCTAACTCCATTTCTGTGTTGTTATCTTCACTCCTTTTTCTCTCACGTCTTTTTAAGCCCACCAGTGTAGCCTCCTCGGCTTTTGCACCCCTCCCTTATCTTGGTATTCTTGTCCATTTCTTCTTTTTCATTTGCCCATTAAAGACATTCTCATCTCCAGTGTTTAGAGAAGCATATAGCCCCTCATTTTCATTTCGTCCCTGTTTGTTCGCTAAAGTCGGTCTCTCATGTCTTTCAGCAGTAACCTCCTCGTTGGATTTTGTTGTTTGAACTACCTCCCTCCTGTTCCTCCAAATTACCTTTCAGCATGTCAGCCACGAGACTAATCTGCTTTGTTGATTGCACAGACTTAGTCTCTTTTGGTTTTGTTATAAACAAAGCTTTGGCATATCGATATGTTATTTCACTAGGAACAATACAAGAGGGGGGGGTGAATTGTATGTGTAGAAATAAACGTAACTTTTTGCGGAATTTTAAACTTGAACAAAGAAACAAGCTAAAGGAACACAAGGGATTTTTACGAGGAAAAACTTCTTGGGCCCAACAAGAAGAAACAACCTCGACCACTAGCTAGTGATTTTAATCTCAACTCTTTCACTAATTAGGCCAAACAACTTTGTTACAACCTAATTCTACTCACGGGCCACACCTTGAGTTCCTAAACTCAAGTTCCCGAACAACTGTTCCCTTAATATTTGTTCCTCTCAACTTCACTTGAAGTTTTCTCACTTTGACTCGCTTTACTCAAATCTTATCTCTTACATAACTTCATTCAAAGTCCCCTTACCCCAAAAACCAAAATACAATTGATCAAATAAACTTAGTGGAATTAGAGTAAGAAGAACAAATGGCTTTTATGAGAGAATGAAGGCACTGACACTTTACTTAGTTAAACTTACTAAATCACTTGGTCTGACACAAATTGGAACTTAATTAGACATTAGTATTTATAGTGGTAATAACTTAGAACGTGGGATTAAAACATGTATTAGTGGTAGTACCATTATCCCATGATGTTCCTTACCCGGAGGAACACGTTCCTCAATCATCCCATGATCTCTATGATCACTGTTAAACGTGGGAGAGATTTAAGTTATTGCTCCTTAATTTTAGCAACCACTTTAAGCATTAATTCGAAAATATGATTTAATTAAAAACACTTTAATTATTAATACCAAAATAAAATCCTTTTACCAAAAATATTATCTTTAAAATATTTCCATAAAAACCGAAAAGAATTTTTATTATCTTTAGAAAAATAAAATCTTTTCCTTAAAAAGATTTTCCTTAAAATCAGATTTTTCCTTAAATAGAAACGGTTACCTAGAATCTAGGCATAATTTACTCAACTGACATAAATGAACCGTTGTAATGCTTCATCCTAAGTCTAGTTCCTTTTAATAGTTAGTTCCTTTAACTTATCAGTTCAGCGCCAGTTCGTCTGTTCCTTACAAAGGAACAAACGATCATTCTCATTCTAAATTGCCATAGTTCCTTACCATTCTTACTCGTTCCTTTACAATGGAATTAGAAACAAAAAGCCTTGCTTTAGTCTTCATGCTCCAATGCTGCTCCAGTACCAACTTGATTTCTTCCTTGACTTAGTATTCTCTTTGTTCCTTTCATTGATACCTTGAAATTCACTCACTTAAACAACTTGTTAGTCCAATACTTAGTTTGCATCTTTGTTCCTTTGTCATCATCAAAACTAGGGTTCAACAATTTCCCCCTTTTTGATGATGACAACAAAGGTACAAACTAAGGAAAACAACAAATAACAAAAGAGAATGAAAAAGATAAAATAATAATTTATATAATTTAATTAAGGCAGATTAAGGATTTTAAATTTTTCATTTTTCAATTTTTTTTCATTTTTTCATTTTTTTCAACTTTTAGTTTGTTACTTATCTTTTCCCCCTTTGTCATCGTCAAAAAGATCAAACTCTTGGTGATTTCGGGAAGACTGATATGTACAATACCTTTAGATCATTAACAAGCACCAAAAAGAAAATGGTTAAGTTAGGATTTTCAAAGGGTAGACTAGCTCAAAACATCAATCACATAATACTAGCCATTCCAAGTAAGAAATTATGCCCATAAATCACAAACGAAGACAAATATAGCAAAAGTCATCTATTTATAGCACTTGTTCCCTTAAAGTACAAAAAGAGAAAAAGTAGAAAAGAAAAGAAACAATAGCTAAGAAGTCTTGTTCCTTGAAGAGAAACAAGAACTAGACATTAGGAAGAGAAGGGGAATGGTGTTCCTCAACTACTTCTTCCTCAACCACTTCTTCCAACTTCTTCATCACCTCTCCATGTTGGCCATCAAGTTGTTGCTTCAAACTGTTGATGGCTTGGGCCATCATCTCCATGTTCTTTTGTTGTTCAATCACAGTATCACTAAGGACTTTCATTAAACCCATCATTTTATCAGTTTTAGCATCTAAAGTCCAGTGAAGGTGATTGTAGAACTTAATCATATGTTGAGCAGGGAGACATACTTCGTTAACCCAACCAAACTCGTCTGAAGCAACTTGTTCCTTTTCCATAGAACCAGAGGCAGAAGATGGTTTAGGTGGAGGAACTGGGGTGTTTTCTTGTGAAGGACTAGCTGTTCCTGGAAGAGAAACAGATGGTGAGGTGGTAGTGTAAATGGAAGTAAGAAAAGGTGGTTGTGGTGGAAGGTCATTAGAGGTAGAGGAGAAAGGGTTTGGTTCATTCATCTCAACCTTCAACTGTTCAAAGCTGTAAGGAACAGAGAAGGATGAGGGAGAGATGGAAGAGATGTTGGTGAGGGTTACTGGTATTTTTGGTGAGGGTGGAGGAGTTGGTTCCTTAGGTGAGTTGTGATCCTGCTCCTCTACATCAGATAGGACTAAAGGAGAGTCCTTATTTGAAGGAACGGGGACAGTTTGAGCAATTTTCAATCTAGTGCTTTGTCTAACTCTTTTAGGAACAAGAGGGGAAGGCTTTTTAGCAACAGTCTTGTGCCTCTTGGGTTTCTGTTCCTTTGGTTCTGTGGGGCACGAATTTGTTTCTCCAGTATGACTTCCACTGGTTCCTCTGCCACTGCCCTGGGCAGTTTTCTCTTGTGAGAGGAACTAGGAGCAATCCTCCCTTGAGTTAACACTCCCTCTTGCACAGAGAGATCCAAACCATACAAAGTCTTTTCATTGAGAATATTTCCTTGTTTTATTCCCAAGTTAGGCCAACAAGTAGTCTTCACTTTAAAGTGAGAAAGAAGAGAAGTGATCAATGCACCATAGCCAACAACACAATGATTTTCAATACAATGCGTGAGATGTTGGATAAAGAGAGAAGGAAAGTTTATTTGAATGTGGTGGTCAAGGCAAAACATGTAACACATATCTAAGAGACCCACCTCATTCCTCTTCTAAGTTCGAGGAATGAGTGCTCTCCAAACAAGATTAAACAGAATTTTATGAACGAGATAAAGAAGATTGTGATTTATTTTGTTTTGCCCAGCAGTTCTCCCAAAAGATTCAACAATCTCGTCTTGGGAAAAAATTGGGAAAGGTGACAGTTCCTTTCCTCATTAAATACAGATCAGTTCCTTTACAAGTAACTTCCCATATTTTTGCTAAAGTTTCTTGGGAAAATTTTATTTTCTTCCCCCTAACTTCAGTAGTACTAGTACATACTCCATCAGTGTTGATGAAATTTTCACAAAATTCATCCATAGCTAAAGGAACTAAGGCATTGTTAAATGCGGTTTCAAACAAGTATTCCATACCCTGTTCCTTTAGTATGTCGGTTAATTCATTGAATCTTACTTTCTTAGCCCATTCTAAATCAACACAAAATCCTAAGACATACCTTGATTCACTTCTTTCCATTCGTTTCTTGGAGGAAGAAGCAACAGTTCCTTTGGAAGGAACCGGTGTAGCTTCTTCTTCCCCCTTAACTTGTTCCGGGGATTCTTCATTATCGTCTTCCCCAATTAGTTTTCTTCTTCTCACACTTCTCCTAGGTGACTCCAATTTTTGCTCTTCTACCGCCATTGTTGTTTCTTGAGATTTTTCAATTTCTAGGGTTTTGGATGGAGAAGAGGGGTTTTCCATTTGAGAGGTTTTGGGAGTTTTTGTTTTTGGAAAAGGTGAATTGAGTGAGGTTTTTGCCATTTTGTGAAAAGTATTCGTGGTTTTATGGCGTGCGAAGTGGTGTGAAGGAGATGAGTAATGGTGAACGTGAAGCGATTAAGGAACACGGTTTGGGATGGCAGAAAAAAGAAGAAGATGCATGCAACAGTAAATGAAGAGTTACACGCGTGAAAATTAAAAGGATAAAAACAAAAATAAAAAGATAAAAATAAAAGAAAAGATAAAAAGAGAATCATGACCTGATTAAATCTGATTCCTATTTTTTTGGGATTTTCGAATTTTTTGATTTTTATGGACTTTTTAATTTTTTGGAAAGAAAATAAACTCTAAGGAACTTATGCTATAGGAACAACTTATGCTAAATATCAACATTCTTCATATTATGCATGTTTCTTTAACTTAGGAACAATTAGGGGAGTATTATGTGACATTTGTGAGTTGTTTTATTCCTTTGAATCCATGTTCATGTTTTTAACATCTTAATTTGCAATGGTCTTAGGCAATCAGTCACAGTCACTTAATGTCACATAGAGTAAGACAAATCAATTCAGACATGGGGGATTGGAATAGGAACAATTACTTAAGTTTTATTAAACCTAACTCAAGCCTTAATTTTTCATATCTATCTCTTTGTAGATGCTTAGTTAATATATCAGCAATCTGATTTTCAGTTTGACAAAACTCAAGTTTAATCAAACCTTTTTCCACATTTTCTTTCAGAAAGTGATGTCTGATATGTATATGCTTAACTCGGGAATGATGCACTGGATCTTTTGAAATACTAATGGCACTAGTATTATCACAATAAATAGGAACACAATTAAATATTATTCCATAGTCACAAAGTTGTTGTTTTATCCAAAGCATTTGAGAGCAACATGCAGCAGCAATTACATATTCTCCTTCAGTAGTGGATAAAGCAATTGTGTTTTGTTTCTTGGTGCTCCAAGAAACTAAACTATGACTAAGAAATTGAACCATACCTGAGGTGCTTTTCCTATTTACAAGATCCCCAGCATAATCAGCATCAGCATATCCTCTTAACTCAAATGTATCACTTCTTGGATAGAAAAGTCCAAGATCATCTGTTCCTTTAAGATATATAAGAATTCTCTTCATGGCAGTTAGATGAGATTCCTTGGGATGAGCTTGAAATCTAGCACACAAACCATCACTAAAAGCTATGTCTGGACGACTAACAGTCAGATACAAAAGTGAACCAATCACGCCTCTATATTTCGTTTGATCAACACTTGTTCCTATGGAATCTTCATCTAATCTAGTTTAAGTTCCCATAGGAGTGTGATTTATCTTTGAGTTTTCAAGGCCATATTTCCTTAGCAGTTCCTTTATGTATTTTTGTTGGTGAATAATTTTTTCTTTTTCAGTTTGCTTAATTTGTAACCCAAGAAAGAAATTTAACTCACCCATCAGACTCATCTCAAATTCATTACTCATGAGATTTGAGAATTCTTTGCATAATGTTTCATTTGTTGCTCCGAAAATAATGTCATCAACATATATTTGAACAAGTAGTATGTCAGTTCCTTTCAATTTTAGAAACAAAGTTTTATCCACCTTTCCTCTTTTAAAGTTGTTTTCTAAAAGGAACTTTGATAATCTCTCATACCATGACCTAGGCGCTTGCTTTAACCCATAAAGAGCCTTGTCAAGCTTGTAGACATGGTTTGGGAGATCACTGCTTTCAAATCCAGGGGGTTATTCAACATATACATCTTCATTTAAATAGCCATTTAGAAATGCACACTTAACATCCATTTGATATAGTTTAAATCCCATATAAGCAGCAAATGCAATTAGTATTCTAATGGCTTCAAGTCTAGCAACAAGAGCAAAGGTTTCTTCATAGTCAATTCTTTCTTGTTGATTATAACCTTTTACTACAAGTCTAGCTTTGTTCCTTAAAATTGTTCCATACTCATCTAGTTTATTTCTAAACACGCATTTTAAGCCAATTACTTTTTGTTGTTTAGAAGAAGGAACTAGATGACATACCTTGTTTCTTTCGAACTCATTTAATTCAGCTTGCATAGCAATGATCAAATCGGAATCAGTTAGGGCTTCTTCATGATTTCGTGGTTCTATCATTAATAAGAATGCATGAAATGCACAAAAATTCCTTAAATGAGATCTAGTTTGCGTACCTTTGGATATGTCACTTATTATGAGTTCCACTGGATGTGATTTTTGATGTCTCCAAGGTTTTGGTTGAAACTCCCTTATAGGAACAGGTTGTTCCTCTTGAGTTCCAAGAGTGGATGAGGAGCTTTGATCAGTTGTTCCTCTTTCAGCAATGGTTGAATCAGTTCCTCCAACATTTTCGTCCTTAGTAGGAACAGGAACAACTCCATCATCTTGAGGAACAGGAACATCATTGTTATGAATGTTTTCATTTACTTCGTTCCTTTCCTCTTTTATTTTTTCTTCCTCAATTGAATCTGCATTTTTCTCATTTGGTTGTACCAAGCCAATCTCAAAGTCATCAACATGTTTGCTTGGATTAAATTCATCAAAGATTATGTGGACACTTTCTTCAACACACATAGTTCTTTATTGTAAACTCTATAAGCCTTGCTATGTGATGAATATCCTAAGAATATTGCTTCATCACTCATAGCATCAAATTTTCCAAGATTATCTTTCCCATTGTTATGAACAAAACATTTGCAACCAAATGTTCCGAAATGAGTAATATTGGGTTTCTTTCCAACATAAAGCTCATAAGGAGTTTGTTAATGATAGGTCTCATCATGGCACGATTTATTATGTGACAAGCAGTATTAACAGCTTCAGCCCAAAAGTTCCTTGGAAGTTCACTAGCAATTAGCATGGTCCTAGCCATTTCTTCCAAAGTTCTATTTTCCTTTCTACAACCCCATTTTGTTGTGGTGTCCTAGGGGCAGAAAAATTATGATCCAGGCCATGGTCTCTGCTTAAGTCATCAAATTTATAATTTTCAAATTCTTTACCATGATCGGATCTAATATGCATTAATTTATGACCACTCAAATGTTGAACTCTTTTAGCAAAGACAAGGAACTCATCATATGTCTCATCTTATTAGAGAGAAAAATAACCCAAGTATGCCTAGAGTAGTCATCAACAATAACTAACACATACCTCTTTCCACTTCTACTTTGAATTCTCATATGGCCACACAAATCCATATGAATTAATTCTATAGGTTTTGTGGTGCTCACAACAGTTTTAGATTTGAAAGAGGATCTAATATGCTTTCCTCTGGTACATGCATCACAAACTTGATCAATATGAAATTTTATAGATGGTAATCCCAAAACAAGATCTTTTGATCGAAGTTTGTCAAGTAATGAAAAGCTAGCATGTCCTAGACGCTTATGCCATAGGAGTGGATCATCTTCAATAACACTAAGACATGTCAGATTGTTTTTAGGAACAAGATCAAGATCCACAATATATGTGTTCCCTTTCCGTGTTCCTTCCAAGATGACATTCTTCGAGTTAATGTTAATGATCAAGCATTTTTCACTATTAAATTTAACAACATTTCCCTTATCACATAATTGGGAAATACTTAACAGATTATGTTTTGAACCTTCAATTAAAAATACATTATCAATGGAATGTGATAGTGACTTACCAACCTTACCCATGGCAACTATGTTACATTTCTTATTGTCACCAAAGGTGACATTTCCACCTTCATAGGTTGAGAGTGAGAGAAACTTAGATTTGTCTCTTGTCATATGCTTAGAACAACCACTATCAAGATACCAAGTGTTGTTCCCCCTCACTCCAACCAGCAAAAATCAACTAGTTGTTAGTTGTAGGAACCCCTTGTTTCGTGGGTTCCTGTTCTTGACTAGGACTTGATTTGACAACCCATTTCTTGTTACTCATCTTCACATTTTTCCAATCATTACAGTTCTTAGTTGACATTGATTTATGTAATGACCTATCTTACCACAGTACATGCAAGTTTTATCACTAAGTAGGTCAACATATTTCTTGTTCTTGTTCCTTTTCTTGTAGTTTTCAAAACCAAGACCTTCTTTTCTTTTAGTCTGTGGTCTCTCAATCCATTTAGGAACATCCATCGTTTTGCCTCTGTTCCTTGCAACAACCAGTTCCTTCTTGAGATTACAGATCTGTTCCTTTAAAACATTTTTCTCTTTATTCAAATTTTCGATCTCAGATCTGTAACCTTTCAAAGGGGTTGATCTAATATCAAAGGAACTTAGAACAGGGACAAATTCCTTTAAGTGTGAAATACCTAAATTAATAAGATAATTTTCATTCTTCACACTCTCATATGATTACATGATTTTTAAATTTTTATCAAACAAATCAAAGAACCTAGTTTCAACATCCGATCTCATTTTCTTAAGTCGTTCTATATATTCTTTACAAACTTTAAGAGCTTGTTCAGTTTGTTCACGTTTTTCACGTTCATCTCTACATTCAAGAATTGCATCATAAAGAAGATCATAAATTTCAGGCCTAATTTTGCCATCTAAGTTTGATTCAAGTCCATGTTGACTTACCTCAACATTTTCTTCATCTTCTTTTTCGTCAGTGTTTGCCATGAGGCAAAGATTTACAGTTTCTTCAGTTTGTTGTTCTTCTTCCTCTACCTCTGAATCTCCCCAAGCAGCTATCATTGCCTTTCGAACGTTCGCCTTAGATAAAGGTGCTTTAGTTTCCTTGTTCCTTTCAGCGAAGCGTTCCTTGTTCCTTTCTTTGGTTTTATCATTTTTCCAAAGTGGACATTCCTTGATGAAGTGATATGTACTACCACATTTATGACAAGCAGCTTTGTTGGAAAAACTTTTTAGTTTTACCTTTGAAGTTCCCGTTCATCATGTTCCTATACATCTTTCGAAATTTTCGGACCATGAGTGCTGCTTTCTCTTCTTCTGAGTCAGAGTCATCTTCATCATCTGCTTTGAGGGCAATGGATTTTGACTTAGAGCTTTCACCATATTCAGTATCAAGGTGAAGCTCATGAGTCATAAGTGATCCAGCCAGCTGTTCCAAGTTGAACTTAGTGAAGTCTTTTGTTTCTTGTAAAGCAGTAACCTTAGCCATCCATCTATCCTTAGGAAGACTCCTAAGAACTTTTCGAACCTGTTCCTCTGATGAAATAAACTTACCAAGAGAAGCTAACTCATTAATAATGTTAGTAAAACGAGTAAACATCTCTTGTATGCTTTCCTTAGTCTTCATGGAGAACAGTTCATATTGATTCATTAGTAAATCAATTTTAGACCTTTTGACTTCATTAGTTCCTTCATGAGTTACTTCTACTAAATCCCATATTTGCTTTGCGGATTTGCATCCCATGATCCTATTGTGTTCATGGGGTCCAAGTCCACAATGCCACAATTTAACAATCATTGCATTTACTTTCATTTTTTCGAAATCAGCTTTGTCATATTCAAATAAGGGTTTTAGAATTACCTCATTTTTGTCATTAGTAGTTGTGACCTCGAAATCACCAACTTCAATGACTCTCCATACCTGGTAGTTTTCAGCCTTGATGAATATCCCCATTATGTTCTTCCAGTAGGAATAGAACTTCCCATTGAACATGGGAGGCCTTTGCGTAGAGTAACCTTCCTCAAGTTTCTCGGTGGTATTCATTGTTTCTTGGATCTTTTTCACAATAGGGTTTCCTATCTTTTGTGAGTTCCGGCTCTGATACCAATTGTTATTTTACTAGGAACAATACAAGAGGGGGGTGAATTGTATGCGTAGAAATAAACGTAACTTTTTGCAGAATTTTAACCTTGAACAAAGAAACAAGCTAAAGGAACACAAGGGATTTTTACGAGTAAAAACTTCTTGGGCTAACAAGAAGAAACAACCTTGATCACTAGGGATTTTAAACTCAACTCTTTCACTAATTAGGCCAAACAACTTTGTTACAACCTAATTCTACTCACGGGCCACACCTTGAGTTCCTAAACTCAAGTTCCTGAACAATTGTTCCCTTAACAGTTGTTCCTCTCAACTTTACTTGAAGTTTTCTCACTTTAACTCGTTTTACTCAAAGCTTCTCTCTTACAGAACTTCACTCAAAGTCCCCTTACCCCAAAAACCAAAATACAATTGATCAAATAAACTTAGTGGAATTAGAGTAAGAAGAACAAATGGCTTTTATGAGAGAATGAAGGCACTGACACTTTACTTAGTTAAACTTACTAAATCACTTGGTCAGACACAAATTGGATCTTAATTAGACATTAGTATTTATAGTGGTAATAACTTACAACGTGGGATTAAAACATGTATTAGTGGTAGAACCATTATCCCATGATGTTCCTTACCCGGAGGAACACGTTCCTCAATCATCCCATGATCTCTATGATCACTGTTAAACGTGGGAGAGAATTAAGTTACTACTCTTTAATTTTAGCAACCACTTTAAGCATTAATTCGAAAATCTTATTTAATTAAAAATATTTTAATTATTAATACGTAAATAAAATCCTTTTACCAAAAATATTATCTTTAAAATATTTCCATAAAAACCGAAAAGAATTTTTTATTATCTTTAGAAAAATAAAATCTTTTCCTTAGAAAGATTTTCCTTAAAATCAGATTTTTCCTTAAATAAAAACGGTTACCTAGAATCTAAGCATAATTTACTCAACTAACATAAATGAACTGTTGTAATGCTTCATCCTAAGTCTAGTTCCTTTTAATAGTTAGTTCCTTTAACTTATTAGTTCAGCGCCAGTTCGTTTGTTCCTTACAAAGGAACAAACGATCATTCTCATTCTAAATTGCCATGGTTCCTTACCATTCCTACTCGTTCCTTTACAATGGAACTAGAAAGAAAAAGCCTTGATTTAGTCTTCTTGCTCCAATGCTGCTCCAGTACCAAATATTGAAACATCTGTACTTAGTATTCAAAATCCAAACTTGATTTCTTCCTTGACTTAGTATTTTCTTTGTTCATTTCATTGATACCTTGAAATTCACTCACTTAAACAACTTGTTAGTCCAATACTTAGTTTGCATCTTTGTTCCTTTGTCATCATCAAAACTAGGGTTCAACAATTTTCCCCTTTTTGATGATGACAACAAAGATACAAACTAAGGAAAACAACAAATAACATAAGAGAATGAAAAAGATAAAATAATAATTTATATAATTTAATTAAGGCAGATTAAGGATTTTAAATTTTTCATTTTTCAATTTTTTTTTATTTTTTCATTTTTTTCAACTTTTAGTTTGTTCCTTATCTTTTCCCCCTTTGTCATCGTCAAAAAGATCAAACTCTTGGTGATTTCGGGAAGACTGATATGTACAATACCTTTAGACCATTAACAAGCACCAAAAAAAATGGTTAAGTTAGGTTTTTCAAAGGGTAGACTAGCTCAAAACATCAATCACATAATATTAGCCATTCCAAGTAAGGAATTATGCACATAAAACACAAACGAAGACAAATATAGCAAAAGTCAACTATTTATAGCACTTGTTCCCTTAAAGTACAAAAAGAGAAAAAGTAGAAAAGAAAAGAAACAAAAGCTAAGAAGTCTTGTTCCTTGAAGAGAAACAAGAACTAGAAATTAGGAAGGGAAGGGGAATGGTGTTCCTCAACTACTTCTTCCTCAACCACTTCTTCCAACTTCTTCATCACCTTTCCATGTTGCCCATCAAGTTGTTGCTTCAAACAGTTAATGGCTTGGGCCATCATCTCCATGTTCTTTTGTTGTTCAATTACGGTATCACTAAGGACTTTCATTAAACCCATCATTTGATCAGTTTTAGCATCTAAAGTCCAGTGAAGGTGATTGTAGAACATAATCATATGTTGAGCAGGGAGACATACGTCGTTAACCCAACCAAACTCATCTGAAGGAACTTGTTCCTTTTCCCTTAGAACCAGAGGCAGAAGATGGTTTAGGTGGAGGATCTGGATGTTTTCTTGTGAAGGACCAGCTGTTCCTGGAAGAGAAACAGATGGTGAGGTGGTAGTGTAAATGGAAGGAAGAAAAGGTGGTTGTGGTGGAAGGTCATTAGAGGTAGAGGAGAAAGGGTTTGGTTCATTCATCTCAACCTTCAACTGTTCAAAGCTGGAAGGAACAGAGAAGGATGAGGGAGAGATGGAAGAGATGTTGGTGAGGGTTACTGGTATTTTTGGTGAGGGTGGAGGAGTTGGTTCCTTAGGTGAGTTGTGATCCTGTTCTTCTGCATCAGATAGGACTAAAGGAGAGTCCTTATTTGAAGGAACAGGGACAGTTTGAGCATTTTTCAATCTAGTGCTTTGTCTAACTCTTTTAGGAACACGAGGGGAAGGCTTTTTAGCAATAGTCTTGCGCCTCTTGGGTTTCTGTTCCTTTGGTTCTGTGGGGGAAGGAACTTGTTTCTCCAGTATGACTTCCACTGGTTAGCCATGTGAACCTAATGGCTCTGTGAGATCAGTTAACAAGAAAATCAGAGCCTCCATATCAAAATTCAAAACATGCTTAAGGTAAAAAACTTGCAGGTTATATGTGTACTAGATGATCCTAGGTGTACAGGTTTAAATAATTAATACTTTGCACGTCAGATGACAAGGCAAAAGCAATTTGCCCTTGGAGACTAGGGAAAGAAACTGTACCAGCAATGAATCTCTTAAAAGCTTTTGAAAGAAGATTTATACAAGCCAAATGGAAGGGGAAAAAATTTGAAACTGTAGAAGTGGATATTCAACATAATAGACTCTTTACCACAAAAGTATTCCACTAGAAGGTCACTCATATTCTTTGTGGAGTATGGACAATAGTAACAAAACAAGTTGGGAAGCTTTAGAGGAAGGAAGATCACTTCTTTTCTTACTGATTTAAGAAGTCACATAAACCCCACATTAGGCACATTGTCACAAATTCAGAGACTTCTAGGAGCAAGATCTGAAGTACCTACCGTCATGAAGAAAATACCTAAAAGAAGTCCATTATATGGTGCAAAATATGACTCAACTTGCACTCTGATTTTCAGCAATTTGCTTGTAAATTGGTCAGTGTAGCTGCAGAAGATCCAAAAAGATATAAATTTTATGCACTGTAATCTTTCAATAAATAATATACAACATAGGCCATAAATTTCTGAAATTATAAGTTGCATCCAAGGACATAGATCAGGAATATTAAGAAAAGGACGTACTGTTTCAGCCAAAATTTAAAGAGACTAAAAAAGCTGTAGATATAGCAAACCCCAAGCCTACAGATACTGTACACCAGATTTTGAAATGAATCTGTAAAATAAGTACTACAAATATAAGTTGCAATGTCATTCTTTTAACATAAATAACGACAAACATAAGTTGGAGTGCCAATGTATTAACATGTCAATTGTTTAACACCATCAAATAACTTTTCACATGAATTGGAAGTAAAGAATTTGCTTGATTGAGAAGGTGCAACCAACAATCTCAACCTGTTCTCCAACAAAAAACAACCTTTTTTCTATGAAGCTAATCCCTATATTATACCCATCAAATGGTAAATTAAAAGAATTAATACCACCAAAACTAGTATTGGAATTAGTATTATAACCTCCAATTTCACCCATAAGACCAAATTGATGATGACTTCCCTTAGTATTCTTATTCCCCATAAAATCATGCCCCTATTTCTCCTTCCACCAGACCTTCATCATACTTACTCTCCATAAAATCAATAGGCCTAATCAAACCACCACCACCATTATGATTCATGAAACTCCCCTCACCCAGGCTGCTCATTGGTGCGCCAATCAGATTGGCAAGGTGGTGCAGATTTTGAACTTGATGATGAAAGAACGAGAGATGGAGATGGCTAGAGTTAGAACAAGCTAAGTAGCATCCAAGGACTGCCCGAGGTTGGATCAATATGGGTTGATATTTTCAACATTTATTTACAATGCAACTCAATCCACACGTTACTGTACAAATTTCGAATCAGCATATTTAATCCCAGCAAACAGATTTTATCTCATAGTTCCCAAATTCTCATGAAATTCTAGCGATATAACCCAAAAATCAAGACTTCCATTTAAATCCAGAAATTTTAATTTAATTTCATAAAATCTTCCACTACAATACATAACACAAAACAGATATAAAGAATTTCAGAGAGGAAAAAAGGAGAAATGAAAACATGATAATCTCTACCATTTCATCGAGCATGTGGTGGGCACTATCAAAATTACAGCTTACTGCCTTGGAAATTAAATAAAAGAGTACACCAAGATTGAATTTTAATTTTCTTGGTTTGCAATAACCACAAATTTTGCAAGTATAATAAATTTGTGACATTTAATGATATTTTAGGGTTTAAAAGATGAACAAAATTAAAAGTTGAAGGTTGAGAGGAATACTTGAGAGAAAGAGTTACCCGTTGAGAGGAATACCTGAAAAAGATCGCCACCGTTTTGACAGTGAATAAGTTTAGGTGAAGTTCATCACTGGAGAGAGAGAGGTGATGAAATCTTTGAGAATTTTGGAGTTTTTTTATAACATCATTGTCGGCAGCAGTAGCAGAATAATCGTGGTCGCCGTTAGTTAGGTTGCTGACTTCATTCACCTTGTCGTGTTGATATTCGAATTGATCACATATCCATCTTCGTTACTGTCTATTATAGAGATTTGCTGGTATTAGAATGTTCAGAAGGCAAAGAAATGATGAACAAGGAGAAGGGTTTTTTTGGTCGAGAAAAAAAGGCTTTGGGGTATTACTCGTACTATTAGAATTTTCGGGAAGTTTGGTGATGCATCAAGTACATCAAATAAATGCAATAGTGAAAATTGATCAAATGCAACGGGTGCATTGAAACTGTTGCTATATCCAATAAAGGGGTTGCAGTTGATGGTATAATGCAACGGTTCCTACAAATTGTTGCAAATAACCCTTGCATTAGAATAAACCGTTGCAATAACTATTGCATTAGAATAAACCGTTGCAAATAACCGTTGCATTAGAATAAACTGTAGCAATAGACCGTTGCATATGCTCGTTTATGTAGTAGTGCTTCCTTGACTTGGTATTCTCTTTGTTCCTTTCATTAATACCTTGAAATTCACTCACTTAAACAGCTTGTTAGTCCAATACTTAGTTTGCATCTTTGTTCCTTTGTCATCATCAAAACTAGGGTTCAACACGATACTTTTCTTCCCCTCCTTTTCTATCCTTCACTGGTTTGCTCAATTTCCACGGGGATGCTTTCAACTAGCCCCATATTTCAGTGTTGGAGATTCATGATCGCTCCCTTCGCCACAATCTTTAATTTCATGTCCTATCTTACCACAGGAAAAACAAAAAATAGGAGGCTTCTCATATTTATATCAAACTGCTCTTCAAAGCCTCCCCTCAGTTTAACTCTGATCGATTTTAGCAATGGTTTCCTCACGTCCTCCAAGACCCCAAAGCGAATCGATTTGTCAATCCTTATTAGCCCATAATTATCCAACCTATACCCGTTTTTCTTGCCAATTCTTTCAACATTATTATTGTTTAATCTACCCTTAAAGTACTAATATAAACCCTAACCCACATTGGCAACTCGTACAACTGGACATCTGAAGGTTTAATCGTATTTTCGATTTCACCTAGGATGATAGCATGTTTGTCAAAATGCCATGGTTGGTCATCTAAGACTCTCTTCTTATCTCTCCGATGGTAGAACTGGAAAACAGACATGTTCTTATCAATGTTTCTAACGTCCACTTCATGTTTTGGTTGACAAACACTTTTGATGGTGTTAATAAAAGCATTGATGTTGATATTACAATTAGTCCACTTCTTCCCTACAAGCCCTAATTCATTTCTGACGTCTTCATCCTCTTCTCCATTATCCTCCCACTTAATCGCGTCATATTCCTCAACGTTCGATGTTCCCTCCCTTGGGATATTGATTCCCATCCCTTGTTACGAAACTTCTTGTAAATTTGTACATACATCCCTTTAATTCGTCTTTTCCATTGAAGAATTAACAATAGAAGACATTCTGACGTTCAGATCTTGAAGAAACGAGAATAATCCTTCAAGAAAAGGAAACCCTAGTATAAGCACTAGAAAACCCTCCTAACACCCAAGAGCCAAAACCTGGAGGGAATTAATCAATTTTTAAATAATTATTTCATCCATAATGTAGTACTTATTGATATGTATTAGCTAATGTATATATTATGTAAATAATCTTTTTATTTAGTAATCTTGCTTGATTGAATCATATCTTTGTTATACGATTCACAGATGTTTTTCCTTTGACTTATGGCCATGATTGGCCTTATCCTTTGTATATATATACTGTATTCTCAAATTATTGAAGAGTCCGTTTTTGGAGAGACGGTCTCACGTTAGTGTTAACGTGAGACCGCTGATGTCATGCTGACATCACGCGCGTGCATTAAATCAGCAGTAGAATTAGTTAAGCGCTTGCACCTATTAGTTATGCTAGCTTTAAAATGCTTCTGGGTGAATTAGTTAAGCGCTGAAGTATATTAGTTAAGCGCTGAAATATATTAGTTATCTCATAAAAATCATATTATAATGCATTTTATTGGCCATAATTTCAGTATCACGCATAAATAATTCTCTCTTTCTTAAATAACTAATGCACTAATTCTCTCTTTCTTGAACAACTATCGTATTTTTGCATTAGTGATGCCAACCTCAAATAACCAATGCAAAAACAATGTTTACTAATGCATACAATAAATAAAACTAATGACCTTAAAATCATAACTATTGACCGCCCATACTATCAACCCTCAAAGTATAATTGTTAACCAAATATCAAAACTACAACCATAAAACCATGCATCATTGTTACTCATGAAATTAATAAATAATTATTCATATGCTATAATAATAATCTTTCATTTATTTTCTAGACTAAAACTATTAGCCATAAAACCAGAAATAAAAAACAAAAAGTCATAACTAATGTAAAAAATAATAATGACTAAATATCCAAATATCATAACTATTTATCAAAAAACAATAACTAATAGCCAGAATCACAACTATCAACCATAAAACTATAATTATTAACCACGATTAATAACTAATAACCTAAAAATCATAACTATATATCCGAATTTCATAACTATTAAGCAAAACCTAACTATGAATCAGATTACCATAACTAAGAGCCAAAAACATGTAACTAATTATTAAAATTCCTTAACTAATTATCAAAATTCTAGCTTTTCCCCCCACAAACTCAACATTCTATATATCTAATTCTTAATCTAATTCAACAAACTAAAATCATTTGAACAAGACTATTAAGAATTTCAAAAGACAATATGCATGTCCATCCTTACAGCCCACAAATCGCTCGAAAGCAGCTTCTCCTTCAAAGTTCTAACCCTCTTCTTCCCCTTTGGTGGCTTTGGAAGTTCAACCTCCTTCCCCAATTTCTTAGCCTCACAAAACCCACAAATCCAATCAGCTTCAGGAACCTCCTTCAATGGAGGCTTTAAACACTTCAAATGAAACCCACCAAGGCATTCGTCGCACTCGATCATGACCACCCTTCCACCTCGAAAACACACTTTACATTCCTCCACCTCCGGATCATCCTCATTCGAGCACGCATTATCTCTCCTCTTCACATAAACATCATCCCCCACTGCAAATTCACCCCCATCATACATTGCTTTCTTATGATAAACCCTCTTTTTCGGAACATTTCAATACAAAAAAATCAGAAAATGTAAGCGAGTCGAGTTCACACCTAGACGAATTCCAGGATTAAGAGATCCTATATCCGCCATGAAAACTGAACAGAGAAGAGGAGAAGTGAAGCTTCGATCCGAAGCCACGAGTGCGATTGAAGTGAAGCACAAAGAAGATGAAGAAGAAGAATGTTGGTAGCTTGAGGAGAGAGAAAGTCGGAGGGTTTATCACCTCAGCGTCGCCACGTCGCGCCTCCATCTCTTTCCCCCAGCAGCAGCTCACTGTTAAACTTGGGCGGTCTTACGTCAGTGTTAACGTGAGACCGTCTTTTATAAGACTTTGCGATTATTGAAAGGCACCTGAATCATGTCAATAAAAAAGAAATGATTATTACATATTACTTACATTGTCTAAGGGTTTGTTCTCTTCGGCATAAAACAACTGAACTGAACTGAATTGAACTGAACTGATCTGAATTGAACTGAATAAAATTATTATAACTAATTAATAATAATGATAATAATTTAGGAACTGAATTGAACTGAACTGAATTAAATTGAATTGAACTGAACTGAAAATAAGTTGGGGAGAACAGGCCCTAATACTCTAATGTGAAGCATGTTGTCTGCACTATTTGCTAACTTACATGAAAAAGTAGGCAAATTTGTTAAAAGTGAAAATTAGAAGATTAAAAAAATTTATAGGTTTCCTCAAAATTTAGCTAACATCTTAAAAAAGTTCGTAAGACCTCTGTAAATGCAAATACTTATTCTTTTTTATTTCGCGCAAACAAAGATTATTACAAGCTAGTGTACATTGTTTTTTGGGGAAATAGGAGCATGCTTAATTAATTAACAATAATGTCAGGTACAATTCTTTGGGGTGTTAGGTGCTGGCCCTCCAACAAGTTCGGAATACTACAGCTAGAGTACTAGTACAGCTTAGTTTTTCAGCTATATAAATATTCATACATTCCGGTGGAGGATTACTCAAAATACATAGCTTATTAAAGTCATCTGATCTCCCTTTTGCACTTCTAGCAATACTATCCGCAAACTTGTTTGCTCCTCGTTTTTCATGGTGAAGGCTAGTACCTCTTTATTCTCGGAGCAACTCCCTACAAGTATCCATGATATATGACAAAGAGCTGTTAATATTATATTAGACCGCTGTTTAATGGCTATTATCGCCAGCAAACAATCTGAGAGCAACTCCAATGGTGCAAAAAAAGGACTTGCTAGCAATTTTGCAAAATACTTAGCTAGTTGCTAAACCATTGGAGCATAAAATGGAGTTTTGCTTTGCTAAGCAAATTGACTCTATACAGCAAATTGGCTCTATACAACAAATTGGCTTAGCCAAAATGTTGGGTCCCACACAACAAATAGCTTTTCAATAATATATATATATATATATATATATATATACATATATATATATATACATATATATATATATACATATATATATATATACATATATATATATATACATATATATAAAGGAAAAGTTAATTGTGGGACCTACCTAAGCAACAAATAGTTTAGCTAAACCACTAAAAGGAAGTTGGCTAAATATAGAATTAGCTAAGGAAAATGATGTGGCATCTTTAACCAAGTATCATTTTAGCTAATCATTGAAGTTACTTTGAGGCAAACAAATAGTTTAGCATTCGGTGGCGGCCCTGCAACGCACAAGCTAATGTACATTATTCATCTGAAATAAATGACAAAAGACGAAAAGACTTTTCATTCCAACAGAAGTATAGAACACCCTTACACCCACAGTGGCCAAAATCACCATTTGACGCAAAATCACAAAATCATTAAACCAAGCCAATATTTGCCAAATTTATATCGGATGACATCAAAATCAACAAACACAAAAAGTAAGAAAACACATTTATAGACCTTAGAACTGAAGGAAATCATCATGGATTACTTGAGCTTGGTGTTATGTCTTCTACTTGCATGGATAGCAATCCACCTCCTTTCAAGTGTAAGGAATGCCAATGAATCAAATCCGAAGAGGCTACCACCCGGTCCTCCTACTTTACCTATCTTCGGAAACCTCTTCAGCCTCGGCACGAAACCACACATCTCCTTGACTCAACTTGCCAAGACGTATGGCCCTCTCATGATGCTGCACCTCGGCCAAGTGCCAACTGTCATCATTTCCTCATCTATCATGGTGAAAGAAGCACTTCAAAAGAATGATATTTTGGTCTCAAATAGGCCACTTATTGATTCTTCTCGAGCACTCGACCACTAACAAAGTTCAGTGGTTTGGTTGCCAGTATCACCTCAATGGAGAAATCTTCGTAAAATCTGTAACTCTGAAGTGTTCTCTACGCGTAAACTTGATACAAGCCAATGTCTTCGACGTGAAAAAGTAAGCAATCTGATAGACTATGTTAAGAAACAGAGTAAAGCGGGTTTGGCAGTAGACATTGGGCAAGTAGCATTTACAACCACACTAAATTTGTTATCAACACTTTCTTTTCTGTCGATATGGGTGATCCCAGTCCTGAATATAATTGTGAATTTAGAAAAATTGTACGAGGTATAATGGAAGAATTGGGAAAGCCTAATATAGCTGATTATTTCCCTGTATTGAAGAAGATAGACCCACAAGGTATCAGACGGCGTACAAGTCAGTGGCGGACCTAATTAAGGGACATGGGGGTGCAGTGCCCCAAATTCAAAAAAAAATCAGCCTTTTAAAAAAAAAAAAAAAAAAAAAAAGAAAAGAAAAGAAAGGCTGAATCACGGCTCACGCTGGGCAAATCACCCATTTTCTCTCACGCGAGATTTCATTTCTCTCTCTCCTCTCTCCTCTCTCCTCTCTCCTCTCTCTCTTCATAAAGTCGAAACGGTGAAACCGGACAACCTCCGCCTCGCTTTTGTCATCGGAACCACGCACCGGTGAACCACCGTGTCCACCGAGCACCGTTGAGGAGCGGGCGAAACCGGACAACGGTAAGTCTTAGTTTCGAACTTTTGTGTTTTAATTTCATATTAGTTAGGATCCTGAAGCTCTTCTTGAAGGTGTTGCAATGGCTGGCCTTGTTGGCGTTCTTCGCCAACTCGGTGAGACGGTGACTGACTTAGCTGAGTTAGTTTGTTTCTCTTTTTTCAATTTCTCTGTTTTCAATGTGTTAGGGTTTGAATTTGAGTTTTGAATGATTTGATATGATTTTAATTGGTTTATTGTGTAATGAATTCATGTTTTTTGAGATCTACTTGAACTCGACTTTTCGGATTGAGCTTTTAATTTACATTTTTGTGAATGCGTTTTTGCGGACATTGCATAATTAGATCAGTTTGTTTGAATATGAAGTATATTTTTGTGTCTATAAATGGAAGTACTTATGATTCCGCTCTTTGAGGATATTCAATTGTGGGAGGAGATATTCCATTCATGTTTTAATTTGGACATTGTTGATTAATTAGTTAGGGTTTGCTTATTGAAATTCGAAATTGAAATTGACAATTAATTTTATGAATTCAATTAGGGAATGACAAATGATACACCCAAGTCAAGTAAATCCAAGGGAAAGCTAGTTAAGCAACCCGATCTTCGACAATTCATTTTCTACAATTTTTAATTGGTTGTATGACTATGGATATTTTGGATATTTTGGTTGTAAGACTTATGTATTGAACAATTTTTATGAACTTTTTTCTACTATTTTTGTATTTGTTGTACGTCCGTAACTCCGTATCCCCAGATTCAAATTCCTGGGTCCGCCACTGGTACAAGTGTACACTTCGCTAAGATGATTGATCTATTCAACACCATAATTGAACAACGGTTGCAGGACTACAAACAACCAGAATCAGTACAAGGTCATGATATTCTAGATGCTTTACTACGAATCAATAGAGATAAACCAAAGGAGATGGAATTTTCGACGCTACCTCATCTATTGCTAGTAAATACTTGCCATTTTGTCCAACATCTTCTTTAGTTTGTCTATCAAAAGACCGTCTAGTTTAACATATATAGATAGTGAGACGGTCTCACAGTAAGATCGTCTCATTTTGATAATTATTACATCTTTCCTTGCATTGCTGTAAAATCTGACATCTTATTTCTGCAGGACCTCTTTGGTGCAGGAACTGATACAACATCAACTGCGCTAGAATGGGCAATGACAGTGTTGGGCATATGGTGACATAGGGGCTCAATGTGTGTATGGTGTGGAGATGAGGTTGCGTTAAGCTCGTTCGGCGTCAATCAGCTGTTTTGCAGGCCCGCCCGATCGTGTCGGGCAGTGCCGCCCGATCGGGCGGGGTTAATCGACTTGGCAGGGGGGTGGAAGCAAGGGCGCCCGATGGAATCGGGCGGTCTAGCTCGATCGGGCTGGAGTACCGAACTACCGGGCGTACGACCGGGCGAAGGCCGCCCGATCGGGCCCGAGAGCAGAACTGGTTTGCCGTTATTTGCCGCCCGATCGGGCGGATGTTGCCTGACCCGATCGAGTTATGTTATAATTAGGTCTAACCTAATGCGATAATTAGACTATTATTCATCATTATTCACAGATTCAAGAGAGGAAAAGCTAGAGAGAGATCTTAGAGAGCTTTTGTAACCTTCTTTTGAACATTCATCGATTCCTAGTGCATATTCGTGGTTTTTCTCCCAGTTCTTGGGTTTCCACGTTAAAATCCTCTTGTGTCTTTTATTGCTTTTGTTCTTCCGTTGTTCTAGTATTGTTTGCTATTACTTGCTAGATTGCTATACAATAGGACCTACAAGTGGTATCAAGAGCCAGGTCGGATTATTCTCTAGATCTAGAAGTGATTAACAATGGAGGATGCGAAGATCGGAATTGAGAAGTTTGATGGCACATATTTTGGATATTGGAAGATGCAAATTGAAGACTTCCTATATCAGAAGAATCTGTATCAACCATTGTCTAAGACGAAGCCTGCAGACATTGATGAGGCAAAGTGGAAGGTACTCGATAGGCAAGCACTAGTGGTGGTGCGTTTGACATTGGCTCGGACTGTGGCCTTCAATGTCAAGGATATCAAAACAACGGCGGGATTGTTCAAAGCTCTGTGAGATATGTATGAAAAGCCCTCGGCTATGAATAAGGTATATCTGATGCGCCATTTATTTGATTTAGAGATGAATAATGGTAGTTCTGCTGCTGAACATATTAATGAATTTAATTCAATAATAAGTCAGTTATCTTCGGTAAATATTGTCTTTGATGATGAAGTGAAAGCCTTAATTTTTTTGTCCTCCTTACCTGTTGCTTGGGAAACTGTAGTAACTGTTGTTAGTAATTCTTCTGGCAAAGAAAAATTGGTGTATGATGTTGTCCGTGATCTGATTTTGAGTGAGAGTATTCGAAGGAAGGAGAGTGGAGAATCATCTGGAGCATACAGTGCTGAGGGTAGAGGGAAGGGAAAACAAAAGGGAAAAGGAAAGAACTTTCAGGGTAGATCAAAGTCTAGGGGCCGGGGTAAGTCAAAAGGCAGGGCTAGTATTACCTGTTGGAATTGTGGTGAGAAGGGTCATCCAAAGAGGGAGTGTCCACATCCCAAGAAGAAGGGTGGAAAGTATGACCATAATGATAAACAGGAGGATAGTGATAACTCATCAATTTATTCTGCATCGAATGAGATTGAGGATGCTTTGGTCCTAAGTGTTGATAGTCCCATAGAGTCGTGGATCCTAGATTCGGGGGCATCGTTTCACTCTTCACCTATGAGGGAGCTGTTTCATGACTTCAAAGCAAAGAAGTTGGGTAAGGTATATCTTGCTGATGACAAGACCTTGGATATCATAGGGAAGGGGGATGTGATTGTCAGGACTGCGAACGGGGGAACTTTAAAACTGCATGATGTTAGGTACATTCCAGGCCTAGCAAAGAATCTGATTTCTGTGAGTCAACAGGACTCATGTGGCTACAAAACTATGTTATGTGAGGGGAAGTGGAAAATTTCCAAAGGTTCCATGATCTTGGCTAGAGGTACTAAGATGGGAACTCTATACACTATTGCAGGGTGTACAGACATGGTTACTGCAGCTACAGTGGATGAGACTAAGTTATGGCATACTAGACTTGGTCACATGAGTGAGAAAGGGATGAAGATTTTAGCTTCAAGTGGCAAATTGTCAGGGTTGAAATCAGTTGACATGGAATTTTGTGAGAGTTGTGTCTATGGCAAGCAGAAAAAGGTGACCTTCACAAAAGCCAAGAAAGAGTTGAAAACTGATAAGCTAGAGTTGGTGCACACTGACTTGTGGGGGCCTTCACAAGTCAGATCCCTTGGAGGCTCACGTTACTTTGTTACTTTCATCAATGACTACAGCAGGAAGGTATGGGTCTATTTCATGAAGAGGAAATCTGAGCTTCATGAGACCTTCAAGAAGTGGAAGGCTTAGGTAGAGAATCAGACTGAAAAGAAAATTAAGTGCATTAAGTCTGATAATGGAGGTGAGTATGAATTGGCAAAGTACACAAAGCTCTGTGAGGAGAATGGCATCATTCTGAAGAGGACTGTTCCAGGGAAACCTCGACAGAATGGAGTCGCAGAGAGGATGAACAGGACACTGACAGAGAGGGCTAGAAGTATGAGGTTGCATGCAGGGCTACCTAAAACATTCTGGGCAGATTCAGTTAGTACAGTAGCTTACTTGATCAACAAGGGATCATCAGTTTCATTGGAGTTCAAGCTACCAGAGGAGGTTTGGAGTGAGAAGAAGGTAAATCTTTCTTTTCTGAAATTATTTGGCTGTGTTGCTTATGTTCAATCCGAGAAACGCGACAAGTTAGACCCAAAGGCCGTTAAATGTTATTTTATTGGGCATGGTTCTGAAAAGTATGGGTATCGGTGTTGGGAACCTAAAAGTAGGAAGAGTTTGAGACACTGTGATGTCACTTTTGATGAGACTAAGGTGTACAGGGATGTTTATGGTGATAAATATGAGATTACTGAGCCAGTGGGAGTTCAGGAGGAGGAGTTTGTGGAGACTGAAGGCATTGATGGAAGAAATGTCATCGTTCCAGAACGGGTTGAGCAACATGGAGATGATGCTCATACTCCTGCAGGGTCTGATTCAGATGAGTCAGATAACTCACAGCAAGGTAATTCAGATGGTGCTACTATCACACCACCAAGAGGCTCCAGTTCTAGTACAGGGAGAATAGTCTCTCAAGTTGACTTGAGAAAATCCGCAAGGGTGTCCAAAACACCTAATCGATATTCCCCTTCTATGTTTTACTTGCTACTAACTGATTAAGGTGAACCAGAATCATATAAAGAAGCAATAAATTCGACTGACTCATCTAAGTGGGAGTTAGCCATGAAAGATGAGATGCAGTCCCTGGAAAAGAATCAGACATGGGAGTTGTCTGCATTGCCTACAGGAATGAGAGCACTTAGATACAAGTGGATCTTCAGATTGAAGAAAGAGCCTGATGGAAGCGTCGGGTATAAGGCGAGATTAGTAGTAAAGGGGTTCCTACAACAGGAGGGCATTGACTACAATGAGATATTTGCTCCTGTTGTGAAGTTGAATACTATACGTATCTTGTAAGCTATTGTTGCTGCTGAAAATATGTTCTTAGAACAGATGGATGTTAAGACCGCGTTTCTACATGGTGATCTGGATGAGGAGATCTACATGAAGCAACCGGATGGCTTTAAAGTTCAGGGAAATGAGAATTGGGTGTGCAAGCTCAAGAGGAGCTTATATGGATTGAAGCAGGCTCCGAGACAGTGGTACATAAAGTTTGACACTTTCATGTGTAGCAGCGGGTTCAACAGAGCTGATAGCGATTATTGTTGCTATTTTCAGAGGTATGTAAATGATTATGTTTATTACGTCTGTATGTTGATGATATGCTGATTGCTGGTACAAGCATGGAGGTGATAAATAGTGTGAAGGGAAAACTGTCACAGAAATTTGAGATGAAGGATTTGGGTGAATCCACACAAATCTTAGGTATGAGGATTTTCAGGGACAAATCTACTGGCATGTTGAAGTTGTCTCAGGAAGATTACATTCTAAAGGTACTTAAGAGGTTTAATATGGGAGATGCAAAACCCAGGAATTCGTCGCTTCCTAGCGACCTTAAATTGACAAGGGACCACTCACCAACTACAGAAGAAGAAAAGGAGCGGATGGCCACTGTTCCCTATGCTTCGGCGGTTGGTAGCTTGATGTATGCCATGGTTTGCACACAACCAGACATTGCTTTTGCTGTGGGAGTTGTGAGTAGATTTGTTTCTAATCCAGGTGAGAAACATTGGGATGCTGTGAAGTGGTTACTAAGGTACTAGAAGGGCAATTCAAGCATGGGGCTTTGCTTTTGGAACAAAGGAGTGAAGCTTGAGGGTTATGTTGATGCTGATCTCAGTGGAGATATCGATACTAGCAAAAGCACGTCAGGATATGTTTCTACTATTGGTTGTATTGCAGTGAGCTGGATGTCCAAGTTACAGAAGTATATCTCTCTGTCTACTACAGAGTCTCAGTATGTGGCTATATCTGAGGCAGTTAAGGAGATGGAATGACTTATTGGTTTTCTTGAAGAAATGGGCATTAAACAGGAGAAAGTGGTACTTTACAGTGATAGTCAAAGTGCAGTGCATTTGGCTAAGAATCCAATGTATCATTGTAGGACTAAGCACATTCATCGGCGCTTTCCCTACATCAGAAGTTTAGTGGAAGAGAATGTGTTGTGTCTGGAGAAAGTGTTGGGTGCTAAGAACCCAGCGGATATGCTCACTAAGAGTGTGAGTTGTGGCAAACTAAGGTTGTGCCAAACCTTAGTTGGCCTTCGGTAATTGTTGATGAAGGTGGTGCTTTAGGAATTGAGATGGATGAAAAGATGCTGATGGTATAAGATATTCTTCGCTTACACCTATCTCAAAGTGGGAGATTATTGGGCATGGTGACATATGGGGCTCAATGTGTGTATGGTGTGGAGATGAGGTTGCGTGAAGCTAGTTCGGCGTCAATCAGTTGTTTTGCAGGCCCGCCCGATCTTGTCGGGCAGTGCCGCCCGATCGGGCGGGATCAATCGACTTGGCAGGGGCTTGGAAGGAAGGGCGCCTGATGTTACGGTTTTATATAGAGTTTTTCCCCTTATATCTGAGCTAAAATGTGCATCAATGGTGCTCTTAGGAGCCATTTCACGCTAACTTTCTTCTTCTAGTTGTGGTTTTCTGTTTTGTGATGGTTTGTAGGTATTAGGGAGCTTTTATCCTATTTTCTACTGCTTTACGTCTACCACAATCGAATGGAGAGGTTCGAAGGCATATATGATGAGTTCCAGGGTCCCGAGAATACTTTCCGAGGCCTTGGACAAGAGAAGAAGTGAAGCGGAGCTTCGCCCGATTTCATCGAGCACCTCACGCCCGATCGGGCGTCCACCATTGGCTAAAGTAAGATTGGTTGCGGGCCCGATCGGGCGCTTCGGCCCTGTCGTAGTTCGGTGTCCGGCCCGATCAAGCGAGATGGCCCGACATCATCGGGCGTGTTCGTGACGATGCACTCGAGCACCCTCGTCACGAACACGCTCGATGATGTCGGGCCATCTCGCCCGATCGGGCCGGACACCGAGCTGCGACAGGGCCGAAGCGCCCGATCGGGCCCGCAACCAATATTACTTTAGCCAATGATGGACGCCCGATCGGGCGAAGCTCCTTTTCACTTCTTCTTTTGTCCAAGGCCTCGGAAAGTATTCTCGGGACCCCGGAACTCATCATATATGCCTTCGAACCTCTCCATTCGATTGTGGTAGACGTAAAGCAGTAGAAAATAAGGAAAAAGCTCCCTAATACCTACAAATCATCACAAAACAGAAAACCACAACTAGAAGAAGAAAGTTAGCGTGAAATGGCTCCTTAGAGCACCATTGATGCACATTTTAGCTCAGATATAAGGGGAAAAACTCTATATAAAACCTTAACTGCTGCAACCTTGCGCTTTGGCTCCATAAACCCTGTGGCATCGCTGCAACTTATGCCTTCTGTGACTTTCAAACATATACTAGCATGTCAGTAGAACACTTGAAGAAAATATGTCCGTGCTATGCGCTGTTACAGGCTCACAGCCACTGAATGTGTTTTGTCATAACATACTCGAAGCATGAGAAAATTTTTCTCTTTTTTTTTTCTACCATAATGAGTTAATGACTCCTTATTTGTTTGAAAATTTCAACATTTCTTTCAGATTCATATGTATATAAGACGTTGTCAGCTTGTGAAAGTTATATGTCTTCGAATTTGAGTGTGCATCTGTCTTGTAGAGTAATAAGGCAGTGAATGTGTTTTACATTATCTAATAGTTTGTCTATTGCCTAAGTGATTTGCATTAGAAACCAAAGAAGTGGCAAAATATGTGGCATAATGCTAGTTTAAAAAATGGAATAGTTTATTTCCCGGGTACCCTATGACCCGACCCGGAAAAACCGGGTTCCCGCTATTCCGGGTCGGGTCATGGGCCGAATTTTCAACTACCCGCATATTAGGGTACCCGAAATACTGGATACCCGGTTATGAACACCACTAGAGATACACTCAAGGCACACCCAAGAGCCCCATTGTAGGATAAGAAGTAGCTTTTCATCTTCTTTCTCCTTGGAGAGCTAGTTGGAGAGCCCTCTCAAGAACCCCATTGTACATAGCAGACTTTTATTTTTAATTTTTTTTTTCTGAGACTCAACGAATTTGATTACATGAAAATTTCAGTGAACGGCTAAAGTCCACCCTATATTTTTCTAGTTTTTTCCCATATTTTTTACTTTTATACATCCTCCATTACCCCTTTCTTTTCCTTTTCCTTTTCCTTTCCTTACGCTTTCCTAGCTAATATTTCATACTTTTTCTATTTTTTAAAGGTAAAGATACGCCGCGCTTATTTTAGACGAGACTATAGAGCCTACACGGATCCTATCACCCTCAATACCTCTTTTTTGTCGTATCTCATTTAAAGGTGCTAGGAAGAGACGTCAAATTGTAGGCGTGTAAAAATCATGCTAGCCTATGCAATTTTTTTATGGTTCGAAAAAGGAGAACCGTTAATCAGTATTCAGGATAAACTAATAAGCTTGTTTTTTTTTAAAAAAAATATATGTATTTTCAATTTGGTCAAACTTGTGCATTGACAAGCGAGTTAGTCAAAGTGTAACTATTGTCAAATAGAAATAATATATCTTTTATATGATTTAGATACAAATTGGATGCTTCATTAGTTAAGTTTAGTTGTTCCATTAAGTTAATACGAACAATATATATATATATATATATATATATATATATATATATATATATATATATATATATATATATATATATATATATATATATATATATCAAGAATTTAATTGTCAAATAAATAACCTTTATAATGGCTGGGTAATTTTTTTTCATAATCCCCATATCTTAATTTAAGTAGAGACATATATATTGAGAAGTATAATTATGAACCATTATAATATATTCCCTCTATTTAGACTTCTCATTTATATTTTGGCACTATACATAAGTAAAGGAAATCTTTTAGATTTTTTTCAATAGATAAGGAAAAATATAATCATGTAGGGTCTTGTTGTGCAGATTACGAAAATCAAACTTTCTATATTTCTTACTGACATGTAATTAAAGATATTAATGATACAAAACGTGCATTGACAAACGTGAAAAGGAGAAGTGGGAAGTTTATTGGAGAATGGAGCGAGTAATAAAAAACAAAATTTTCAAGAAGTTTCTTAATTACGTAGTACTTCCTCCGTTTTTTCAAGTGAGACACTTCTCACAAAAAGCTCTTACACATAAAACGAAGAACTATGTATATGGGATGATAAATTTTGGAGGTAAAGGAGATTTTTATTTCATATGTCAAATTAAAAAGAAGCAATGAATTACTTATAATCATTGAACAAGGGGTATTATTGAACAATGGCCAGAAATCTATACTAATATATTAAAAGGTGTACATAAGAAAGTATATGTTGCCATGTGGAACCCCCCCATTCACTAGAAACATGACATGTCATATACGTAACAAGGAATACGTACTACAAAAATTTGTATAGTAAGATTCGAACATGCGACCAATACGTTGTAAAAGTAAAAGTCTTACCATCTCAACTAACTATTAGATGTGTTCTTACTCCACATATATATATATATATATATATATATATATATATATATATATATATATATATATATATATATATATATATATATATATATATATCTTGGAACATTAAAATGTATAACAAACTCATTTGGAATAAATATGAGCTCAAAACTTAGAAGTATTATTCAAAGTAAAAACTCAGGGCATCGTCCGAGCTACACACTAGTTTAACAATTAAAACAAGTATGAAATGTTAGTATCATCACCAAAGATTTTCTTCAGCTTTGCCACTTGTGCATGGTCAAGCAAAGTGACCTTCTCAATCACCTTGGAGGGTAGGTCGTTTTGGAAGAGAGAAGTGTCAAGTATTTGGACAAAAAAAATCGCACTTGTAAAGATTGTATATGTAAGAATCGGGGTTGATCCAACATTTATCATGAAGTGGAGTAGCGTTGGGGGAATGACCATGATGTCCCCCTAGTTAAATGTTTTGTAACATGCAGTGTTGTTTGTGTCAATAACTCCAGCAATTAACGTTCCTTTGGTTACCATGAGTAATTCAGAAACTATGTATCGGAAAAACTCCCCCCACATCAAAATCTGCACGTGCTATGGAAATGCCCAAACCATTTAAACCTGGGAAATCAGTAGTAAATGCTCTTTTTACACCAAATTTGTAAAGATTTGCAGTGTTACCCTGCAACCCTCATACCTAAATAAACGAAATCATCTACCGTGAATTTTACGGGATCCTTACTGTAGGAATACATAGATGCAAATAGCGGAATTTCAGGAAACAATTTCCTAACATCTATCATAGGATCGCAAACATAATCAAACACATGAATCATTCAATAGGGATTAAATATCAAACCTTTGTAGCGTGATTTCCCTGTTGTATGCAACCTTTGAAGATCCGAGAGCCCCAAGTGTTGCTCCTCTAATCAGTCCACGAGCTCCAGTTGAACATCAACGTTTGCTAGAACGGAAGAGAAATGATCCCTTGCTTTTGGTGGTATAGGCGCCGGTTAAAGGGAATAGATTTGGGTTTCACTTCTCTCTCTCTCTTGCGAAAAGAAACTGATTAATGAATTGATCACCTAAACCCTAATATTATGTCCTACATATAATAGAAGAGTCATAGGCTAGTTAGGAGAACTAATTCTCCTCCTATTCCCCTTTTGGACAGGCCCAACCCTAATCCTAAATGGATTTGGATTGCTTTATCCAACTTGTGCTACAATGTGTGACCTCATAGGATTAATCTATTTTAGTTATAGGCACAATCAATATTGTCCTATTAATCATATTTATTCTATAGCAAGAAAATACGATTACTAAAATAATTAACTTTATTATCTTCATAATATTATTCCTATTTATATTTAGTAATTGTCGGGATGTCTAAGGACATATTCCTTCAATCTCCCACGCACTTGTCCGAAGACAAGAGCGCAATGTTAAATTCCTTAAGTCACTTAATGCCAAATTTGATAACACCATGTTATTCTCAAATTTATGTTCCTTGATTGCCGAGTTCGAACTGCTCAAATAACGATTAACTCTTTAAACCTATTCCGCATGGCCATGTAATTTTCCAGTTCTCGCTCATCAAGAGGCCCAGACACCATTCCTATTTAATAGGAGGACTTATCCATTCTTGTATGACCATAACTCCCACTCAATTCTTAGCCCTCCTGATTACTGCCTTTATAACCTCCTTTTATGGCGCGGCGTTTAACAGTGTCAAAGTTAAACTAATTATATTGTGGTTGTTAAGACATACTCATGTCTAAGAAATCCACTAAATATAGTAGTTTGATTCTACTTTTAGAATCTAATTAGGTCAAGTCTCAATCTATCCACTATACATCCATATAATCAATTAGACATATCTATGTCTCCATAGCCCATGGAACTGCACTATCAATTAATTATATACTAGTCTTTTAAATAAATCACTTATGTCCAGTTTAGTGATTTAGACTAGGGACTTTAAATAAATTGTGATTTCAGTTCACTTTATAGGGTTCCATTATCAAAACGTTTTCGATAATCCTATTTGAAAACACAAATTATTTGGACATTTTATTTAATACTAAACCAAACAATTAGATTAAAAACGAATTTTTATTGATAAACATTCAAAGCATAATAAATGTCTTTACAATTGTTAACATGAAGTAAACAACCTAAAGCCATTCTCCCATATGCTTAAGCCCCAAAGACCTAGTATGACACTCATGCTTAGGTTGAGCAAGCGGTTTAGTCAGAGGACCTGCTATATTATCCTCAGTATGAACCTTGCTTACATCGGTGTATCTAGTAACAACTAACTCATCGTCTCCACCATATACCAAAAAATTATCCTTAGTCCTTCGCAAGTACTTAAGGATGTTTTTCGCTGCAATCCAGTGCGCATCTCCTGGATTTGACTGGTATTTGCTGAATATACTCAAAGTATATGCAACATCTAGTCGAGTGCATATCATGGCATACATAATGGATCCTACTGCAGAAGCATAGGGAACATTACTCATATGCTTGACCTCATCAGGACTCAAAGGACACTGAGTCTTGCCAAGTGTTATGCCATGTTACATGGGAATGAAACCTCTCTTGGAGTTTTCCAGCTTGAACCTTGCAAGAACCTTATCAATATAAGTCTCTTGACTAAGTCCAATCAGCCTTTTCTACCTATCTCTATAGATCTTTATTCCCAATATGTACTCTGCCTCTCCTAGATCTTTCATAGAGAAACAATTTTTAAGCCATTCCTTAACTGACTCAAGCATGGTTTTATCATTTCTTATGAGAAGTATGTCATCCACATACAAGACCAGAAAAGTAATACTACTCCCACTTAACTTCTTGTATACACAAGATTCCTCTTCATTTCTGAGAAAGCCAAATTTCTTGAAATCCATTTCAGATTTCATGGCCTCAAGCCATCTTTCGGAGTCTTGACTATCCAAAGCATCTTTGTAGCTAGTAGGTTCTTCTAATTCTAAAATCGTTATTTCAGAACCTTCAGTCAAAAGGAAATCAATATATCTCTTTGACGGAATGATGGTCCTACTAGACCTACGTTGGGGAACAAAGAAGAAGTTTCTACCTCACTAGGTTGAGTGACTTCGCGTGGAGTATCTCCAAGTGGGACGGTAGGAGGTACGTGAATTGAATGCACCACCTCCTGAACATTTTCATGCCGGACCGCCTCTGATGAGGTGTTAACCTTATCCACTTGTTGCTCATCTCGAACTTCTTTGAGATATACATATCTCCCACTTGTTTTTCTGGAAAAAACTTCTTTTCCAGAAAGACACCATTATGAGCAACAAACACTTTGTTTTCGCTTCGGTTGTAGAAGTAGTATCCCTTAGTCTCTTTTGGGTAACCCACAAAAAGACATTTATAGGATTTGGGTGAAAGCTTATCAGAAAGTAAACGTTTTACATAAGTTTCACAACCCCATATCCTTAGAAAAGACAATTTTGGAACGTTTCCAGTCAACATTTCATATGGTGTCTTTTCCACTACTTTGGATGGTGCTCTGTTAAGTGTGAATGCTGTTGTTTCAAGCGCAAATTCCCAGAATAAAATAGGAAGATCAGCAAGACTCATCATGGATCGAACCATATCAAGTAGAGTTCGATTCCTTCTTTTAGAAACGCCATTTAACTGTGGTGATCCTGGTGGAGTCCATTGTGAAAGTATTCCACAATCCTTCAAATGATCACCAAATTCTTGAGATAAATATTCACCACCATGATCGGATCGTAATGCCTTAATTTTCTTCCCAAGTTGGTTTTGTACTTCATTATGGAATTCCTTAAAATTTTCAAAGGATTCCAACTTATGCCGCATGAGGTAAACATATCCAAATCTGCTCACATCATCGGTAAAAGTAATGAAGTAACTGTACCCTCCCCTAGCCAACGTATTCATAGGTCCACACACATCCGTATGTATGAGGGCTAAAAGGTCATTGGCCCTTTCACTTGAACCTATGAAAGGAGACTTTGTCATTTTCCCCATCAAGCAAAACTTACAAGTATCAAATGATTCGAAATCAAATGATTTGAGAATTCCATCTTTATGAAGTTTCTCAATGCGCTTTGAGCTTATGTGGCCTAATCGACAATGCCATAGGTATGTCGGGTTTGAATTATTTGCTTTATGTTTCTTGCTGTCTATGTTATAGATGTGGGTTTCTAAGTCTAGCACATATAAACCATTTGATAACTTAGCGGAGACATAGAACATATCATTCAAATACTCAGAACAACAATTATTCTTTATTGTAAAAGAATAACCTTCGGAATCCAAAACAGGAATCAAAATAATGTTCTTTGTGATAGCAGGAACATAATAACAATTATTAAGTTCTACAACTAAACCTGAAGGTAAAAGTAGACTATATACTCCCACTGCCAATGTAGCAACTCGCGCTCCATTGCCAACGCGAAGATCTACTTCTCCCTTTCCCAATGTTCTACTTCTTTTGAGGCCTTGCATATTACAAATAATGTGCGAACCACAAGCGGTATCAAATATCCAAGAAGCAGAAGTTGCTAAGTTAACTTCTATAACATACATATCTGAACTAGAAACTCCTTTCTTTTGATCCTTCAGATACTTAGGGCAACTACTTTTCCAATGACCAACCTTGTTAGAGGTGTAACAATAGTGCTCATCAGCAATTTTTGGTTTTGGTGTAGTCTTTTGCTTTTCAGAAGTTTCGGACTTGGCAACTTGTTTGCTTTCATACTTCTTAATAGCAATCCCAATCCTATTGAGCGATGGCCCTTTACTAACCATAAGAACATCCTCATATTCTTTTCTAGGCTGGTTAGGGATATTTCGCTCAGTCTGAGTTAGTCTTTCATGCATCTCTTGCATCGTTGTTTCCTCCCCTTGCATGTGAAAGTTGTTGAACTTTTGAGTTCTGAGAACGATTTCCATATCCCTTTCACTTGCAATGACACGTTCAACATTCAATTTGTCCTTCGAAAGGACGGAGTGCAAATTACAAGTAGAATTGTTGGTGTTGATGTTGTTGTTACTAGACATAATTACTACAACAAATAATAAAGCAAGATTCAATCGATGTTTATCAAGAAAGCAGCAATTAAACAAATTTTAATTAACTACTACCCTTTATTCAAAATGAAAGTCCCCATTGAATAAAGAAATAACCAAGATCCCCTCCCACTACAATCAAACGGACTTTGGCCTTGCCTTCAATTTATAGTAGTTGAGGTAAGTAAACACTTTACTATTTATAACTAATTATAATTCTTGGTAGATAGGTTAACAACTCCTTGTTTACTCCTATCTCTTAGCTTCAAAACCCAAAACTTTGTCTTTTGATGATTTTGTTGAGTTAAACCAAACATTAACATGTAAGTTTCAAAAACCTACCCTACTATCCACGGAATTATGAGCAACACCCTGCTTTGGCAGAACCTATTACTCATGATCTAAGACTTTATAGGTGTTGTTTGGAAAAGCAATTGAACTCAATATTACTTTTGGGGACCTAAGTTTGTTAATATGGTCAATCAAAAGTGAACACATGAATTAATTAACCACAAACAAACTTAGAAGCAAGCATTTAAACAAAATAAATGCAAGAACATTATAAAAGCAATAATTAAATGATCTAGTATGGCCCTTATACTTAGGAAAATAACTAATCTTAATAAATCCTCTCTTGAATCTCCATGGATCACCATCCTTGAAACTCGTTGGATCCTCATGCTTGATTACATAATTTGAATTAAATAAATAACGAAAATATAAAGTTACAAAAATACAAACGATTCGCAGATCGTATTTAATTTACATTCAAATATAACAATTCGCAGATCATATTTACTATCCTAATTTGGGCCATACTAGTCATAACATGCAAAATATAATATCATACATATTACATTAAACATCCACGCATTTATAATATCAAAATAAAATAAATACAAACTATTTACTTATTAACAATTAATAAGCAAATAAAACTTTCCAAAATAATTATAAAACTTAACAACTTAAGCTAGAAATTATTTGGGAAACTCTATTATTTTAATTCAATAATCATTTAAACATGGCAATAATCATTATTATTCACAAATTTGCAAAATAGGAAACTTTTGGATTTATGCTCAACTTTGGAAAATTAGATTTTCCTAAAAACAAATTTCTTTTTATGTTGACTTCTTCACCGTTGACCAGCAGCACAAGGCTGCCAGTCAACAACCAAGACACAGCAACCCACGAAACACGCTGGGTTAGACCAGCCACCAACACCATCACCACACCAAACCAGCAGCACGCCAGCCAAGACTCCAACCAGCCGCTATCAGGCGCCGACAGCAGAGTCGCCAGCACCGTAGCAGCAAACTTGGTCAATGCGCGAACTCACATCCCCGCGACCGTCACGAACGCCACCCCTTCCCTCCTTTTCGGTTCCTCCCCCCCCACCACCGTGACTCCACCTCTTCTTGGTGGTGTAACCCAACAATGGTGCGGTTCCCTTTTAATTTATGTAACAATTTACATTAATATTAAACTAATCTTTATCCAACAATTATTTAAAGATTAAGGATTTAATTAGGTTTTAATAATCCAAAAATTATGGCAAAAGTTTTGAATCCATCAACAAATATTAAACAAATTTTTAGGTTTGTTAAAATTAGATTTGAATGAATAATCTCTATTAAACATTAAATCTAACAAGAATCCAAAATTAGGGCCAAAATCAAATTATATCCAAAAAATTCAGATAATTAACAATTAAATTCCGACAAATTCGAAAATAATTTTTAGGGTGATCTACTGAATTATCACAACAAATAAAATCAATTATTTTAATTGTTATCTTTAAAATTTATGAATAATCAAATTAAACATAAAATTTAACCAAAATTCACAAATAATATGATAAAAATCCGAAAATTAGTGGAAAAAATAATCAAATTATTTTCACCCATCATATTATTTTAGATCTATGTGGGTGATGAATATTAGATTTATTTAACAAGTATAAATCAAATCTTTTATTTGTTAACAAATTATTTCAATGATTAATCAAATTAATCATTAAATAATTTTAAATCTAATAAATTATGTATGTAAAAATCCGAAAATTAGGAGTGAATTAACAATTAATTTCGTACATAATAAAAAAAATTTGGACCTTTATAAATTATTTTGAGGATAAATCACAAATAAATATAATATTTACAATTTCCAATCAATTAATATCAAATATCAATTATGCAAATTCAAGCCATAAATAAATCCTCCCTTAATTGAATAAAAATAATAACTTTGCATACAATTACCTGATCATATGAATATTATGAATCAGGCAAAACTGATACCACTGTAGGAATATATAGATGCAAATAGCGGAATTTCAGGAAACAATTTCCTAACATCTATCATTGGATCGCAAACATAATCAAACACATGAATCATTCAATAGGGATTAAATATCAAACCTTTGTAGCGTGATTTCCCTGTTGTATGCAACCTTTGAAGATCCGAGAGCCCCAAGTGTTGCTCCTCTAATCAGTCCACGAGCTCCAGTTAAACACCAACGTTTGCTAGAACGGAAGAGAAAAAATCTCTTGCTTTTGGTGGTATAGGCGCCGGTTAGAGGGAATAGATTTGGGTTTAACTTCTTTATCTCTTGTGAAAAGAAACTGATTAATGAATTGATCACCTAAACCCTAATATTATATCTTATTCTCCCTCCGTTTCTTTTTAATCTACACACTTTCTTTTTTGGTCTGTTTCTTTTTAATCTACACACTGTTGCTTTTTCTATTTTAGGTAACATGTCACATCTACTTTCTCCTCTTTTTCCACCCATGTCATCCACTTTTTAATAATTTAACCCACTTTTTACTTTCTCTCTCTCACTTTTCAGTTTCTCTCTCCACCTTTTCAGTTTCACTCTCATACTTTTGTACTTCCTCCTTGGTTCTCCCCCAAAGTGAAGCGAGTAAATTAAAATGAAACGGAGGGAGTATATTATAGAAGAGTCATAGGCTAGTTAGAAGAACTAATTCTCCTCCTATTCCCCTTTTGGATCGGCCTAACCCTAATCCTAAATGGATTTGGATTGCTTTGTCCAACTTGTGCTACAATGTGTGACCTCATAGGATTAATCTATTTTAGTTATAGGCCCGATCAATATTGTCCTGTTAATCATATTTATTCTCTAGCAAGAAAATACGATTACTAAAATAATTAACTGTATTATCTTCAAAATATTATTCCTATTTATATCTAGTAATTGCCGGGATGTCTAAGGACATATTCCTTCACTTACAAGAGTACCGGTTGGTCCACTTGGTAGGCTCAAGTCTCCTACACAATAATCGAAAGCGATACCAGCATAAGAGGGAGAAAATAGGAGAGATAAGGTGAAAAATATAGAAATAATCATCTTTGAAATCCCAGTTAGAGCTGGCAGCTGGTTGTATGTGGTGAATGCTAACAAAGGGCGTTTGTTCTCTTTGGTTCCTTAGCTTGCATTGTTTTTAGGGCTTTGGCTAGCCTATTTATAAGATGCATGTGCTGCACGCAACTTGTTTATATTTCCTGCGTCGGAGGGGGTTAACATTTGACAAATTGATGCAATAATGATGTAACAGTACATATGAATTATGATGTCGAAATGAATCTAAATAGACATTGCCCAATGTTATTTTTCATGGTTAAAAAAAAATTAATGCAAAATGTTATAGGTAGAACTATAACTAATCAGACAAATATTAATAGTACTAAGGGCGTAATTTTGTTTAGTATTTTGAAATGAGTACTATCTTCAAAGATCTATCAAAGGTTTATATTTATTTCTCAGAACTATCACCTATGGATAGAAATAGAATTATAGAAGAAGAAAAAAAAATCCAGCCCCTTCAAAATAATGTATTAAAAATCCCATAGAAAGTTGGATTAAAGTTCTTGACAATTAGATCATGTGACATGTCCCACTTATTTGTAATTATATGTGCCACTTAATTATATATCTTTCTGAAACAAGAAGTTTGTTCAAATCTAATTATATGAACTAATAATATTGAGTGACACATATAATGGTACAAAAAAGTGGGATAGAAGATTTGCATTCGCAATAAATAAGTAGATAGTATGAAAAAGGACAAAATTAGTCAGCAATTTAGGAAGTTATTAATTTAACTTAGTAAGTTAAACAAAAATGTGGTTCATTGTAAAGGAGCAAAATAAAAAGATAAGTAATATGGGCTCGTTTAATTCTAGCATTCGTCTTTTGCGACAGACTAACTTGTGCCTAGGGCTGGCAATGATGCGAGTCGAGCTCGAGTTTGACTAAACTCGACTCAAACTTGAAAACTGATACCCAAACTCGACTCGAAAACTCGCGAGCTCGAAATTTTCAAGCTCGAACTCGAACTCGGAACCCAAACTCGAGCTCGAACTCGAACCCGGTTCGAACTCGAACTCGGTTCGAGCTCGAACTCGAACTCGTTTAACGCTGAACTCGAACTTTATATGTTCCAAAAAACCAGACCAATCCGAAATTATGAAACCAAACCGAAATTTTCTTTTAGGTACAAACACCTCTTTTCAAGAGTTACAAATTACAAATACTAGTATACTATTTACTAATACTGGACATCAGCATAAATGTATAATTCACACCCTCAAATACCACAAAATATGCTAGACATCAGCATCAACGGTAAAGGTGTGCGTAAAAGACTAAAATCAAAAAAATAAAAATGCAACAATTGTAATTAATCTAATACTACCAAGCCATATCTTTTTTTTTTCTAATACAACACTTAATAAAAATGTAAAGCAACAAAGATGCAAACCATAATCCTGAGCTCACCATCATCATCTCCACTCCATCTATCTATCCCTCTTAAAAGTCCCCCTTCCTTTCCTTCACTCCTGAAATTAAATGGAACTGCAACTTGTAGACCCAGACTTCCTTTACTTCCGGCGATGTGCATTCCTGGTCCCACCCGGGACGCCGAGAAATCGGAGGATAAATAACATTTGCTAACTCCATCGTCGTCGTCGTCGAACATAGTTAACTAGAAAGTCAGTAAGTGATGAGACAATTATTTGATATTCTTCGATCTTCACTAAGAAATGGAGAAGATATTCTTCGATTTTCACTGAGAAATGCAGGAGATCAGCGAGAGAATCAAAGAGTGAGGATAGATCTTCGACTTTCAGTGAGAGAAATGGCCTTCTAGGGTGAGAGCAAGAGAGAAGACGGAGTAAGGGAGAAACAGAGGAAAGACAGAAATGGAGAGGAGAGAGAAACGAATAGCAACTTTTGAGGTTTTGTTAGGTGAGTTAGGGTTACTTAGGAACATGGGAGAGTTAAAAAATGGGCTGAATATCATTTAAAAGCTATTATATATGGGAACTCTTGACCCTTTGGTGTCCACCCTCTTTACCTAAAATACCCTTAATAACCAAACAAAATTACTAATTGCATTCTCTCATTTTCTTTTAAGAAAAGGGAAAATAAAAATCTCTACAACTGCAAAGCAGTTACATGTGCAAAGCAATTACATCTGCACCAGTAAAAACAAAAAATAGAACAATATACTTGAATGACGATTAAATTTAAAACTTCCACAAAATCACTTACACATGATGTCACGCACGCATCGCGTGCAAAATATACTAGTATCATTTAAAAGCATTAAAGGTCCATATTACATATTCAGATATAAATCTTCGGTTCGGTCCGGTTTTTCCACAAAAACCTGCCAACAAATAAAAAAATCAAAAGTAAAAGAGTATATATATATATATATATATATATAGTATGTATATATATATATATGTATGTATATATATATATATGTATGTATGTATATATATGTATGTATGTATGTAGATATATATATATATATATATACATACATATATATATATATATACATACATATATATATATATATATATATATATATATATCGAGTATCTCACAAGCTTTACGAGTCGAGTATTGAGTTGCTCGACTCGACTCGTTAACACGTCGAGTCGAGTTCGAGTAGCTCGCGAGCTGTCTCAACTCATTGCCAGCCCTTTGTTTTTGAACTCTTGTGCAAATTAAGCAAGCAAGCTGGTTCATTTGTCTTCTGCGACGAGGAAAGTTAGGTTTGCCTTGTATTGTGGCTTATAAATACTGGTGATTGTTTCAATGAAAGGCAAACCTAAAATACCTAATACAATATAAACGTTAGGTTTGTTATTTTCAACTTATTTTCAGTCCTTATAAGTTCAGATAAGGTCTATTAAATTCATTTAAGTTCAAATAAGTTCTGATAAGCTTTAATAAAGTCTAATAAGTACAGATAAGCTCTAATAAATTCAAATAAATAAAAATCAGGTTTGCAAGTTTTTGCTAATAAGAACCACAAAGGTTTATAGTATTTTTTTAGAGATTAATAATATTTGTAAATAATATCTTTTTAGAGATTAATATTAATGTTATCGTAAACACTATTATTCGATTTTTATTTTTGCCTTGATTGTTGAAAACACTGTTATTCAGTTTTTAACATTCAGATAATTCGGTTTGGATTACTCGCTTATTCAAATAAGATCCATATAAGGTTTTAGAATTTCGTATATCTGATATAAAAAGCCCATTGTCAACCTGTTAAGCACAAAAAATGATAGTAATAATAATAATAATAATAATAATAATAATAATAATAATAATAATAATAATAATAATAATAATAATAATAATAGTTATAACAACAATAATAGTAACAATAACAGTAATTAATAATAGTAACAACAACAACAACAACAATAAGGATAATAGTAGCAGGAGCAACGTCGTCATCATCATCATCAACAACAACAACAACAACAACAACAATGGTAATGGTAATGGTAATAGTAAATAGTAATAATAATAATAATAATAATAATAATAATAATAATAATAATAATAATAATAATAATAATAATAATAATAATAATAATAATAATAATAATAATGAGGAAATTTTGTTAACAAATACCACACTTTGAACACTTTTTTGAAAGAACTACCTATGTTGTCTGAAATTTTATATAAATACCAACTTTCTGCCATTTCTTTTGGAATCACTACCACTTAATAGAATTTTGCAAAAGCGTTAATTTTGCTCCGTTAGTGGCATGTGAAATTACCTTTTTACCTTCCATTAATCTCCTCCACCACCACCACCACCAAAATCCCATGAAATTCACGAACCTTACGGTCCTCTTCTCTCTCCTAACCACCATTGCGAGGTGGTGGTGGTTTCGTAGTTGGTTAGTATCGTGGGGTGGGTCGACTTTGTGGTGGTTGGAGGTGGTGGTGGTTTCGTAGTTGGTTAGGGTGGTGGGGTGGGATGGTTTTTGAGTGGGTGGAGGTGGTGGCGGTTTTGTAGTTGGTTGTGGTTATGGGATGGGTCGATTTTTGGGTGGGTGGGGTGGTAGTGGCGGCAACGGTGACAAGCATGGTTGTTGCATATGGTAGGGGCGGTGATGGTGGTGAGGGAAGGGCAAAATCATATTTCACGTGCCACTAATGGAACAAACTAACGTCTTTTACAAGATTTCGTTAAGTGGTAGTGATTCCAAAAAAAATTTAGCCAACCTTGATATTCATATAAAATTACAGAGATCCTAGGTATTTATTTCAAAAAAGTGCCGAAAGTATGGTATTTATTGATAAATTTTCCTAATAATAATAATAATAATAATAATAATAATAATAATAATAATAATAATAATAATAATAATAATAATAATAATAATAATAATAATAATAATAATAATAATAATAATAATAATAATGATGATGATGATGATAATGATAATAATAATGATAATAATAATAATAATAATAATAATAATAATAATAATAATAATAATAATAATAATAATAATAATAATAATAATAATAATAATAATAATAATAATAATAATAAGGTTAATTAAGGCTAAATAAGGTTAGAGAAGGTCAAAGAAGTTTAAATGAGGTTTTTTATTTTTGAGGGGAGGTTCAAATGAGGTTAATTAAATAATTTCAAATACGGTCAAATGAGGTAAAATAAGGTCAAGTAAGGTTAAAAAGGTTCAAATAAGGTCTAATAAGTTTAGATTAACTCAAATAAGTTCAAATAAGATTTCATAAAGTCTAATAAGTTCTGATAAATTCAGATAAATTCAAATAAGAAAAAATTAAAATGAATGGATCCGTTGTATTGAAAAGATAAAGAGTCCTAATGATGCTAATAAATTGCTATCATCACATTCTTTTAAGCAGGAAATTAGGTAACTTTCAATATTTCATGTTATCTTTGTTTTTCATATAACAAATTAACTTGTTTTCGGTTTTTTGGTTTTTTGTTTTTGGAAGTCATATAATATATGTCCTATAATGAACCAAAAATTAGTGAAACTTATTGGAAACATGATGATTTTGAAAACTGGCAAATAAAATGTGAAAACCACTTTTTCTAGTTTTCTGTTTTTTGTTTTTAGTTTTAAAAAAAAAAAACAGAAAACAAAAAACGATGACGAACAGACCCTGTTGTTGGTCGGATTAGATCAGTTTCTGCGCTGCAAATAAATTCACGCATTATAAGTACTTTTAGTTTGTTTTTTTACTTGGTTTACACGGTTATTTTGATCCTTCCTGATCATTTTAGAATATTGTTTTCTTAGAGAATATTTGATATACTCCCTTCTTTTCTTTTTAATTTACTCACTTTATTTTGGGAAAATTCAAAGAGGATCAAGTCCAAAAGTGATAGAGAGAAACTAAAAAGGTGGAGAGAAAGATTATAAGTTAGGTTATTATATTAAAAATTGGACCACATGGGTGGATAAAGAGGAGAAAATAAATGGGTAATATTACCTAAAAATAGAAAAAATAACAATGTGTATATTAAAAAGAAACGAATAAAAATCCCCTCATCTCCTCTCTCTCTCCTCTTTTCACATAAAACCCTCTAGAGGGGCTGCTATGGATGTTTTCGACTTTTCGTCCATGGTAAGCCCCTCTTTCTCTCCTTTTTGCAGTTTCTAGATTATTTTCTTGCTTATTTCGTTTTTTTGCAGTTTTTAATAAGTCCCATCTGTGTGATGGCATTAGTCTCCTTTATGGTTTTTGTAGTCACCCCCTTCACGGGGGGTCTATTAGTTTGGTTTCTTTGTGTGTTAGCGGGGTTTGGACTCTGGCTCCAGTTGAAGGTTGATTTGTTGATAGTGGATCGATTTTGTGAGGGATTGCAACGGCGGTCAGTGCTTCGCGTACAATCGATTGAATCAACTCTAGTTCTACATCAAAACTAAATCAGATCGTTAGACCCCCTCGTAGAAGGCTGCATCAGACAACGATGTGAAAGAGGGTATTTAGAAGGGTTATTTCTGCTCAATGATCGTGGTTTTGCCATATTAGAAGTAAGTTTCTTTCAATTTGACGTATATGTTTCAGTTTCTGACTTCTATTGTAGATGTCGTATGACTTTATAGTAATGAATTAATTTTCACTTCAAAAAAAAAAAAGAAAAGAATAAAAAAGGAAAGTGTATTGATTAAAAAGGAAACGGAAGAATACTAGTAGTTTTTCCAATTTTCTTTTTTGAGGTAAGATGAAGATCCATTACAAGTAAGGGGGAATTCGAGGATCCCACTCTGCAAGGGGCAAAAAGCAAACCTCTATTACAAGGGTGGAAATTAGAGGGTTCTTAACCAATTAGGCCAACCTTGATTCTTAAACTAGTTTTCTCATTCGTATTTTTATTTGAAGGGCATAAGTTCAAAGCTTGATTTTCATACAACAAATGAGATTGAAGTGTTACATTTATTTATTTTTAAGAAATGAAATTGAAGTCTTGGAATACACTTGATTTTGAATTATTTTGCTAATATATATAAGCCTTAAGCTTTCTCCGTTGTTGTATATACATTATTGTTTATACAAACTTTATCGAATTCATTTTGATCTATATATCTAACTAATCTAAGCTCTTTATTATTAGATATGCTTGATTAATTGGGATCATGAGCTCCCTGATTTTCGAAATTTCCAACTTTTGTTGTCTCTTTTCCTTTTCTTATATTACAACCATCATCTTAGTTTCATTCCAGGTATTGATTGTTAGAACAGAAAAAGAGCAATAGCTTAAGAACAAGATTTCAATGTTGTATTGTGGTAGCCTGGTAGGAGACCACTAACTTGAAAGCAATTACGACCCGACAATGGTGATAATCAACGCTGGCAGAATGCTCCCCAAGGTTCACACAACAACACACTTAGTCATCACGCACTAACTAAGAGTGCTTTGAAGTATAGTACATATTACCTAGGAAAAAGGAGAAGAAGAGATGAGAAGAGAGAAATGTTTTATGTGTATCTCTGTGAATGGGAGGAGAGCAGATTAAATAGGAAAATAATCTGTAACGTCCATAATCAATTAGATGTGAAAATCACGGCTGTAATTTGGTCAGTAACAGCTGACCGTTTTAAATAAATCAAAACGTTACATATTTAAAACCTCAACTGGAACTGGTCCAAGAAGAAGCTCAACTCAGCTCTAATTCCCATATCCCTGGCCTGGTCATGATGGGCAGCATGCATGTGAGTTACATAGCCCAATAACCTCATATCCACAAAACTACCACATACTAACAACTAAAAGTAGGGTAGATGAAGGAAAATTTATATAAACAAGGGAAATATCCTTCCCATGACCAATGTGGAACAAGGAGAAAAGTAGGAAACAAGGCTTTTGGAAGCCTTTATTTTAATAAACCCCCCCCAACAAAGGCTTACAAAACAGAACAAAGAACAAAATCTAGGTAAGGCAAAGGAAAGTACTTAATCATCAATATCATTCGATTTGAATTGACACACAGTTAAATGGCAACAACTTACTTTCTAGTGAATGAATTTCTCTTGAACTCGCTAGAGTTCGATTGAGACCCCACAACACGTACATACCTTTTTAAAAGCGTGCAAACTCTATGATACATCACAAGCGCTTAAGACGATGTGCACACCTTGGGTCTCATAAGTGCTCTAGATAGACAGCCCAGTCTTTCGTAGAAGGCGACCAAACCTTCACACTTACGTATGTGGTCCATCAAGTGTTTTTCAACAACAGCCCAATGGAAATATGGAGCCATTAAATATGCTCAAGCACACAACATAAATCCATCAAGGGCTTCTTAATAGCACCACCAAACCTGCTATGGATTCAAGCATGCACTACCACGTGCCACAAGGATGACAAATGTAGTGCTAGCTAAAAATCATATGGTTTTGTTTAACCAATTACACACGGGTATCCACCATATAATCTCAACTCATGGGCTTTAACTCCATCCCCCTCGATGACTCAAGGACAACTTTCCATAATAGCCCCTTAGTAAGAGGGCCAACAAGATTTCTTTCACACCCCACCTAGCCTACAGAAATCACACCATTGTTCAGGAGTTGTTTGACAACACCATGCCTGATTTGAATGTGCTTCTTATTACTATTGTAATGGCTATTATTAGCTACTCCAATGGCTTCTTGAGAATCACAATGAAGAGAAACGGGAGCATCCTCCCCTCGCCCCCACAACGACACGTCACTCAATAGGTTTATCAAGCAATAATCAGCTTCTTGCGTTTCCAACTTGAGAGCAAAGAACTCAGACTCCATGGTGGATTGTGCTATACAAGTATGTTTTGAAGATTTCCATGATATAAAACCACCTCCAAGAGTGAACACTGGTTGAACTGATCTCATCATTACCTAAAACCCAGTTTGCATCACAAAAACCATTAAGCATAACAGGATATTTACAATCATGCAAACACAAATCAACAATACCTTTTAGGTATCTAAGCAAACGATGAAGAGCATTTCAATGTTCATTACTAGGATTATGTGTGTAACGACTTAGCCTACTCACCGCATAGGCAATATCAGGTCGTGTGTAGTTCATGAGGTACATTAAGTTTCATACGACTTTAGCATATTTACTTTGAGAGACACTTCTCCCCTAAGTTCTTAGTCGAATAAATGCTAGGGTTATACAAGTTTGCTAGGAGGTTTTGTTAGGATTTTTTTTTTTGACAGGTGTATGACAACCTTTCAAAGCCCTGACGGCTCTTGCATTCCACAAGAGGACTGACAATTCTTTTTTAGAATGTGGTCTTGTCAATAACTCTGGACGAACTACTAGCTCAAGATCGACTATTCTCAATTTTAGTCTAGACATCTCCTTTTCCCACATTTTGGAGAAGCGTTATGCACTTGCAATCTCTATTTGAAGACATGGGATCGTTAGGTGAAACCATTTGACGTTGTTTGACGCTCCGCTAGCTTGAACCATGCGCCATGTCTTTATAACTGGGATGAGTTTTCGAGCGTGTGCAAGAACGAGGACTAGGTCTAGGAGGAACTGGAGTTCCCATGGCACCGTTAAGAATGAGCTTTCCTTTATCAATTTCTTAAGCCACCAGTGGAGGAGAATGTTCGCCATTTTTTATGTTTGGGCTATGTTTAAATTTTTTGGAATGTGGGCCGGATCAGTTGGCCCGGGTAATTCGGGTCCACCATTTGAATGTTCGGGTTGGAAAGCGGGGGAATTTAAGATACATTAATATTTCGCTCACCATCCATGAGACTCACCATATCCACTCTTTCTAACGACCTTGGAAAATAAAATGACAAGCGGTTCATCCAGACTTTGGGAAAGGTCATGATGGGGGGATATATTTATTATGGAGGTTTCCTTTTAGAGGAGCACAGGGTTTAGAGTTGCAATTGGAGGGATGATGAATCCTTTGATGAAGGAGCAACTGAACAGATATGGAGCCAGAGAGGGGTCGGGTCTCTCTCTTCCTCCTATCCCAGGTCAAATTGTGAAATACACCATTATTTAAAAGGCTAGGAGAGAGGGGGTTTGGGGAAGAAAATTCAAGGGGGATAAGAAAAGAGAAAGCTTTTATTTTTTATTGGTTTTGGTTTTTAGGAATTTTATCAATAAAAAGGTGACATAAGGCATCTTGGAGTGGGTGATCAACTCATGGCTTTCTTTGGGAACGACGAGGGAGGAAGATTTTGATTTGATGGGTGTAAGATGCCACATTTCGCAATCCTCTTCTTCAAAAGAATTAAATAATTCGAAAGAGTTTGACAACTCATCTCTTCAATTAAGAGGCTTTTTTTTCCTAAGAGACAATCCAAGCCTGGGTTGTCTTTTCTTTTCCAACAAGCTCCTTTCTTTTTTGGACTTCATGCATGCAGTCACTAAAATATGTTTTTTGGTTGTGGTGGGATGACCCTATCTAACTTTCTTTCTTTTTCTAACAATTTTTCATGCTCCTTTTTCCAAGCAAGTTTAAGTGCTTATCAATTTGATCACATAGTATGCAATAAGAGGTCCATGCATTGTAGATGATTTTTTGTTGAAAGTTACCCAACCATATGGATTTTTTCCTTCCTTTTGGTAAATCCACCATAGCAAGGATTCTAGCAAATTTCTTTTTTTTTTTTCTACAATGCTTTTAAGTCCACACGGATGAAAGAGCCAATGCTATTACAAATCCTTCTTATGGTTTTTTTTTTTTTTGTTTTGGAATTCAATTGGAAGTTCTGGAAAGTCAATCCGAATGGAAATTTTGGATATTTTGAGGAGAGTTTGAACCCCGTCGACCATCTTTAGACGGACATAAATGCTCCATTGATGAACTAGGGACCGATAGATAACACCTTTTTATCGGAGTAATGGAAGATAAAGAACCTTTTCCAATAGGGAAAGCAATGCCTGAACCTGTCGGGTTTTACAATTTTTTCCATAGAGCTGACGATGTATTCTAATGAGCATGATTTCCCACAAGTTTTTGAGATGATTGAGTTTGACCATGGGGAACACAATTCCCTAAGTTCCTCTTTTGAGAACTGGAAAGAGATTAGATTCTTAATTGAATTTTGGCCAAGAGGGCCCCGAGAAGCATTAGGGGTTGGCCCTAGGAAATTACTCGGAGCCTTTAGACACTCTATGAAGAATTTTGGGGGCGGAGAGGAGAAGGATGATACGACGTCAAGAAGCGGTGGAACGTGATCGAGAAGGAGACTAGGCTGCTACGGGGAAAGCCAAGGGTGAGGGAGAGGGGAAGGGGAGGAAATCTGAATTGTTCAACCATTTAAAATCATAATTTGCATAAATATATCGAAGTAAAACTTGACTTGGTGGTTATTTAGGCAAATATAAAGTTCTATGATTCCTTGAGGTCTGCGGCTCAAGGTTCAAGACCTTCTAAACCAAATAAATTATCTTTTTCCTAATTTTCATATGTATGATTTATTTTTTACTAGTTGAATTCGCCTGCCTCTTAACTTTGATATATGTATGTCTAATATTAGGCATTATCATCTCTTCTTTCCTCCAAGTATTTCTATTTTATTTAGAACTTTGGCTTGTTGCTTTCAGTATCAGTTAAATAAATAAATTTCCTCTTTATAATAAGGAAAAATATCAACTATATGTTAAAATATCTACCCAAATGTTGAATTTCTAAACTTATGTAGACCTAAATATAAAAATCTATAATAGGTAAGTTTAGAAACTTTATTCCTTAGATATGTGTTAGTAGTATATGACTTTTTTAAAACTATAAATATAATGATACTTGTAATGATTAACTCATGTATCCTAAAAAAAGTATAAGGGTTAACCATCTTCTTTATTATTGTGGTTACGAATCGTTTAATCTTCAGATTTCAATTAAGCAAACTGAGAAAGGGAAACTTAAAAAATCAATAAGTTACAAAATAAATGATTATACAATTTTTAAGGAGTATATTAAAATTGATTTTAACTTTCTGTTAATTATATGAATTTATTTGTATCCTATTTCAAAATTCCTAGATCCGCCACTAGTGTATAGTCCAAAAGTTCTGTATCGTTATTGTTTAATGCATAACATATTTGTGCTTCAGCTGGCTTTAGTAATTAACTAGTTTTTAGTCCCGGGCTACGCCCCGGGTAATGACATTCTTCATTTGTTAATATTTTACTTTAAAATGATAACAATAAATATGGCTTGGTTTAGTGGTTAAGACTTTAAGATATGAGCATGAAGTTACGGGATAAAATCTTATACAATACATTTACATGGATCAAAAAATCCTAATGGAGAGGGCCACGTGGCATCGTTACTTATTTAGGAACGCCTTTAAATATATTAACTAGTTATTAGGCCCTGCTACGCCCCGGGTAAGGAAAATTTTCATTTATTAATGTTATACTTTAAGACGATAACACTAAATGTTATTTGGTCTAGTGGTTAAGACTTTAGTATATGTTCTTCAGGTCCCGGGATCAAATCCTGTACTACGCAATTTCTAATTTTTTTTTATTGTTGTGGATTACATGGAGTAAAATTCTCTTAGGGAGAGCACCACGTGGCACCGTTCCTTGTTTAGGCAAGCCTTTAATATATTAGTATAGATTTATGCAATTATGCTATACAGTTACTTTGTCGAATCATGTGTTCTTTACATGTGAAGGTGATTTATACTTTATAGGAATTGGGGTTGGCTCAAGTGGTGAACTTTTCCATCTTCTTTAGCAAAGTATAGGCTTCAATTCCTACCCCAAGCATTTGCTTAGAATTTAAGGGGGGAAGGGGTGTTGGGGGGATATTTGGCTTGTAATGGGCCTCTGGGTGGGGGCCTATGTGAGAGCAGCCTAGAGGATTTCTTCTTACCTTTAAAAAAATGTGAAGGTGAGTTATAAAGGTAAAAAAATGCTTCGATTGTGAGGCATTTCTGATTTATTTGCATGATTTGTTATGCATACATTATTGAGTTCCATTAGTAGCAACTCTAGGAAATTATTCTGGTCACATTATCTTTTATTTTTATTTTTATTTTGACAATATGGATTTTATCAACACATTGAAAACTTTAGTATATTAATTAAGGGGGCGTTTAGTTTCAACAGGGTAAAGGGAATGATATTAAGAAAGGGGTAGAGGGGGAAAGGAAACAAAAACCCTTTGATTAAAAAGGTTGTTTTGTTGGTAACTTGGTATATAACTCTTCCACTTCTCCCCATTCCTCCACCATTTCTGCCTCCACTGATCTGCTGCCGGCTAGCGCTGCCCCTCCCCACCCCCACCCTGACACCGCCGTCGCTGCTCTGACACTGTGCTGCTTCCCTATCCCGCTCCAACAACGTCCCGTTGTAGCCACCCCTTCTCCCTATTTTCTTCTCTTTTATCTCACCACCTTCATAAAAGTCAAATTCGAGGTTTAAATGGTCGAATCCGACCATAAAAACTCCATATCAGAAGTCTAAATAGTCGAATTTGACCTTCTAAAGCCATGGTTAATGATGCGAAGAAGTTTAATGGCTTGGTTTCAGGGGTAGGTAGGTGGTACTAGTGGAATCAAGTGGTGATGCTCTTCGGGTCAAGTGGTGGTGTGATGGTGTGGGGTGGTCAAGGTTGGTCAAAGTTGGTTAAGGTGTAGAGGAAATTGGGGGTAAGTGAAACCCTTGGGGGGAGGGAATTAGTTTAGAGGAGTTTGGGGTAACAAAGAAGTAAAGGAAATGCTTAAAATGACTTACCAAACGAGATACAAGGGAATCAAAGTTGTTGTTTTCCTTTCCCTTTCTTTAAACCCCAAAAGAAACACCCCCTAGCTTTCAGGTAAATATCAAATATGGGTAAACAAAGAGAAATGATCTTTTATACAGGAAATAATATAAAGAAAAATACAATTTCTCCTCCTAATGAAGGTGAAGATCTTATGAAGATGGATAATGCTTGGAGAAGAAGGCTCTTCTAAGTTGCAAAGAACCCATGATGATACAACTCCACCGAATGAGGATAACACTGATGGAAATACATAATATTGACAATATTGATATCAATTGATCTTTAGTACGAGACCCGGGATTAGGCCCACCAATGTGGGTTTATCCAGTTGGACATGCATGGACATGAAATAAGACGGGCTTATATAAAGTTGATATCTCTCTTTATATTTTCAACATATAACCTTTTATATTTTTGATAGATAATTACAGGTATTAATGATAAAAGTAGTGCATCGATAAATGAACCAACCAAACTATATATTGTAATTATTATAGGACGGGGATAATAATATAACAATAATAATGATGATTTATAAAACATTTGTAATCGTAATTCTTTTTTCTACATGATAAGAATGATAAACATAAGAATTAATGAACATATCCAAAAATTGTTCAATTGGTGTAAATATTTTGAAAGAAAAGTGGTAACAACAAGAATACGATGATGATGACTTTCAAATAGTCACTTTCTGTAGCAGCATATAACCAGACAATAATTAAGGAGGAGAGAGCGTGTGAAAGTGAGTCTTATTTATTTATGATCAGAGAAAAAATAGTTGTGTGATAGTATAGAATTATATGGGTCGTACAAGTGGGGTAAGGTAATGTAGAAAGGGAATAAACTTTTACAGAATAAGGAGTAAAATAAAAGTAAGAAGTTTTTTTTTTAAATGATATGAAACAAAAGTAGGAAAATATTTAAGAAAAGGGAAAAGTATGCAAGTATATTGTAAGTTTTTCTTCTACGTGGCAAGAATATTAAAAACAGTAATAATAAACCTTATCCTAAGATTATCCAATTGATGTAAATGTACGAATAGTAATATCTATAAGATTCCTAAAAAAAGTGATATTCTATAAGAACAATAATGATAACAGGGAAATTCTCAATAGTACCCTCTTAGCTAGTATTGACGTTTTTCAATGATGCATCTTCATAAATGCCTGTTCTTAGTGGTTTTATCTTTGTATTAACGTTTTCCAATACAACATCTTAAACTTTCATTTTCGATAATACCGTCCTAGTATTGGCCTTTTACTAAATTTATGAGCATGATCTACCACAAAATATTGATCAGTAAACAAAAAAGAAGGAAAAGAATCAAGTGGTTGATTAACTGTAATGAAGGCGTAAATCATCATATAACTATAATAGTCTTCTTCACATTAAATTTGGATGACGATGCATTGATTTTTTTTTTTTTTTTTTTTTAATAAAGGTAAGGAAAAAGAAGGTTATGAGACCCTCTACACGAGGGGAGCTCCAACCTTGTCGTTTACAAGGATTGAATGAAGAGCTGAATGAGAATAATTTTTAATACAAAAACTAGAATCTATGAGGTGGCCAACATTGGCAATCCAATCTGCTGCTTTGTATGCTTCCCGGTAAACATGTCGAATAGTCCAAGAAGAAAAGGAGCAGAGAGAAGTTTGGATATGTTGAATGATGTGAGCGATCTGCCAAGGGGGAGGACCAGATGCCTATGATGGAGTTGATAACCATGAGGTTATCTCCTTCAATGTGAAGATGAGTAATATGATTTTGAATAGCTAGTCGGACTCCATGCTGAAGGGCCGTAGCTTCTGCCACCGGGACTGAAGATGAACCAAGGTTCAAGGCTGCGGCTTTAACTAGGTTGGCGTCGGAATCTCTGATGATAAAACCTGCTGCTGCTGAAGAATCACGAACGGAACCGTCGAAGTTGAGTTTGAAAAATGGAGATGATGGAGGTTTCCAAGCCACACCAAGATTAAAGAAGGGTACTTGGGAGTGGAGGGATGGAGAAAAGAGTGGAAAAACGGGGAGCCAGAGGAATTGCAGTAATCAACTGCATTCCTGAGACTCCATTCTGAGAAAAGAAATTTTGCTTTATGAAGAATCCTATTAATATTAAGCGAGTTGTTATGAAAGATGATATTGTTTTTTTCTTTCCAAATACTCCAAATTAGGAAGACAAATTTAGAAGCGTAGCTTTTATTCTTTTTAATATTAGAAAAAGTATCTAATAAAGTGGCACTAGTAAGGAATGGGGCAACCAATCATTAAGTTTTTTAAGCTGTTAAAGGGGGAGGAGCTCGGAACAATGTCCAAAGATGTGATCTATGGATTCCTCCTAGGTGGCACAAAGGGCACAATGACTAAAAGGTATGATATTCCTTTTTGCAAGGGTTGCACGAACCCCAAGACTATTATGGCAGATCTGTCATAGAAAAATCTTTCGCTTTGGCGGGATATCGAGATTCCAAATCCAACGGTGAGGCCATTTTTCCTTGCTAAGTGGGAGGTTATGAGCCAGCCAAGTAGCGGAATTAACTATGAATAGTCCTCAAGGACTAGGTCCCCAAAAAGGTTCATCACGGAGGGAGGCAGACGGTAACGGAATGCCTTAAATGCATTTGATGATGTGGTCAGGGAGAAGAGTTTTTAATTTGAGAAGATCCCAAGATTTATTTGGTAAAATGAAATATTTTAATAGCAGGTTAATATCAACCAGTTATGGAGCCAAAAAAGAATTTGAGAACCATCTCCGATTTTCCAACGAATGCCTTTATGGAGTAATGGGCGTTGAAGTAAATTTGTTTTCCAAATGGGTGAGTCATTTGGCTTAGGTTTGCAGTTAAAAAACGATTGATTTTGAAGATGTTTGTCGAAAATGAGTTTAACCCAAAAATTATTAGGTTCGGTGAGATTTTTCCAACCAAGTTTTGCAATAAAGGCTTTATTCATTGGCAAAGTTTTTCTAAGGCCTAAACCCCCTTGGGATTTTTGTCTGCATATTTTATCCCATGCAATTAGTGGGGTTGCATTTCTTTCCTTATTTTGACGCCAGAAAAACTTCCTGTGAAGAGAATCAATAGAGGTAGCAATGCTAGGTGTCAACATAGTTGAGGCACATGTATATGCCGGTAGGGCCTCGAGGTTGGCCTGGATCATAGTTAATCTCGCTACTTTGGAGAGGAAGCCACATTCCCATAAATTAATTATTTGCTCTGTTTTTTGGATAATATGGGAGAGATCAGCTTTAGAAGGATGGGGGGAGCTGAAGAAAATTCCAAGATATCTGCCCAGCGACGAATTAGGGAGCATGTTAAAATGGCTAGCTAAAGCCACTTTACGAGGCTGGTTGACCTTCTTGGAGAAGATGATTGATTATTTGTGGAAATTAATTAATTGACCAGAGATGGTACAGAAGTCATCGAGTACTCTTTTTAGATTGGTATAAGCTGACGTAGTAGCTTTGCAAAAGAGTAGGCTATCATCCGCAAAAAGGAGACATGGAATATTAGCAGTTCTCGGAAGGAGTTTAAAGCCAATGCCTGAGTTGGGGACTTGGCTTTGGATAGTCAATTTCCTTATTAGCACTTCCATGCAGATAATGAAAAGGTAGGGCGATAGGGGGTCACCCTGACGAAGGCCCCTGGAGGGGCGGAACCAGGGTGAAGGTTGGCTATTCACTTTGATTGAGTATGAAACATTTGTGACACATTCTTTTATCCATGAGATCCATAGGGTGGGAAAACCAAAAGCATGAAGAGTTTCCCAAAGGAAATCCCATTCAATTTTGTCATAAGCTTTCTCCATGTCTAATTTTAGTGCACACCAACCAGTCTTATTTTGAGATTTATGGAATGTATTGAGAGCTTCTTGAGCTATTAGGAGATTATCATAAATAGAGCGATCTTGAGTAAAAGCATTTTGTAGGGGGCTTATTTCTTTTTACAAAATTAGTCGTAGACGGTTAGCCAAAATTTTGAAATTACTTTATAAATAGTGTTGATTAGGCTAATCGGACGGAAATAATCCGGGGTTTCGGGAGCCTCTTTTTTAGGAATAAGAGTGATCAGAGTATGATTCAGTGAAGGAGGCAGTTTCCCATGGAAGAAGAAGCTTTGAATAGCAGTGGTTATTTCTCTTTGTATGATGGGCCAGTGAGCTTGGTAGAATTTTGCACCAAAACCATCGGAGCCTGGGGCTTTTAACGGATTAATATCAAAGATAGCATTTTTGATTTCTTCGGCAGACACTGGAGCAAGGAGTTTATCGAAGTCTTGTTAGGACACGAAAGGGTTGATAAAGTTCAAATCAATCTGTCTATTTGCGGGGTGTGAAGATTTGAATCGTTTCTTAAAAGAATCTTAAAGAAGAGCAGTAAGATCGTCATGAGAGTCAATCCATTGGCCAATATCATTTTTTAATCTGAAAATAGTCAAGTGGGCCTTTGTTTTCTTCTTTCTATTATGGAAGAATCTAGAGTTGCGATCCCCCTGGGTGAGCCAAGTTTTCCTTGCATTATGACCCCAAGCTTTTTGATTAAAAAACAGTAGTTTTTCTCTTTGCAAAATGAGACGATTAATATGTTTAATTAGGATTTGATTATACGGTTGTATTTATTTTATTTTTTCGTCATTGTGGTGTAATTTATTTGAAGTGTGCTTGTACTTTGTTTTGGCCCAAGATTTAAGTTCAGTTTTAATGCGATTAAGCTTTTGCTGAATACGATAGAAACGCGAGCCTGTAATTGGAATATTCCAATTTTTCTTAACAATATTATATGAGTCATTGTCTATCGTCCAAAAATTTTGGAACGGGAAAGGAGGCGGTTTAGTGATTTCCCCATCATTGGTGGAGAAAATAATGGGTGCATGATCGGAAACTGTAAAGTTACCATAGAAAATAGTGCTATTGTCGAAGCAGTCAAAGAAACTTTTATGACAGATGGTGTAACTAGGGGTGATAATGAGCCTGACAAGCTCGCGAGCAGCTCGGGCTCGGCTCGGTCAAAGTTCGGTCAAAGCTCGGCTCGTTGAAGCTCGGCTCGAGCTCGGGCTCGGCTCGAGACTTAAACGAGCCGAGCCGAACTAGGCAAAGCTCGGCTCGTAAAGCTCGTGAACAGCTCGATTATTATTTTATACTAAAAAAATATTTTATATTAAAAAATATTTTATATTAAAAAATTATTTATATATATTAAAAATTATATTAAGTATTTCTTTTAAGATACTAACTAAAGTATATATTAGAAGAAAGATAAAAAGAAAAGGTAAAAGCAATTAAACGAGCTCACAAGCCACAATCGAGCTCGAGCCACAATCGAGCTCACGAGCCGAACATAAACGAGCTCACGAGCCGAGCTTGAGCCTATTCGAGCTCACGATCCGAGCCTAAACGAGCTCACGAGCCGAGCCTAAACGAGCTCACGAGCAGAGCTCGAGCCGCAAATTCTAATCACGAGCTCGAGCCGAGCTCGGCTCCCCCAAGCTCGGCGAGCTCACGAGCCGAGCCGAGCCCATGAAAAGTTAAACGAGCTCGAGCCGAGCCCTGTGCTATTCGGGCTCGGCTCGCTCAATAAGCACCCCTTAACGCCCCGGAAATACATAACCTTAATCATCAGCGGAAACATGCCTTAAGCCTGTGGGTTAGGGCCCACTAATAATATAAATAGCCTAAAATGGCCTATTAAACATACAAATGATCGTCTTTAAGCTATAATTATTACCCATAAATACAAAGTATTCTAAATATCTCAAATATATATACAGAGTCGCTTCAATTTAATCTTTCCGGAGCATTACTGACATAACCGATCCTGCGCCTATCTTCAGAATACCTGAATAATTTCATAAAATAGGGAAAAGAGAAAACACAGAAAATAACCTAAAATGAGTTGAAAACTCAGTAACTTCACTCGAGCCCGTAAAAACGGTTTTGGTTCGTAAACATTTTCACATATAAGCATATATCGTAAAACTTTAGTAATCATTAACATAGAACGTTATCATTAGCCTTGAATAGTCTGCTGGCAAGGACCATTTACGTGACTTTAGTTCATTGGCAAGTACAGGTTTTGGACATATCATAACTTTCGTAATTCGTAACATTAACATCATCATATGACCTTTTTGGTCCGTATCGTTCATCGTAACATAATTCCTCCACCTGTGACTTGCCCATTTACCGGATCATTTCATGATTCCAAACCAGCAGAACCATCCACTTTTATAATCATAACTTATCATACATCATATATTCTTAATTCAGAATCATTCATAGATCGTAAACATAATCATAAACATGACATCTCATAACATACATAAGCATCGTCACATCATAGCATATTTCATCATGCCACATACAAATCGTAACACATAATCATATCACATAATTATCATCATGCACTTATATTCATGCATACACATATAAAACATCACACATAATACATACAGGCACGCATAGATGCTGGACATGAAAGGTTACCTCATACGCTTAACCATTCTTTGACTTCGACAAATAAGAACCTTGAGAACTTCATAACTCCACCAACTCTCTTGAACTTCATAACAATCCTCCATAGTTAACCTCCATAATAACCATAATAATAATCAATAACCACTCCTATTGATATTTTGATGAAAGAATCAACCATTCGTAAAAGAGATGTAACCATCACTAACCATCTCTAGAACGAAACTAACTAATCTATATTCTCAAACTCTATCATTCCAACTACTATAATCATAATAACAATAATTATTCTAAATTGAATCTCAACTACTATTGCAAGCAACCTCACTAAGTAAACTTATTGAAATTTGATTTAGGCCCAAGTTAGACTAATTAACAAAATAACTTTAGTTATCTCTTATAGAAATCTGACTTAAGCCCATCAAATGGGAGCAACAACTCAACTAAATTAGTTTACTAAGCAAATCAGTTTTAAGGGGGGAAATGAAAATCAAAAGAGGTGGTATACCTCTGCTCTCTTGGAGCAGGAACGAAACCAACCAGAGTTGAAGCTCCGGCGGCGTAGGCGGCGGTACGGGAGGTCGGCGGCGAGCAGCGGCACCATAACAGCAACAGCAGCGACCAACAACCACAACACCACGAAGAGAAAAGAGAAGATGCGGACAGAGAAGCAAAACGCAGCAGCAGCACCGCACACAACACCACCACGAACTAGGGGTGAGAAGAGACGCGAGCAGAGGAGGGGACTGAGCTCCGGCAGCGGTGAGCAACCATCACACCGCAGCAACAACAGCAGCGCAGCAGCGCAAGAGGAGGAGAACGAACAGAGAGAAGAGGGAGGAAGGAGGAGAGATAAATGGGTTGAGAGAAATGGGGTTTCTTTGGATGAGAAAAATGACAGAGAGAAAAAATAAGGGGGGTTTGGTTATCTTTTTTTTTGGTGACGAAAATCATGAGAGAGAAAGGAGCTTTAGGGTCTTATTTCACCCAAATAAACCGACAAGCAAAAGAAATGGCAAACCGACTTCAACTTCCTAAACGGATAAATACAACTCGACTAATTGTATAGAAAATAACTTAACCATGATCATTTCGGAAAATTTAAGAAGCAATTAAGCTAATAAACATAATAATAATTAATAAAACGAGATGAAAGTTCGGGGTATTACAGATGGCCCTGTCTAAACGTTCGTAAATGATGTCGTTGATATGGTTGCCTCTCTACGAAAAAGCTTGTTGTAAACAGGGAATGTCAATTGCTTGACAATTAGTCAAGAGGAGGGGGAGTCGGTGAAGTTGGTTCTGTTTCAGAGGGCATCCGCCTAGTTTGTCGTTGGGAGAGAGCTCTCATTAAAATCCCCAAGCATAAGCCAGGGGAAGGGGAGAGTAGTAACGTAGTTATTCAAAAAAGTCCAGAACGTATCCTTTTCGATATTTTTAGCTGGGCAATATGTGCCCAAGACTGAATACATTTTATTGTGTGGCTTGTAGAGAACGTCGAGATGAACCAAACGATCATGAGAGTAATGATTTTGAACAGTAATATTAGAGTTATTCCAACATACCCACATTCCACCCACATGGTTAATTGGATCAATAACTAATTTGTTGTGCAAGTGTAGAGCTTTAAGAATTCGGTGGCTATTATTATTATTAGGTAAGGTTTCAATGATGAAGACAATATCCGGATTATATTTGTTCTTTAGGTATATAAGCTCACTCAAATCTTGGGGTTTTTTACCCCCTTAGATGTTCCAACATAATATCTTCATATAATAACCGGATTGGTGAGATAGAATCGTTTGGTAGGTTTAAAATAAACTTGTTCATACATAGACAAAAAATATGGCCTCATTACCTTTCTTCCTATCCTTGTTTCAGTGCTGAGAAGACCAAATAGGCCTGCCAAGGAAAGAAAATGAGTCAGGGGGTGTAAAACCACCCCTTTGTTAAAGAGAGTGTCAAGCACTCGGTTCAATAAGGCTTCAAGAGCCTGGTCATTTAGATAACTATACATTTGGACTAGCAGTCCATTAGCAAACCAACCTGATACCGGATTTGGCGATAAAAAGCCAGCGGGCAGAGAGATGGGCCTTTCTTCTCTTCCTCCGATGATTGAGATGATGAAAAAATTATCCTGCCCCATAATAAACATGGGAAACACACACAAAAAGTCTTCCTACAAAGGTTCTTTTATTAAGTACCAGCGATAAGAACAAAAGCAAGAGCAAGAGTCATTAGGGGGTGTGAAAACACCCCATTTCGTTTGCGTGTGATGAAACACATGAGTCCAAGTGAGCAAAGAGAGTTTAATTAAAACTGCAAGAAAAGGAGTATAAGATGTATGATTGGTTGGGGATGGATGGTTAGACCACCAACTATGAGCCTTTTTGAGAGGCTGCGTGAAAAGCCAGAAAACAACATTAAGGGAGGTAAAACCATCCCAGTTCCTTTGCGAGTGATTGAGCACTCGAGTTCAAGTGGGCGTGGAAACCCAAATCCAGGAATAGGTAAGAGCAATATAACAAATAATAAAGTAGCATTGCGAGAGCAAGGTGAAATAATTCTCCTTGCCTCCAGACATCATAGACCATATTGAGCAATTGGCTAAAGTAGATGCAAAGCAATAACCCAAAACAAACAAGAAGAGAACAAACAGACAATAAGCAATATGATAATATATTAGTTGGATTACATCCCAATTCTTTGCGAGTGATGGAGCACTCGAATCCAAGTGAGTGTAAAACCCCAATTCAAATGATAGTTAAGAAAACTAAAACTGTTAATTAAGCAGCATGTAAGAGAAGATATGAAGGCAGAAAAGTCATGGCGTATATAGAGAACAATGAAAGTAAAAGTTGTAATGTTAAGATAGAATGCATTATAAGCAACAAAGCTACTGCCCATAGATACAGGAATGACAATGATACTTAGAAAATTAAACATTCTGTTCAAGGAAACGTAGGAAGATAATAGACGAAAAATGCTAAAATTCCAGAGACAAAGAATCCAGTAAATTCGCAGAGCAATGATAAAGATAACAAGATGAAGATTGAAAAACATGGCACAGTTTTTGGACATCATACAGGTAATCAGCAAATGAGCACAAAAGACATACCAAAGCCAATGAAAAATATGCAGGACTAGATGTTCTTTAATAGGTAAAAGAGTACAATGAAAAAATGAAGTCCAACCATAAACCTGAAGTATGGGAGAAGTTGAAATAGTGATGTTAAAGAAGACAATCAAATCTATAAAAGGATGGTATAAATTATTTCGCATAAGTATAGAACCATTGATTGGAAAAGTCTAGCCATAACCAAGAAAAGTGTAAGTGAGCATAATATTTAAAGCGTAACCAAAGTACAATGCTTAGAAGTAGACACTTTTCTATAATTAAGATAGCATTATGAAAATCTGAAATGAAACAATGCATTTTTAATTTAGAATCTTGCGAGATAGTGGCGACAAAGAAGACCATTAAATCCATAGCAGTATGAACCCAAATGAGTGATAAATTCTTGGATATAATGACTAAGAATGAAATCAGTAGATAGCAAGTGATTAAGAAAAATCTCAACCAAATGAAATTCAAAAAGGGAAGTAGAAAACTTACCTGAGGGAGCCCGTGGAAGCGGTAGCGGCGCATTTGAAATGGCACGCTGGAGGTTGGCCCATTGAGCGTATGGCAGGGCACGGTGGAGGTTGGCCCAGCGATGAGACCCAAATGGTTGTTGAGGACGTAGAGGCTGTTGAGCAGAAATTGATAGCAGAGCGCGTGAGGGCGGGTAAGGCTGGGCACAACACCATTAACATAAAAGATGGTGGTGTGCGCAGTGGTGATGATTGAGGCACCGCCAGGAAACGTTCGAAGGAGCTCCTTCCTACGCGGCGCAACAGGGAGGCCGTGACAGGTTATGTGCGACTGGATGTTGACAGTGGTCGTAGCGGTGGTGGCGGAAGCGGGACGATGGTGGATGTGGATGGTCGGCGCGATGGTGATGATTGCGTTCGAAGCCGATTCAGAGGGGTAAAAGAAACAACTTTGTTCAATATCTATAGCATAAGAGGGGGCATTAAGATGGATTTGCAGTGAAAAAGATTTGAGAAGGGATAGACCAGGATTGGAAAAAGTCCATAGGAAGAACTTAGGGTTAGGGTTTTGTTTCATTGAAGGTTCTTTATATTTTTCCTTTTTCTTTTTCCGTTTTCTCTCTCTAGAAATCCCTAGCATCTTTTGGAGTATTTTCCCGTATATAGCGTATATAATCTTCCATGAAGGTTCAAACTGTGTGTGCTCTATGTTTTCAGAATTTACGAATACTTGTTGCTTGTATAAACTATAAACAAAAGTACTTCTAATACATTCGGATGTATAGTATACTCAAAGTTAAATATTTGCTCATTACTCACTAGAGCTGTAAATGAGCAATAAGCGAGCAATTGATGATTTATGTCTCTTGCACCCATTTTAGTCTTATTCACAATAAATTAACCACTAGATTCTTTTTATTTAATATTTTGAGGGTAAATCATATCCATATCTTTGTCTCTTACACCCTTTCTTCTAGATTTTTGTATTAATTTGGATGTAGTTGATTTTATTGATTTCGACGTAGGTTAACATGGGTTAATTCATTATTTTGGATGTGGATTTTTGTTGGCTTTGTTGATGAAAACTTATACTATAGGCATAATAAATTAACTAAAAAGTCAATACTAAGAGGGCACCATTGAAAATGAGAACTTAAGAACGTGTATCATTGGGAAAAAGTCAATAATATGAGGGTATTACTGAGAATGAGAACTTAAGAATGTATACCATATAAAAAAAGTCAATATTAAAAGGACACTATCGAGAATTTTCCGTGATAATATCACAATAATGATGATGCTGCTTTTTGGAGAATAGGTAAACTCGTTGAAAGTGAGATTTCAAATATTACAAAAAATTTGTCCTTGCACCAAAATCTGACCACAATATAGTCATGAAACCGATAAAACTTACCAATGACATACATCTAAAGAAAAACGGACAATATCTTAGAAATATATAGATGAGTTGCAAGAAAAAAAAAATAGACTTGTTCTGATGCAATTTCCTTACTCCTTACCAAAATTTGACCACATTTTGGTCATGAAACCAATAAAACTTACCATTGACATCCATCTAACAGGAAATGGACAATATCATACAAATATACGAGAGATGCGTTTACAAAAAGAAAAAATTAGACTTGTTCTGCGATGTCCTTACCCCAAAATTTGACCATGGTTTAGTAATGAAACCAATAAAGCTTACCAATGACATACATCTAAAAGAAAATGGACAATATCATATGAGAGATGAGTTTACAAGAAGAAAAACTTTGACTTGTTGCTTGTACGATATTATTATGTAAAATTCTTATATGGACCTGGTCCACACTAAATTAGTGTGGACCTAATGCTAATTCATGTAATTTATGAAAAAAAGGGTCACTATATAAAAAAATATACATAAAAATTGAGTAGATATAGATTATAAAGTGTAACTATGTGGAAAAAAAAGTTACTATGTCACAAACTGAAAATTTGATCATGATAAACTAATGTAAGAAAGAGTGACTATATTAAAAAAAATGGTCACTATGATAAAAAAGTAACTGTATAGTGTAACTTAAAATTTTTAAAAGGTTACCATATGGAAAAAAAGGATCACTATGTTTAATAAGTGGCTTTGGTCCACAATAATATTAGTGTGGACCAGGTCTACGCAAGACTAACTCTATTATTATTTGATACGATTATTCCTGAAGTAGAAGTAATAATGATAATAATAATAGATCATAATTTGTAAAATATAGAAATTAAAATATGATCAATTATCTTATCGGTCTCAACTAGTTGAACTTTGTTTTATTAAAATTTATTTTAATAAGGTACTACCTCCGGTTCCAAAAGATCTTTTTTCTTTGACAATTTTCACAATTCACAAGTTTTACTTTGACCATTGTTTGTGACTGACTTATGCATAAAAAAAATATAGTCATGTGGGATCTTGTTAGATTCGTCTCAATATGTATTTTATAAATATTTATTTTTTATCATTTTTACAAATACATAATTAGAGATATTCATGTCCAAAATTATGCATTGGCATGCGTGAAAACTAAAAGATGGAGCCTGGATGATCTTTAAAAATCGGAGGGAGTATGATAATAGACCAAAAAATTTATCATACACCTGTACGCCCAATGCTATTTTTTTTGTTCATTATTCATTGTTCATTGTTCATTTCAAATCATCCAACTGAACAAAATACATAAAAAAAAGGGAGAGTTTCAAATGAGCAAATGAGCAAAAGTTAGTCTTGGGTGTACCCATATGGTAAACCCGGGTGTATGATGAATGAACTCGATAATAAGCACTATGTGGTTAAATTGTTGCAAATATTTCAAAAACAAGTCGGTGTAAATATCAATTGTTATTTCGTGTCTTTTGTTGATTTTATGAAGCTCCTTCCGTGCACTTTTGTCCAAGTGCTAGTACAGTAGTACGACTGTACGAGGAATGAATCAACAATGCAGTTCGCTAAATGCAGAGACAGGAGACCCGATCCAAGATGTTATAATACCTCGGTAAATGCAACTATGCAAGTATGGGGTGGGAACAGTGTACAAATTGATGATGTATTTGTTGAAGTTCATCTGAAAATACTTTTCTTTTCCTAAAAAGACGCAAACAAACAAACTAGGATACATAGCTTGAATAGATGACAAAACAACTTAAATACTTTTCAATCTAAAACTGTCTTGACATTATGTCGCATAGATTATTATTTATGCAATAACAAAGATTACAAAGCGAAGGTACAAAGCATGCAATACAGCATCTTATAATATAATATCACAGTTAACAAAAACAAGAAGCAACAAAACACATAGACCTTAGAACAGAACGAAGCCATGGATTACTTGAGCTTTGTGCTATGTCTTCTACTAGCATGGGCAGCAATCCACCTCCTCTCAAATGTTAGGAACGTCGATGAATCAAATCCGACAAGACTACCACCTGGTCCTCCTACTCTGCCTATCTTCGGTAACCTCTTTAGCCTCGGTGCAAAACCACAGATCTCCTTGACTCAACTTGCCAAGACGTATGGCCCTATCATGATACTGCAGCTAGGCCAAGTGCCAACGGTGATCATTTCATCGTCTGTCATGGCCAAAGAAGCGCTTCAAAAGAATGATATTTTGTTCGCTAACAGGCCGATCATTGATGCTTCTCTAGCACTGGATCACCAACAAAATTCAGTGATTTGGTTGCCAGTATCAACTCAATGGAGAAATCTCCGTAAAATCTGTAACTCTGAAGTTTTTTCTACACGTAAACTTGATTCGAGCCAATGTCTTCGACGAGAAAAAGTAAGCAATCTGATAGACTCTGTCAAGAAACAAAGTAAAGCGGGTTTGGCAGTAGACATTGGACAAGTAGCATTTACAACCACAATGAATTTGTTATCAAACACTTTCTTTTCAGTTGATATAGGTGATCCCAGTTCTGAAAATGGTCGCGAATTTCGCGAGACTGTACGAGGTACAATGGAAGAATTGGGAAATCCCAACATTGCTGATTTTTTCCCTGTATTGAAGAAGATAGACCCACAACGCATCAGACGGCGTACAACTGTACACTTTGAGAAGATAATTGATCTATTCAACACCATTATCGAGCAACGCTTGCAGGACAACAGACTACCAGCAGGATCAGTACAAGGTGATGATGTTCTGGATGCTTTACTAGAAATCAATCAAACAAAACCAGAGGAGATGGAATTATCGACGCTGCCTCATCTATTAATGGTAATTACTTGCTCCGGTTCATGTAGACATTTTGTCGAACCTCTCTCCTAATTGGTCTACAAAAAGACCGTCTTACCTTACTATATATCATGATACAAGGGAATCACTCTAAAATTACCGTAAACAAAATGTGACCCCTATAACAAAACATAAAATAGTAAGACGGTGTCATAGGATGACCGTCATATTACAGAATATTACATCTTCTCTTGTATTTGCTGGAAAATCTGACATCTTAACTTTTTAGACCGTATTTTGTGAGTGTATCAAACCTTATTTTTGCTTATTTGAACTTATTATACCTTATCAGTCCTTATCTCAACTTATTTTTCCTTGTAAAGAGTTGAACAGAACAGATCCTTATTAGTCCTTTATTAGATCTCATATGAACTTATTATCTTATTTATATTTGCAGGACCTCTTTGGTGCAGGAACTGATACAACATCAATCACAATAGAATGGGCAATGGCGGAATTACTCCGCAACCCGGAAAAGCTGAAGAAGGCACAAGAAGAGCTCCATGAAATCATAGGAAAAGGTAACCCAGTTGAAGAACCAGACATAACCCGGCTCCCATATTTGCAAGCCATTGTTAAAGAAACCTTCATGCTGCACCCAGCAGCACCCTTTCTGGTGCCCCGAAAGGCGGTTTCGGATGTGAAGCTATTCGGATATACAGTGCCAAAAGATGCTCAAGTAATGGTCAATGTATGGGCTATAGGAAGAGATCCGGATTTATGGGAAAACCCAGATTCTTTTAACCCGGAAAGGTTTCTTAGATCTAATATTGACGTAAAAGGTCATGATTTTGAGCTGATTCCATTCGGTGCGGGTCGTAGGATCTGTCCTGGTTTGCCGTTGGCGATTCGGATGATCCATTTGATGTTAGGGTCACTGATTCACGGGTTTGATTGGAAATTGGAAGGGGGAGTTCTTCCAAATATGATGGATATGGAGGAGAAATGTGGGATCACGCTGGAGAAAGTTCAACCACTTTGTGCCATACCAGTTTGTGTCTGAGTATATGATCGATAAAAATAAATGAAATAATGATGATAGTATAAATTAAATAATGGTGTTGCGGTCATAAATGAAAGTCTAGCTTGCTGTTCTAGATCTGAAATTATTATGACAAATGTGAGAAAGAACAAATATTGAATGCAAAATTGAAAATAATCAGACACAGATTTAACGTGGTTCACCAACGGAGTGTTGGCTACGTCCAAGGGCAGGGAGAGAATAATATTATTAATGAGAAGAACAATCAGAATTACAGAGGTGATTAATTGAATAATCGTCACTTAAGGAAACTAGGTTTAAAACCTATTTATAAGCAAACTCGAAAAATGCGATCCGCGCTTCATTAAACCACCACCCGATCGGGTCGGGCGGTAATTGCCAAGCCAAAACACGTCGCGGGCCCGATCGGGCGAACTCTGCCCGAGTCGTAGTTCGCTACGACGCCCGATCGGGCGAACCCGCCCGATGGCATCGGGCGCCCCACTCCCATAGCTCCTGCTTGGTCGCTGCCCCGCCCGATCGGGCGAGCCTGCCCGATCCGGTCGGGCGTGCCGACGAAAAAGCCCTCTGACCAAAATTCAAGGCATAAAATCCTACAAATATCCACCTTGACTTGAATCCTCTCACAATGACCCAGATAAACAAATAACAGATGCATTGAACACAATTCCCAGATTCTCCCTGCAACCAGATTTGCCCCGAAAGACAACCAGAACAGATTTGTCCTTTAAGGACACCAGATTAGCCCCTAAAATCCCCAGACTTGCCCTAAAAGGGCAATCAACAATCACGGACATTGAGCAAGTTCAAACAATGTTGAAACTTACTCTGTGGAACAGGTTTAGTGAACATATCAGCAGGATTATCAGCAGTACCTACTTTCTTCACCTTAACCCTCTTCTCACTCCTCAAAAAATGATATCTCACATCAATGTGCTTAGTCCTTTCATGATGGACTTGATCCTTGGCTAAGCATATTGCACTCAAACTGTCACAATACACAATGGCCTGATCGTGATGCAAACCAAGATCACTAACTAGCCCCTTTAACCATATTCCCTCTTTAGCAGCTGCTGTCAATGCCATATACTCTGCTTCAGTAGTAGACAAAGTAATTGTAGCCTGCAAAGTTGCCTTCCAACTAACAACAGAGCCACCAAGAGTAAATACATAACCAGTCATAGACCATCTACTGTCTACATCTCCAGCATAATCAAAATCAGAATAACCAGTAACTAAACACTGAGCATCATTCCCATAAATGAGACCAACATCAGACGTTCCTCGAAGATAACGGAAAATCCTCTTGACTGCCTGCCAATGCTCCTTACCAGGATCACCCATGAACCTACTAACAACACTGACTGCATGTGCAAGATCCGGCCTAGTGCAGACCATAGCATACATCAGACTCCCTACTGCACTAGCATAAGGAACCCTACTCATATACTCCTTCTCCTCGGCGAGACTTGGGTGCAAAAGCAACAAGACAAATGATTATTGGAGGCACTTGGAGTATCTATAGGTTTAGCTGTTGACATGCCAAACCTTGACAAAATCTTCTGAATGTAGCCTTTCTGTGACAAGAAAAGCTTCCTCTGATCTCTTTCCCTATAAATCTCCATCCCCAAAATCTTTTTCGCAGCACCCAAATCCTTCATCTCAAACTCAGCACTAAGAAGACCCTTCAACCTCTGAATATCAGACTTGGACTTTGCAGCTATAAGCATATCATCTACATACAAGACCAAATAAATCCATGATTCATCATCCAGCTTGTAATGGTACACACAACAATCATACGGACTCCTGTTGTAACCCAATTCAATCATATAGCTGTCAAACCTCTTGTACCACTGCCTAGGAGACTGCTTTAGCCCATACAAGGACTTCTTCAATCTGCAAACATAGTCTCCTTTATCGGGAACTTGGAACCCATCCGGGCCGAGTCATATAAATCTCTTCTTCCAACTCCCCATGTAGAAAAGCTGTTTTCACATCTAGTTGCTCAAGTTCAAGATCCTGATGTGCAACTATTGCTAGTAGCACCCTGATGGAAGTATGTCTAACCACTGGTGAGAAAATCTCATTATAATCAACTCCTTCCCTTTGAGTGAACCCTCTTGCAACAACCCGAGCTTTATATTTGACCCCCTCAGAAGGTGAAGTCCCTTCCTTCTTCTTGAAAGCCCATTTGCAGGTGACAATTTTTCTCTCCTCAGGACGCTTGACTAGGTCCCAAGTCTGATTCTTATCCAGAGACTCCATTTCATCTCCCATAGCAGCAAGCCATTGAGCAGACTCACTACCTGTGACAGCTTCTTTGTAGGTGGATGGTTCATGAGTATCTACCTCCACCTCCTCAGCAACCTGCAGTGCATAAGCAACCATGTCCTCAAAACCATACCTCCTAGGAGGTCCCACACCAACTCTTCTAGCTCTATCAAGTGCTATACTTGTTCGATGTGCTTCAGATGAGGTGGATGGTTGACTAGAAGATTCAGATTCAGTAGCACCATGTTGATCTTCTCCACCTTGGTGCTGTAATTCACTCCCATCATAAGTGACTTCCAGCTCCACCTGCTTATCAACATCATTACCAACAGACATTACCATAGACTTCACGGTGGGGTTAAGCATAGAATTTTCATCAAATATTACATTTCTGCTAAGTATTACTCGACTCTCAAAAGGTGACCAGATTATATTTGCCCTTAACTCCATTCCCAAAACCCACAAATACACCCTTCTTAGCTCTAGGTTCTAATTTACCCTCACTTACATGATAATAAACAGTAGAACCAAAAACTCTCAACAGAGAATAATCTACAGGCTTACCAGACCACACTTCATAAGGTGTTTTACAGTCAATACCAGTGTGAGGTCCACGGTTGATCAGATAGCAAGCTGTACTTACAGCTTCTGCCCAAAATCTTCTAGGTAACCCAGCATTAGAGAGCATGCACCTCGCTCTCTCCAACAGTGTCTGATTCATGCGTTCTGCTACCCCGTTTTGCTGTGGAGTATTCCTGACAGTATGATGGCGTGCAATCCCTTCATTCTTGCAGAACTCATTAAACTCAGACCAACAAAATTCCAGACCATTATCAGTTCGCAGTCTTTTGATCTTCCTTCCAACTTGATTTTCCACTAAAACCTTCCACTGCTTGAAGTTCATGAAAGCCTCACTTTTATGCTTCATCATAATTACCCAAGTCATCCTTGAATAATCATCGATCATCGACACAAAATACCTGTAACCTCCAAGAGACTCAACTCGGGAAGGACCCCAACAATCAGAGTGAATATAATCAAGTGTGCCCTTTGTAGTATGCACAGCCTTTGGAAACTTGCTGCGATGAAGCTTCCCAAACACACAATGCTCACAGAACTCTAAGTCCTGCACCTTGTGCCCACACAGAAGATCCCTTTTTGACAGAATTTGCATCCCCCTTTCACCCATATGTCCAAGTCTCCTATGCCATAACTTGGTCATATCCTCCCTAGGAATCTCAGATGATGCAACAGCAGTAGAACCTGTCACAGTAGAACCTTGAAGAAAATATAAGGTACCCCTTTTAATACCTTTCAGAACTACCTTAGCACCCTTGTAGACACTCATAACTCCACCTTCACCTTGAAAACTGAAACCTCTACTGTCAAGAAGACTCAAAGATATCAGATTCTTTGTCATCAGTGGAACATGCCTAACTTCGTTCAAGGTACGTAATGTACCATCATGAGTCCTCAATCTTATAGAGCCTATTCCAACTACTTTGCAGCAAAGACTTGTTGGCCATGGAAACACTCGCCCCCATCTATCTCGCTCATAAGTTGAAAACCACTCCCTCCGAGGGACTAATATGATACGATGCCCCGGAATCAAGAACCCACACATCCCTATAATGTGACCGATCATTAACAACTAGGGCCGGATCTTCCTCGAATTACCATCGGCCGCTGCAGAGCAGCAGAACCTTCATTCTTGTCCTCTTTGCTTCTTTTTCTTAGGACACTCATTTTTCCAATGCCCCTTCTCTTTACAGTATTTACAGACATCATTAGGTTTAGGACCCTTAGAATTCGAATTTTTATGGTTCGATTTCTTTTTACCAGATTTTCCCTGTCCCTTACCCCCAGTGACAACTAATCCAGATGTCTGATTTTCTGTACTAGAACCAGATGCCTGATGACGGACTTCTCTAGTATGAAGAGCAGATCTTACTTATTCTAATGACAGACTATCTTTCCCAACAATAAAAGAATCCACAAAATTCTCATACGATAAAGGCAACGATACTAACAGAATTAAAGCAGCATCCTCATCATCTACTTTAACATCAATATTACGAAGATCTAGCAAGATAGTATTCAGTTTATCTAGATGATCCCGCAGAGACAGACCTTCTTGCATATGCAGGCTGAACAGACGTTGCTTCAAAAGCAACTTGTTGGTTAGATATTTCGTCATGTATAAACTCTCTAACTTCAACCACAGACCAGCAGCAGTTTCCTGCTCCGCAACTTCAGTAATTATGTCGTCAGAAAGACATAGCATAATTGTTGAATGCGCCTTCTCCTCCAGAATGGCCATCTCAGCGGTTTCTGAATCCGATGACTTCTTTGCCAACGGTGCCCACAACCCTTGTTGCTTCAGTAAAGCACGCATCTTGATCGCCACGCATCGAAACTATTTCTCCCAGTGAATTTATCAATTTTCACATTCATCCCAGACATCTTTCTCACCCGGATCGAACACAAAGCTCTGATACCAATTTGTTATGACAGATGTGAGAAAGAACAAATATTGAATGCAAAATTGAAAATAATCAGACACAGATTTAACGTGGTTCACCAACGGAGTGTTGGCTACGTCCACGGGCAGGGAGAGAATAATATTATTGATGAGAAGAACAATTAGAATTACAGAGGTGATTAATTGAATAATCGTCACTTAAGGAAACTAGGTTTAAAACCTATTTATAAGCAAACCCGAAAAACGCGATCCGCGCTTCATTAAACCACCGCCCGATCTTGCCAAGCCAAAACACGTCGCGGGCCCGATCGGGCGAACTCTGCTCGAGTCGTAGTTCGCTACGACGCCCGATGGCATCGGGCGTCCCACTCCCATAGCTCCTGCTTGGTCGCTGCCCCGCCCGATTGGGCGAGCCTGCCCGATCCGGTCGGGCGTGCCGACGAAAAAGCCCTTTGACCAGAATTCATGGCATAAAATCCTACAGAAATATTTGCAAATTGTAATCCTGCTGCAAAAATAATTGTACAAGTTCTAGGATGATATATATGAATTTAGAACTGAAACAAACCAACCAAAGATTTATGTTGTGAGAACAGTGGACATGCACATGCTGCATGCATGCAGATGGTTTTCCTTCCAAAATCGATATATTTGATTGGAAGTACGGGTACCCCTATAGTTGCTTCCTATATTATCATTGTTCTTAATACCTCGAGTTGTTATTATTTGATTTAACCATCTTATAAAGTCGATTTTTTTTTTTACAAATAACCACTTTTAAACTCGTGTTTCTAAATGATCACCTTATATGACTCTTTTAGATTCTCACCAATTAACGGATTGTGTGAGAAAAAAGTGGAAATTTCCGTGTGAAAATTGATGATTTGTTCGACGGAATCTATAAAGTGGTGGCAATTTAGAATAAAAAATTCATATAAGGTTGATATTTAAAAAATATATTTAAAAGGTGGTTACTTGAAAAAGATGGTTTTATCTCTATTATAAACCAAGGGAGGAGGTGTGGTGTCCCCATTTGAAATGACTAGAATACCCTCTAATAAATTAAAACAATGTTTTTTTATGGAAAATTTAAAAATAAGAATCAATGCAACTTGCCATATGGAATAAGTAAAAAATGCAATATGCAATCACCATTAATAACTTGACTAGATTGACACAATTAATTCACAAAATTAATTAGAATCTTCAATCAAAAAAAGTTAGCGGTATATCCTGACAACATAATACTTCGTATTTACAAAATTCAAACAATATGGTTTATTGACATTTACAATCGTTTAAGAACTATACTAAAGCCGCTGACAAGGAATTATAAATCTTGACCAAATTTTTCAGTGACGGTATTGAACAGTTTAAAATCGGTCACCTTGAATTTAAAAAGATAATAACATCTACAAAAGAACCTCAATAATTCAAATCACTACCAAAATAATTTTAGATTTAAAAAATATATGTCCATACGTACATAAGGTTGTTGACACACGCATCGCGTGCATATACGGCTAGTAAGGTAATTAAAGTAAAAAAGAAACTAACTAGAAATTAGAAAAGTTAAAATATACCGGGATGAATTTAACTAAATCCAACATAAAGGCATTGCCTACTATCTTTCTGGTGCTCTCCAAGTTGCTCTCCAAGGAGAGAGAAAATGGAGAGCCAACTCTAGCCCAACATTGGTGCTCTCGAGGTGCTCTCCGTTCGCTCTCCATGGAGAGCACTTGGAGAAATGCTCTCCCCCAAGAGCATTGGGAGAGCATGCTCTTGGTATATCAATATGACACATGTCATTGATGATTATTTATTTTCCTTTTTTTGTTGCTTTTTGATTTTTGGAAAAAATAAATTATGAATTGGAGAGCTCATTGGAGAGCAATACCAATGTTAGTAATTTTTGAAGGGGTGCTCTTGAGGAGAGAGAAAGTAAAAAATGGGTTGGAGAGTATTGTTGGAGAGCTATACCAATGTTAGACGTTTAATACTTTAGCTTTCTTAATCCCCAAATTTGTACTACCTCCGTTCAATGATTCATGCAACATTTGCAATCTTACAATCTCCAATATACTATTTTTACCATTGATATTTTCAATTGTGTATCAACAAAAATTATGAAAATTAGATATCTGAAAAACTTACACATTGATATGAATCTAACAAGATCTCACGTGTGAATATTTTTTTTTCCTATATAATAGTGATAATTCATGTCAAAGTTACTAAGTTTGACCTTACAATATGTATAAGCCTTATCTCATAGATGGATTATAAGTTAGGCCTAACACGAGCCATGCCCACAAAAGTCCAAACACTTAAGCCCATTTCAAAACTAGGCTTGCTCAAATTTGAAAAAAAAAAAAAAAAAAAAAAGCAAGCATGCAATCATCTATCTCTCTTCTGCGAAGTGCGAACCTAAGGGTCTGTTCTCCCCAACTTATTTTCAGTTCAATTCAGTTCCTAAATGATAATCATTACTATTAATTAGTTATAATTTAATTCAGTTCAGTTATTTTATGCCGAAGAGAACATACCCTTAATGGAAGCAGACTTTTCTAGGGTTTCCTTTATTTTCTTGAAGTTTAAAGAATTTTAGTACATGAAAGTTCTACGGCTGAGTTTTCAACTCTGAAGGATTAAATCCATAACATTTCTGAATCTTTTACACTTTGTTTGGTATTTTTTTTAGTAAAGGAAGTAAAAAGAACGGAAGAGAAAGGAAAAGAAAGGAAAAGAAGAGAAAAAAAGATAGTTGTAGTTTCCAATGTTTGGTATAATTGGTGGATTTGAGAGGAATCACATGTTTGGTTGTCATTAGGAGAAAGGAAAGGAAGGAAATAAAAAAAATATAGGTTAAACCTTGTTAACTTTCTTTCCTGTCAAATTCCTCCGATTTTGGGAGGAAAGGAAAACAAGGATTTAAGAGTATTCTTTTCCTTCCACTTCTTCTCCTTTCCAATCAAACCCCTCTTATTTTCTTTAAACATGAGAAAGTTTGTTTTTACCTTTTCTTTCCTTTCTTTTCCATCCAAATCCATCCTACCAAACAAATTACTCTGATTTTTTTTTTTGAAGGGCATCTGAATCTTTTACTTCACTTTTTTATTGACAGAATATAAGGTCCGTCTCTTTTATGCTCTACAAATTATTCATGTTATACTATATAGAATAGTCCATAAGGTCTATATTTTTATTGTTTACTGCATAATGTTTTAGTGCTTTGCCTTGCTTTTGTAATTAAACTATGCAATAATATATAATCAACAGTCTAGGCTGACACCGTTTCAGTCAAAAGAATATAGTTGCTGGATTTCGTAGTTGAAGAGGGACAATGATGTTTGAAATTTGCGAATATTACCTTGATTTCTCTCACATGTTGATCATAAATTCTTGAAGCAGCAAACCAGCAAAGTGGAGGAAGAAGAATTGAAGCAATGGCAGAAGTACGTCGCTACTAATTAAATCCATCAATGAAACCTTCGACATTAGGGAAGGAGTTTGCAGAAGATGGAAAACCCTAGCAATATAATGGCTGAAGCTTGAAGTTTCGACACTTATTGATTCGTTATCATTGCACAAATTACTCTTTTCTATTGTTGTTCACTCTTGGCTTAGAATGGTACCTATGGTTGCCCGTCGGCGTGGGTGGTGTTGCTTGGTTGTTCACAAAGAGGAGATAGAGGGGAACGAGGAGAGCAGCAAAAGCCAAGATGAAAGTGTAAGTATTTGAAGTTCTTTAAACTTCTGTTTCGGTGATGAAACGATGTCGGACAAGGAATTGTCCGGCAGTATAAGAGTAGGCGTCCGAGACTGGAAGTCTGCAAGAAAGACAAACGTAAACTACCCTCGGGGAGGATGCGAGGAAACCCCCTCCGACGCTCAAGTCAGTAAGTGCCCGATAAGGATTTTAGAGAGAGAAAGAGAGCTTAGAATCTGAGAGAATGTACCTGTAGAATAGTACCATTTGGCTATTTATAGCAGTACTATTCATCTGACAGAGTGCGTAATCTTGCGACACGTGTATGATTGCGATGAGCTTGATTGGAGGTAAAATTATCCTCAAATGTGGCCGTGAACTCCATCTCGGACAACTTTACATAAACGGTTTGGATTCTACTGATGAGGTCGCGTTTCGAGTTTGTTGGTGTCGGCCACAAGTGATGTGTCCGATAGTAAACTTGGGTATACCCATACAACTAGCCCCCCCAGCATCATTGGAGGCCGTGACCGGCATTGATGATATGCTGAGGACGCGAGTGAATTTTTTCTCTGCTGCCACGTGTTACCCTGGGAAGACTTCGTAATTCGAAAAATGCAATCATGATCTTTTTGCGAAAATCCCGCTTGTTTTTTCTTTTTTTTTTTTGTTTTTTATAAGCCGGGCTTAGCGAGTGACATTTGGCACTCATCCACGAAGGAAGTTGATGGGTCAGTTCATTCTGGCCATTCAATCCCGCCTTTGAAAAGAAACGTCAGTTTCCCTTTCTTATTTTCTACACTTCGTCTTCAACCTTCCACATTTCTCTGGTTTTGCGATTTTCTGAGAACTTCAATTCCTCTTTTCTTCACCAAGATCCTGCCTTTAAGCTAGCAAATCTCCTCAAGAGTGTTCTGAGTTACTTTTCGCCCTTTACTTTTGAGAAATCGCAGTGCTTTTTCACCTTTATTCGCCTGAGTGCAATAGAGGGTTTACTTTCGAAGCTTTCAACTTTTCCGGTGAAATTACGCTCTCCGGTGCTCCGTTTATTGGGTCTCTTTTTTCAGTTCGTGTATTCGGGGCTTTTTGCTGTGCTTTGTTGGGAATCTGCTTGATTTTCCGGTCGTTTTCCGTCGACTTCTCAGGTACCTTTTTCCAACTTCTCTTCGTCTGCTCTTTCTGTTTCTTTCTTTGAAATTATGTCGGACCTCTCAGACAGTCAAAATTCTTTGAGTGATAAATTTATGTCTGAAAGTGAACCTTCGTCTCCTGCTTCCCTTCATGACGGACATAGTTCGTCTTCTTCCAGCCTTAGGGAGGAGAGAACTCGCTTGTTGGCTGACTTGCCCCTTACTGCTGATAGAGATAGGGAACTTAGATCTAAATTCCTTAACGACCGCTCTACCCCTGAGCAAGAAAATTTGACTTCCCAATATTTGTCCGCGAGGATGAGTGGTGATAGACAAACACTCCGAGAACTAAGGCATCAAATTTTAGCTCGCCGAACTGCTAGAAATCCTCCCCCTGACGCTGTTCCCGGACTTGATGTTCTACCTTTGAGGGAGCATGCCTGGTTAGATAACTTAGCAGATGCTGGGGTTGTAGTAGCGGATGACTTTTATGACCGTCTTGCTCATGAAACCGACCCTTCTCATCCACCTGTTATTGATTTAGGTTCTGACAACGATTCTATTGCTACCATGGACGAGACTGAGGGTCCTTCTATTTCTGGTCGGGATGAAAGTATTCTTCCAAACGAGATAGTTTTGGGGGAAAGTTCTAGCATGCCTCCGAACTCTCGGCCCGAGCCGATCCCTGACCGCGAAGATGTCGAGCATTCTGGGATATGGCTGCCAATAGATTATAGCAGTGGTCCGAGATCTACGGTTATCTGTAAATCTTGGCGACAATGCGCCATAGACCTCAACTACTGCGATGTTGCTGAGAAGTTGTATGCCTTCCCACCAGAATACAAGTTGATAGTGCCGAACAAGGGATCAAAAGTAACTGATTGTCCGGCAGGGCACGTAGCAGTTTATGCGCACCATTTTGAATTTGGGTTGCGCTTTCCTCTAGATTTAACCTTGGTACGGATTTTGAAGGCGTTCAATGTCTGCCTGGCTCAATTGACACCCCTGGCCGTTAGGAACCTGATCGTTTTTATTTGGACTTGTCGTTACTTAGGGTTTCCTGAGACACTCAACCTCTTCTGTCGCCTTTACTGGCTTCGACGGAACGGCTCCACTGAGAAAGGATGGTGGAGTTTGATGACGGCCAAAAATAAACTTACCGTCTATCCTAAGTTGACTGGGTTGAAAGGGTGGCAGCCCGCTTTTTATTGGGTTAAAGTGCCGAATAATTTCCCTATCCGTCGCCACTTTACTAAGCCGGTTACCCGGATGGAAGACGTTCCCTCTTATGGTCTTTCGTCGGATGAGCAAAAGGCCTTTGATTATTTTGAGTCTGAGGTCGGGACTATTACTGCCGTCGGTGAAGACACCGAGGGAAGGATCCCTTGCAAATGGCTTCCCCATGCAAAGTACATACTGGGAAATGAACCATTGTCGGCTTTATTTCTCTGCCGGACCCACCCAGAAGGTTTGCCTCTTGACTTATGGTCCGACGTGGGACTTGTACCTCTGTTTTCTGTTAATTAATATAATATTAATCCTTCTGTTTTGCTGTTGCAGGTCCCGTCAGTTTAGATCTTGAGGAGTTGGGTCTCAACGAAGATTTGACGCCAATGTCTCGAACCCTTGAGGAGCCCGTCTTTGACTATGACACTGTTCACGGCCTCACTGGGGGTCTCAGAGGTGCAGATCGTAGTCGTGGTGGTCGCCAATCTGGTCGGGCAAGTGTTCGTCGTGCCGGCCGCACGCCTGGGCGAACTCCCGGCCGTACTGCTGGACGTGGGGATCAGGAATCTCCTCGTCCTGTCGTTCACGTTCCTGTTCGCCGCGGCGGAGGTAGCGTGACTGTAGGTCAGAGGCGGCCTCGTGAGCCTTCCGATAATAGTCCCAGCAAGAGGCAAGCCTTAGATGCCGTTGCTTCTGAAACACAGCAGCCGGAGACCGCTATTACTGTTCCGGACCCTAATCCCGTCCTGGAATCATCCGCCACCTGGGTTTCTGTAACACCCCAGAATTTCAAAGACCGAAAAGAATGAAATAATAATATAATTAATAGGACGATGGCGGAAACATCGTCTTCTGGGAATGTCACTACTACAAGATTATTGTTTATATAACTAAGTGATAAAACCAAACATAATTAAATACTATAAGTAAATTAATTACTTAGATAAAATTGAGAAAACTATCTCAAACTAAAGAGAAGTCTAGAACTAAAACCCCTAATAGATTATTTCTCGCATCTCAACCCGAGCCCAAAATCAAAGAAAATCCCCATCAACAAAACCTGCAAAATATACAACAAATATCCACAATCAGTGGGGAGTAACTAGCAGTTCTCCCAGAACAAAAGCAATCAAAGTACGATTCAGACATAGATTAATTAGAAAGGAAATAATTAAGTCAAGTTAACTACAATATGCATCCACTTCCATATAACTCACAAATAACGCAAATGAATAATAAATAGCAAGTGAGTTGGATAAAAATAAATAAATCATCTCAAGAGAACTTTTAGAAAAATAAAAGTATAGGTAAAACAAGTGTCTGAGACGGAAACCGAACGCTAGTGATTCGCAAATCACTTCCTAAGGTTTGTCAGATCGCAATCTCCAGGTCAGTCTATGAGCTTACGTTCCCCACTGCCTGTGTCTAAGAATGGCCAAACTCCCGATGCCGGGTAGAACACGCAGAACTCCCTGACTCTCGGACGACAACAATTAACCCAGGTGTACCCCTAGTTCGCAAACCAGGTGGTTGGCATGTTCTTCACCGGGAACTACATCTATCCCACCGGATGTTCTTATCTCAAAATAAAATCATAAATATCATCAAAGTATTATTCATCTCAAAAATATTCGTCAAAAGGGATGCCACCCGGCCTTATACCCATAATTCATCAAAAGTAATTCTTCAAAAAAATCCTCAAAATAAATCACTTACAAATTTTCAACAAATATCTCTCACAATAACACTTGAACATTCCAAAACATCAACAATGACAATATACTGGTTTTTACAGCAACCACACTCAATCACAAATACATCACCAATTAACTCTAAATCATATTCATTAAAAGAGTAATAACAATTAAATCATTTTATTTCATAAATCAAACCTAAACATGTGGTTACCCAAATGATGCATACTGTATACTACTGAAAATCAGCAACCCAGAATATATTAAATTTTAAATTATATCTGATTTACAAGCCCTCAAACAATTTAATAGTGTGTCCTCAATTTCATCACAAAAACACCATAATAATTATGAAACCTACAAATTCGAGCAGTAAAATCACACAAAAATTATCATATAACCCTAATAGCTCTACTGACATGGTACAATTTTTATTTATAATTTTCGGACTCAAAAAGTATTTTTTACAGTTAATATACAGATTCCTCAAATAAGCCATTATAATAATTAAAAATATAAACAGACGCCCAAAAATTACCAAAAATTCACATAACATGTAACAACTCACGGAAATACATATTATTCAAATAAATTAATTTTTTTGCCTCTATAAATAATTTTCTTGAATTATATACTGACTGAATAGAAATTACAAAAACAGATATATCAATTAATTAAAACATTAAACAGTAGATAAAAATTACTCTAAGACATGGAATACATTATACGCATGTAACATGATCTAAGAAAAATGATTTCATCAATTTTAACAGTCGTTCAATAATTATTACGAAATTTAGCCAAAAACGCACAAAATACTAATTAAATCAAATAAATATTAAAAATCATGCGAAAATTATTTTTCTCTATACAGTATTCACATATCATGTGTCACGTATGTTCATGTCAAATTTCATCAAAAATCTCATTCAAAAAGTATTTTAGATAATTCCTAACGTAGTAATCTAATACCGAATAAACCCTAATCACTATGGTTCTAAGATAACAACTAGTTACCTGGATCGTCGGGAGGAGAGCTGAGTCTAAAGAGACAATCACGAGTTAAGCATGCAATCCAAATCCTCTTCTAACCCCAAGGCATAACGAACGGGAATTGTAGCAACAAGTCACTAGGCATTTCTTCTTGAACGTTGAAAACTCTTGTTTCGCACTGCTCTGTTACGACCATGATTCGCGATGATCAAAAGCTCAGATTCTAAATCACTCTGGTGAGAATGTAGAACAAGACGGTATAAATGTTGTGTCCAAATTTAAAGACGATCTAACGGTTAGATCTCCGGCTACGGTTATTTTAGTGAAGGTGCGACAGGAAAAACCGGGTTGAACCTTTCTATTCTTTTCCTCTTCCTTTTCTCTCTTCCTTTTCTTGGAAAACGGTGGGTGATAAATGCAAATGAGGCTGAACTTCTTTGAATAAAAATCAGAATTTTATGGATGTTTAATGGTTGAAATAAAGGGTTTTAATGAAGGAGAATAATTAGGGGGTTATAGGAGTTACAAACTACCAAGAGTCACAAGGAAAATAAAAAGAAAAGAAAGAAGAAGGCTCCCCTATTCCTTCACTTGGCCGGCTGCCCCAAGCCCAACACCCACACAAAACTTTCGGCCCAATTCAACAATGATCCATGCTCCGAAAGCTCGATACGCGATAAAACGGTTAATTCCTAAATCGCGCCTAAACGTCGAAAATACTTAATAATAAAAATAATTCTAATAAATTATATTATAAATATACATATAATGCACACACTAACACACCATATAATAAAATAATAATTCGGCTCCCAAATTATAAAGAATAAAAATCATTGATCTAGAGAAAATAATAAATTATTTATTTTTTTTACGAAAAGAATATCATTTTAAAATAAACTAACACCAAAAATAAAGAGCGAAAAATTACGGGGTGTTACAGTTTCTCCCCTGAACGCTGCGATCGACAGCATTGGGACGGCACTGGGATCTGGCTCTTCCATGCGCCAAAAAATTTACGACATCCTTAGCTCCCCCAGCTTTTTGACCAACCTTGGACCGGGAATATTTTCTCGGATCCATGAGTGGATTGAGCATAAAGAGGTTATCCTTAGTACCGCTGTGAAGGCTGCATTTTTTCGTCCCCTTTCTGTCCCCGGAAAAATCTACCAACCCAACTGGGACGTGAGGGAAGACGAATCACTATATGCTGATATTCCAGCTAATGGCGGTACTCTTGGATACCGCCTTCTGAAGGGCCTTCAGCTGCCAATTGACTGCCCGGCCGACAAGCTAGTAGCGCCGGCCGCCCAACTTGCTCACGACCTTGCTGTGGTAGGATTCATGATTCGATGCATACTAATATATATATATATATATATATATATATATATATATATATATATATATATATATATATATATATATATATATATTTTTAATATCGTCTTTCTGATGCAGACTAACAATTCCGCCATTGAGCTCATTGAACAATTTGTCCATTATCAATCCGAGTCTGATAGACAAAAGCACTCCTTGGACGAGCTTCAAACCCAGCTCGACGCTGCCCGAGTTCATTCTGACAATATACAGCAGCAGCTTGATGCCGAGAAGGAATCGCGGGCAGTCGTTGATGTTGAACTGGCGGATCTGCGAACTAAGGCTGCCAAGGTTGAGCAGGCCGAAAAGAAATCGGCGGAGCTTGAAGCTTTACTGGTGTCTATTAAGGGTGAGATGGTCACCGCCATTTCTAAGGCTAAGGACGATGCCGGTGCTCAGGCTGTGGCAGATTTTAAAAGATCTGAAGAGTTTGTTGGTATGCTGGGGGAGAGATATGATGGTGGATGGATAGCTGCTAAAAGATGTGTTTGTCATTCTCATCCGAACTTCAACTGGGAGGAGATGGAAACCGCTTTTGCAGAAGGTGTTCACACACGCCCTTTGGACGGTGAGCCCTTCATCTGCGAGGAGCATGTGATTGCCAATGTTCTTCCCGTCGCTCAGGATGAAGAGACGCCTCTCCCTTGATGTTTTTTGCGGTCATCTCCAGGCTCTTCAGTTGACTCTAATAGCTATTAGAATTTTGTTTTTCTGATATTTTGTAAACATTAAATTCGGCCCAATATGGCATGTACCTTGGATAAGCTTTACAATTACAATTACTGCTGTGAATTTTTGATGCCTTTTTGGTGGCTGCCCACATTTTTGCTTGTAGTTGGCCGCCATGCCAGTAATTAGTAATGAAGCTTAGTTTTTGCACGCTTCTGCTTTATATTGAAGTAGCATTGCTTTATGGCTGCTTTCATATCTGATCTGTCATATGATTTTTCTCGTACATGGCCTATTAGTTGGCTGTTTCGTTTTTGACCTGTTATATGGTCGTTTTTGTACTTAGACCTGTTATATGGTCATTTTTGTACGTGGCCTGTTATGTGGCCGTTCTTTGTACTGAGACCTGTTATATGGTCGTTTTAGTACGTGGCCTGTTATGTGGCCGTTTTTTGTACTTAGAGACCTGTTATATGGTCGTTTTAGTACGTGGCCTGTTATGTGGCCGTTTTTGTACTTAGAGACCTGTTATATGGTCGTTTTAGACTAATGGAACGTGGCGTACATAAGATAAACATGAGGCTATTAATGGAATGCTCCTGGGAAGTTATATTATTAATACGCAAAAGTAATGGCTCTTGGCCTTTTACATGGGATATCTACACATAGTACTTTTTTAAAACACTTGTGTTCCAGCAATTCTTTAGTTCAATGCCGTCCATCGTTTGCAGCACAAAAGATCCGGGACCAATTTCTTTTGATATCTGATATGGTCATTCCCAGTTGGCTGTTAACTTCCCTTCAGCGTGAGCTTTTCCGGTGGCTGCCGTCCTTCGTAGTACTAGATCTCCTTTTGTTAACGGCCTTTCCAGAACTCTCTTGTTATATGCTCTACTGATACGATCTTTGTATGCAGCAGCTTTGAGTTCCGCTATCAACCTTGTTTCTGCTAGAAAATCTAGATTTTCTCTTAAGGCTTGATCATTGTTCTTTAGATCTTTGTATTTAATCCGATATGACAGCAAACCAACTTCTACCGGCAAGACTGCTTCCGTTCCGAAAGCTAGCTTGAATGGACTTTCTCCCGTTGCCTCCTTTTCTGTTGTTCTATTGGCCCATAATACTGCTGGAATCATATCGGCCCAAGCTCCCTTGAGTTCATCCAACTTCTTCTTCAAGGCTGCGAGAATCTGTTTGTTAGCGGCCTCAGCTTGCCCATTGCTCTGAGGGTGACATACGGCTGAAAATGCGAACTTTACTCTGAATTCGGACAGGAAATTTTTTATTGGCCGACAGTCAAATTGCGCGCCGTGATCAAAGACTATTGCAGCCGGTATACAAAAACCTTGTCATTATATTTTGCCAAATGAACTTTTTAACTTGATTCGACTTTATCTTTGCTGTCGGCTCTGCTTCGATCCATTTTGTGAAGTAGTCGATACCAACAATCAGGAATCTACGGCCGTCAGTGGCTGTTGTAAAAGGTCCAAGGATATCCAAACCCCACTGTGCAAACGGTATCGGACATATTATAGGCTGGAGGTCGTTCGCGGGTCTATTGATGATGGGAGCAAATTTTTGACATTTGTCACATTTCTTGACATAACCTTGTGCATCTGCCAACATACTCGGCCAATAATATCCAGCTCTCAACGCTTTTAACGCTAACGCTTTGCCCCCAATGTGATTTCCGCAGATCCCCTCATGTATCTCCTCCAAAAATTTTCCTGACTCCCATGCCGTTGCACATTTCAAAAGCGGTAGGCTAAATGATTTCTTATATAGCTCATTCTGGTAAATGACATACCAACTTGCTTGCCTCTTCAGCTTCCTAGCTTCCATCGCGTTCGAAGGGAGTGAGCCCGTGAGTTTATAAGCCACTATTTGACTGAACCATTCACCTTGCTGATTTATATTATTTACAATCATGGTTTTTTCGGTGATGCTTTTTTCTTTCAAAACCTCCACCATAACAGATCTTTCAATATTCAACGAATCAGAACTTGCCAGTTTCGAGAGTGCGTCCGCTTTAGTGTTGTCGGCGCTGGGGATGGCTTGAACATCAAAGTGAGTCAGCTGGGCTATCAATTCTTTGGCCTTTTCCACGTATTTTTGCATATTTGCTTCTCGGACCTCAAATTCCCCTTTCAACTGCCCATTAACTAGCTGCGAGTCCGTTTTCAAAGATACGCTTTTGGCCCCAGCTGATAAGCACATTCTTAATCCCGCGATTGCTGCCTCGTATTCTGCCTCATTGTTTGACGCTGGGAAGGTGAAGTTGATGGCGTATTCAAAAATATTCCCCTCTGGGCTGGTCATTACAATGCCGGCCCCTGAGCCACTTGCTGCTGACGAGCCATCTACTTCTAACAACCAAGTGCTTTCTTCCACCTGCTCTTCTTCGTAAGATGCCTCCTCGATAAAATCCGCCAATGCCTGGGCTTTTATCGCGGTTCTTGGTTTGTATTGGATATCATACTCGGACAACTCAACTGCCCACTTCAAGAGACGTCCAGAACTGTCCATCCTCTGCAAAGCTTTTTCCAGCGGTTGATTAGTCAAGACTTGAATGGGATGACAATCGAAATATGGCCTGAGCTTTCTGGCGGCGATTATCACGGCCAACGCCATCTTCTCAACCAGCTGATATCGGCTCTCAGGGCCGTTCAAGATGTGACTGACAAAGTATATCGGTTGCTGCCTCTTTTCCTATTCAACCAATAGAACAGCCGTGACGGTTTTTGGAGACGCCGAGATATATAATTGCAATGTATCCCCCGTTTCTGGCCTGGTGATGGTGGGTAGAGTCTTTAGATGCTCCTTGACTGCCACGAAAGCTTGACTTTGTTCCTTGCCCCATTCAAATTTCTTGTTTCCTCTCAATAATGCGAAGAAGGGCAGGGCCTTGTCGGCCGACTTGGAGATGAAACGAGTTAATGCAACCATTCTCCCAGTTAGTCTTTGTACGTCCTTTATTCCTTTCGGCTCTGGCAAATCCATAATAGCACGCACTTTGTCCGGGTTAGCATCAATTCCCCTCTTGCTGACCATAAACCCCAGAAATTTTCCTGCTCTCACCCCGAATACACATTTTTTCGGGTTGAGCTTCATCTTATATCTTCTCAGGGTATTGAAAGTCTCTTTTAAATCATCAATATGCTCGCGATCTGTTTTGCTCTTGACAATTGAATCGTCTACATAAACTTCGATGTTCCTTCCCTTCTGCTCAGCAAATACTTTGTCGACCAGTTTCTGGTATGTGGCCCCCGCGTTTCTCAGGCCGAAAGGCATTGCTTTATAATTAAACACCCCACAGTCTGTGATGAAAGCTGCTTTCTTCCTATCATTTTCCAGAAGACTGATCTGGTGGTAATCTGAAAACGCGTCCATAAAGCTCAAAAGAGCATGCCCGCTAGTTGAATCTACCAACTGATCAATTCTTGGCAGAGGATAACAGTCTTTTGGACACGCTTTGTTGAGATCTGTGAAGTCGACACACATTCGCCATTGACCATTTGCTTTTTTCACCATTACCACGTTTGCTAGCCATTCCGGGTAATCACATGGTTCAATGAAATTGACCGCTAGCAGTTTATCAACTTCCTCCTTAACGGCCTTATTCTTTTCTGCTGAGAAGTTTCTTTTCTTTTGCCTTACGGGACGAATTGAGCTGTTGACATTCAGTCGATGGACTATCACGGCCGGGTCTATTCCCGGCATCTCATCCGCCGAGAACGCGAATACATCAGCGTTTTCTCGTAGGAGGGTTATCAGATTGATTCTGACCTCTGGGTCCATGTCCGTTCCCACAGCCACAGTCCTCTCTGGGTCGTCTGTCAACATTTCCAGCTTGGACTCCCCCTCAGGCTTGGGTCTTGGCAAATCCTCTGGCCGAGATTCAAGCTCCTCCATAGCAATGTCCAAAACATCTCCTTGCTTCTCAGATTTTTTCTCACTTGCCTGGGTCGTGTTCTTAACTCTTTTTTCTTTTCTTGCTGGCGGGCATAATTCTTCGACAGGAACCCTTCTTTCCGGCTGTTTCAAAGCCGTTAAATAACACGACCTTGCTGCTTCCTGGTTTCCCCTGATCTTCGTTGTTATACCCGAATTGGATACGTAAAGCATAGTCAAGTGATAAGTAGATACCACTCCTTGTACGTCATGAATTAATGGTCTTCCGATGATTGCATTGTATGCTCCCGGAACGTCTACTACCTGGAATTCGGCCATCACATCCCGGGCTTCACTATTCTCGCCCACCCTGACCGGCAATTTTATAATCCCTTCTGGTATCGCGGACGCTCCAGTGAATCCGATTACTGGGTACCGAACCGGCTGTAAGTGCTCCCGGCCTATCATTAATTTTTCGAAAGTAGACAGGAATAAAATATTAGCAGAACTTCCTCCATCCACCAAAATTCTGTGAATCAAACAGTTGGCAACTTTTAAGGTGACCACCAGTGGGTCATCATGAGGGTAAATCACGTGCTTTGCATCCTCCAATGAAAATGACATGGCTGGCATGGCTGGTGGCTTTCTCCACTGGCCGCTCTCATTAAAGTTCACCTGATGCCGGAACTCCTTTAAACTAGCTTTCGCCCCACTGACACTTCAGCCATGAATCGGACCGCCACTAATCACATGAATCTCTCCTATCCGAGATTGGACATTCTGATCTCTGGGTTTCATCAAGTCGCCTTCGTTTGTCTGAGCTTTATACTGGGTGAAGTACCCTCTGCGGATGAGATCCTCCAAATTATCCTTGAGGTGCCGGCAGTCTTCGGTTAAATGGCCGTGATCTCCATGAAAATCACACCATTTGGTCTTATCTCGATTTTTATGAAACATCTTTTTCGGTCTCTGCCATTTGTCACTTTCCTTGTTCATTGTGAAAATTTGTGCACGTGAGGTAGTGAGCTGAGTGTACGCATCAAATCTATCTTTACGTTCACCCTTTTCCCGGCCATCCCGCTCTCGGTCATTTCCTTTTTTGACCATATTAGATTCTCTTCTTTCGTCCCGGCCACGATCAACTTCTCGGCCTTTATCTTTCCGTGACTTATCTTCTTTTTTCCTGTCAGATGATTCCCGATACTGGTTACTAGCTGCTTTGTCAAATTCCTCTCCTCTTATGAAATCATTTGCCTTGCCAAGCACTGGCCCTAACGACGTGAAAGATTTACGGCCGAGATAACTCCTGAACGCAGTTCCTTCCCTTAATCCCGACATCAATGCTAAAACCGCTACATCCTGCTGTAGCCTGGGGATAGACACGGCCTCTACATTGAAACGCCCGATATAATCCCGGAGAGATTCGGTCTCTCCTTGTCTGACCGACAAGAGTTCCCCAGTAGTGCGCTCGCGGCGCCTGTTGCTTACGAAGTGAGTACTGAACATAGATGAGAGTTGAGAGAAACTGGACACATTACCAGGTTTGAGACTCTTAAACCAAGTTTGAGCTATGCCAGTAAGAGTGGACGGGAAAACCTTGCACCAGATAGCGTCTATCTGCGTGTACAAATACATATGTCCTTCATAAGCTGCGACATGATCGTCGGGATACGAGCTGCCGTCAAACTTGCATGATGGCATTTTGATTCGCGGCATTGGGTAATTAAGAACCTCAGGAACAAATGGGGAGAGTTTCGGCTTGATTAATAGATGTCCGCCACCCGAATAGTTAATAACACCTGTGGTGCTGTACTCTCGGTATGAGCGGCTGCGAGACTCTTCTGAGTGATTGACATCCTCAGTTTCCAAATCGACTTCTTCGTACTCTGGGTTGTCAATTTGTTGCTCCATCTGACGATCTTCCGACATTAACGTGCGCATCCTTCTCACTGGCGTACCGTCAACGTTTCTACCGGCCATGGCCAGTGATCGTTTACGGTGCTGAAGGCCTCTTGTGTTAATAGCAGGAGCGTTACTAGGCTGTGGAGTGCCTTGTAACATCTGGATGAAGGACGCCACAGTTTGCAGCTGATCCGGTGAGAATTGGCTCAACTGAGCCAAGTTGAAAGGGACACCACCAGGACTTACCTGAGCAACATTATTTTCCGGAGTACGCTAGTCATTGCCCTCTGGCATGTTGGGATGGAACTGAGGTGCGCCGATGGATCTGGTGATAGGTGGATGAGAAGATCCTTGCCCGATCTCTAACCCAGATGGACCACGACTTGCGTCGTTTGTCTTTTCCATGACTGCTTCGTAAGGATAGGAGGCCCCTCCTTCTAGCGCCAAGTTGTTTCGGTGATGAAACGATGTCGAACAAGGAATTGTCCGGCAGTATAAGAGTAGGCGTCCGAGACTGGAAGTCTGCAAGAAAGACAAACGTAAACTACCCTCGGGGGGGGATGCGAGGAAACCCCCTCCGACGCTCAAGTCAGTAAGTGCCCAATAAGGATTTTAGAGAGAGAAAGAGAGCTTAGAATCTGAGAGAATGTACCTGTAGAATAGTACCATTTGGCTATTTATAGCAGTACTATTCATCTGACAGGGTGCGTAATCCTGCGACACGTGTATGACTGCGATGAGCTTGATTGGAGGTAAAATTATCCTCAAATGTGGCCGTGAACTCCATCTCGGACAACTTTTCATAAACGGTCTGGATTCTACTGATGAGGTCGCGTTTCGAGTTTGCTGGTGTCGGCCACAAGAGATGTGTCCGACAGTAAACTTGGGTATACCCATACAACTTCATAAACTTATCACTTTGTGCCCTGATAAGTTTACGCCTATGAAGTGATAGATAATATTCATAAACTGATAAAAAAATATATACATAAACTGATAGATTTATAGCCTAAACTGATATAAAAGTGTCTTAAACAAATAAGAGAGGTTACAAACTAAAACTCGCCTCTAATAATTGAAACACGTCTCAGGCTCTCAGCCAAGATGCTTTGTATTATAAAAGAACTTTGTCGAATCATTGTGTCATTAAACACGTAAATGTAATATATATAAGGGACAATTATTTTTTAAATGTTCAAATATGCTTCGATTTGAGTGCATTTTCTGATTTCTTTTCGAGTTTTTTTATGCATATATAATTGAGTTTCATTAGTAACAATTTGCTAGAAAATTACTTTAATTTGGTCATATTATATATGGATTCTTTTTCACAATATTGATTTTATCAAGATATGAAGAACTTTATCAGTACATTGAATTAAGAACTTCAACTTGCTACTCCATATATAGTTTTTTTTTTTTTTTTTTTGACGGTACTCTATATATAGTTACTATTATAACTATTAGGTTATGTATAATCATTAATCACTAAACAATCAACGAATATTAGTGACACGCACAAACTTGGTGAATTACAATCTTGTTCCAAGAAATCTAAAATGCATACAGTTACCATACTTCATCACTATAATACTTTCTCTCTCTCTCGATAGTACATAAGGGATGTGTTAAATCAATAAATCATCTAGAACATGTTTAATTTAGGCCAACATTGGGATTGTGTTAAAGGCCCCTTTAAGGCAATACATAAGGGCTGAACTTAAATGTACATTCCCACTTGAAAGAACAATAATGAGAAGTATATGCGGCTAAAGTTTGATCGAGTCGAATTATTCTAGTCAATGTATGTTCTCGTGTTTAAAGTGTATTTTGGTACCAGTTTCTTGCAATATTTTGGGATTTTTAGTTAACTATTATCGATATAAAGTTGGTCAACTTCTTAAAAATGCGTTTATAGGATACTTTTAACAATTTGGACAAAGTTCGAATTGGGCGATCTCAATTTCCTTGTTTGAAGAGCGTCTACCAAAGAACTAGTTCTAGGACTGAGCCCATCATTAGGTACGTAGTATTGGGAGTTGCCCTCACAAATGGGACTCCAAGGAACTAATCACTTTCCGGAATTCACAATATCGGATCCATTTTCCTCTAGGCTTGTAAATTAGACTCAGATCTTGGGATAAAAGGGACATTCAATTGAATCCATTCAATTGAATCCATTCCATTGAAGGAAGAATAGATCTTGAATTGTTAAATATGGGTATTGGACTATCGTAGAGTTTATGTTTCAATTAGGCTGATATTAGAAAACTAGTTATATACTTATATGCTCCCTCCGTTCCTCTTTTATATACATACTTTCTTTTTTGATCCGATTCTTTTTAATTTACACACTGTTATTTTTTCCCTATTCTTGGTAACATGTCTCTTCTATTTACTCTTCTTTTTTCATCCATGTGGCCTACTTTTTAATATAACTAGCATTTTTTACACACTATGCATGCGTGTCATATTAACCTTTTTTTTCTCAATTAATTATTCATTAGTGTTACAAATTTTTTGATTCGGACAGACATTTATAATTATTTTTCATTTTTTAAATATGTTTTTCTTAAATCAATGTTTCATTGGTTTTTTTAGTTATATATTCGTCGTTATTCAAATATAGTATGGGAGAAGGAAATATAAAGCAGCAGAAAGCTTGTGCTCAAATAAAGTGGAAGAATTTGTGTATGAGGTTCAATAGTTGAATATTAATAAAGTGGAAGAATTTGATTTATATAATAGAGATTATCGAATAATAATCAACATTTAGGTTTTAAAATATTATTAGTATAATTATTGATATGAAATTCAAGTTTTATTTTTTTCTTCTGATTGTGTCAATCAAGTTATATTGTTAATTTAATTTTTGATTAGAGTTTTTCACACATATGTAAAAAGAGGAACTCATTCTCCTTAATCTAATATTTAGTTGAAATTTCAAATTCAATTCCACTGTTACCTTGTTCAATATATATGGCAAGTAGGAAGAAGAAAAAACTATTTAATATATATGGCACTTTAAAATCATTAAGGGTATATCAAACTTTTTGTAAGGTGACACCATCTTCCTCCCCCCTTCACTTATATAATTGAGATAATTAACCCACCTTAGATCTCTCACTTTTTAGTTTCTCTCTCACACTTTTGAATTTTCTTCTTGATTCTCCCCCAAAGTGAAGTGAGTAAATTAAAAAGAAACAGAGGTAGTATATGTATCGTCTATTTCAATCACGACTGTGTAGTGCATCCTTCCAAGTGGTCGGACGATCACACTCAACAATTCGCTTCATCTTCAATTTCGACTTGCCCTAGCCTCTTTAGGTGTTATAACTTCCTTGGTAACCTAGCACATATATTCTTTACCTACTTATGCATTCATAGCACAAGACTTTCGAAATATTTTTAAGAATAGAGGATGTATAAGAAAGGTTATAATTTACTTCGAAAAGATTTTCCAGCCTAAGGAAAAAAAAAAGCTTAATTCATGTAACTAGTTTTCACTTGGAGAACAAATTTTCTCCCACGAGATAAGAGAGATGCCTCACTTATCTTGAGATTTTTTTTTCCAAAAGGAAGGACAATTATTGAAACGAGTAATAACTTTAGTCGGTAATTTGGAGGAAGCCCTATATTGTAAAAGTAAGGGTGAGGCTTCCATGTAGCTTAGCTTTGAATATGTAAGAACTCCTCGACCAGCCTGAGAAAGAAAATAAGAAATATGTTGGACCCCGGCATTTACGTTATTGTCTGTTGTTTCTAAAGTTGTGTGGCTTGTTTTTCTAAGATCCATATAATTTCGATTTGTTAAGTGTTTTGGGATATGAACACCTTTCAATCTGATTTACTCCGAAAATAGAATTTATTCAATAATTGAGTGATTGAGTCCACTTACAACATTTTTTTTTGAAAGACGGTTTTCCTATCCTATGCACCTAGTGCAAAGGATAAGTCATGTATTACATCCCATTTTAGCAAAATATATATCATGCATCTTAACTAACATAGAAGATTCTCCCTAAAATTATGCTTTAGCGATTTTTTAGTTTCCTTATCAATTTGTCTAAATCTAGGGAGAATCTTCTATGTTAGTTAAGATGCATAATATATATATGGTTTGCTAAAAAGGGTGTAAAATAGGGCTTATCCTTTACACTACCTGCATAGGATTAAAGAAAACTTCAATTCCAATTGCTTATTTGGTTGGGATTGGGCGGGTCAATTGGATATAAGGAGAATAATTTACACCCCTAATTGTGGATCAAAAGTTAATTTTCTGAAGGGGATAATTTAATACACAATTTGATTTTGCATTGTTCTTATGAAATTAAGTTAAAGACTTAAAGTACCATAATTATGCTTTGTTATCCCAATTTCATTAATTACAGTGAGGAAGTTGACTGTTAGATTGATTAGTAAGGCTATGTTCAGTTCACCTTATTTTTGCTTATTTCAGATCAGATCAGACCAGATCAAATCAAATCAGATCAGATCAGAAAAAATATGTTCAGATCAGATAAGTTCAGATCAGAACAGATCAGATAAGTTCAGATTATGCTTATATTTTAAAACTTATTATTACTGTTATTAATATTATCATCATGATTATTATGATTATTAGTATTACTAATGCTATTATTTTTATTGTAATAATTATTATTATTGTTGTTGTTGTTATTATTATTATTATTATTATTATTATTATTATTATTATTATTATTATTAATATTACTTTATTCAATTACTATTACTATTAATATTACTATTTACTAGTACATTTGTTCAAAAAGATTATTATTATTGTCGTTGTTGTACTTATTAATTTTTAATATTGGTAATTATTATTAATGTCATTGCTATTATTATAAATGTCATTGATATCACTATTTGAAGCAATTTGTGTTCAAGAAGAAGAATGTTCTTTTGGCATTTGTAAGTGTTCTTTTTTATATTTATTCTAATTAATAATTTTGATATGTGATGTTCTTATTGATGTTGTACATGTAACGAACATGACAATAGTATATGATGTTTATTTTTTAAAACAATTTTGGTAGAATAATATAAATTATATATTACTAGTTTATATAAAACATGAGTAGCATGGGATAACATAATGTTGTTGTCATCACATTCAAAATTTTTCCTACAAAGGATTTCAACTTATCTTTAAAAACAAAGTTTATATAGAACAAGACAACGATATAAGAAGAATATTTAACCATTTTGTTCAAGATCATATGATTATATATATTTATAGGTTTATTTATAATATAAAAAAAATTTATTGATATAACAAAGAACATGTTGTTAGTTAAATCCAAACATGTCATCAATATAAAAAATAACATCTATCTTTTATTTTTAAAATGTGTTCTTTAAATAGATCTTGTATGCTATTTCAGTATATGTTCTTTTTTTAATATCATTATATGTTCTTTTCATTACTACCTAAATTCTTATTATTAACGGACCTTGAACATGAGTGTTCTTTTATTTTTAATTTTTTTGGGCCCCTTTCGGGAATCCCGTGGTAAGATGAATTTTCTTTGGGCTGCCTTCGCACAGGGTCACTCACCTAGAGACCCAACAAGCCCTAACCCCCCTCCCCCACCCACAACAATATTGAAATATATGCTTCCACCAAGATTTGAACCTTGGTCTCCCATGTGGGAGGTAAGAAGCCATACCATTGGACCCAAGAGTCCTTAGTCTTTTATTTTTAATTGTATGTTCATATACTAATGTGCTCTTTTTCAAAAAAAAAAATAAACTAATTATGCTATATTATTATTATTATTATTATTATTATTATTATTATTATTATTATTATTATTATTATTATTATTATTATTATTATTATTATTATTATTATTATGTTATCTATATTATTATTATTATTATTGTTATTATTGTTATTATAATATAATTTATATTATTATTATTATAAAATTATTATTACTATTATTATTATTATTATTATTATTATTATTATTATTATTATTATTATTATTATTGAAAGTTGTGCATAGTAATAAAATGATAGTAATAGTAATACTAGTAATGAAATACAAAGTAATAATAATATTAGTAATAATATGTTTTTTAAAAGATAAGTTCAGATCAGATCAGATCAGTTCAGATCAGATCAGATCAGAAAAAATAAGTTCATATCAGATCAGATCAGATAAGTTTAGATCAGAAAATTTCAGGTGAACTAAACATAGCCTAAGTTAATCCCTAGCACCTGCAATGACCACAAAAGCATTAGCAATTTCCAATCACCTGAGGTTCAAACCTACAATGACCACATATTTTGTCTCGTTATTAGATTGATACATTGATTAGTAGATCCCACCTACCTACAGTTATGCATATAGTTTATTAAAACCTTGCTTAAGCTTTTTTTTCCAGACATAATATAATTATGTACTACAAAACCAGTACAACACAACCTTTGTACGATATAACTACATAGTACTACCTTAACAACGCTACATGCTTAATTTCACATAACTTTGAGTTGGTTACTCCATCATATCCCCAAACGAAAATGTACTGGATTTCAGCAGAAAAGCTAGGACATATGCTTTTGTTTACTCTTTAGGAATACGATGATTAAGAACAACTTCCTTGTAAGTGATTCTTTTAACATATATTTCTTATAATGGAAGCAAAATCAATATCTTATTTTCCATATGCTTTTCAGAATATACATCATTAATGCATGGTACTCGTTTTGCCAACGACATGCAAAAGCTTTGAAGTCTCTTTCCTTCTAGAAAGACATTTTCTTTTGCATCGTTCATAATGTATTGTTTAATCTAGCTAACAAATGTGTTGATGTAAAGTAAGTTATTGCATTTACTTTCTTTCCTTCAACTATAGATGAGCTAGTAACTTGTATATGCATGCATGTGAATGCATGCAGAATCCTTCACTTTTGAAGTTTGGGTTAACTTCTAGATTCTTATACATTTATTAGTTGATGAAAACTATATCATACATCAAATGAATATGTATTAAGGCTATAAACTAGCTGATTACTCCCCTAGTCCCATTTCATTTGTTATAATTTTCCAACTGTAGTCCCAATTAATTTGCCACATACTCTTTTGGTATTATTTTCTCACTAATTTTTCTTTATAGTGGGTCCTCAGATACCTGGCCACTTACTTTCTCTCTCAACTTTTTCATTAACCTATAAACTGTATAAAAAGTGTTTGTGGCAAATAAAATGAAACTAAGGGGGTAATAATTGAAATATAAACAAATCCATGTTATTGATTAGGGTAGTATAGTAAGAAAGATCGTTATTTCTCATATGTGTAATTGAACGTTAAATATTATGTCCACATTCTTTATCAGCTATATTAGTACTTAAATACTCCATTACTCCTGTGTTTTCCTTTACCCATTTATACTATTCAAGTGATCAAACATATAAAAACTTTGACTATTTTGAATCAAATCATCATGCAAGATCTTTGTTTGTTTTAAAGTATATTTTCATAATTATTAATCTATAATATATAATAAAAAAATATTAATAGATATTATGTACTAGAAATTATGTAACTTGTAAGATGGAGGTAGTAGAACTTAGGAAAGCAGAGTGCAGGGTACCATTTGGATTTTGGACATAACAAATTAAACACTATTTGTTTTTGTTTTCTTTTAGGTAGAGAACGCATAACGACAAAAATCTAAAACTGCATTCCCAAGAAAATTTTTTCCAAGACTTCTATAATTTTCACCAATTAAAATCTTACACGTTCATTAAAAACTAGTGAATATATAATTTGGAGTACATATAAAGTTATAAATAGCAACCGCCTAAAAAGAAAAGGCGAAAAAAAGGCAGAACGGTCATGTTAATTTCCTTTTCATCAATCTCCTTTCGAATTCGATACATCAATCTTTTTGACATTAGTCACCCCGAGTAAAACTTCAAGTTTAATCAATTAGTCCTTTGTTCTCTCAATGAAGGGGATTTTTTCCTATCATTTTCTTTCTTCCTCTCTTTTTCAGAAAAAAAAAAAGGCAGTATATTCTTTATACCCTGTCTAAAGATTCTTTCATGTAGAATAGTAGTACGATTTGTTTGGGTAAGTAGAAAATAATTTAAATTAAATGTTGTTTTATTTCAATGAAAATTAGGTTTCAAACTATATGATCTTAAGTTTGATATTTTGATAGAACATCGTGTAACTTGCTAAGCTTGTTCCTAAGATAGACGATATACATATTAGGAAAATCATATCATCACATACATTTTTGACAGGAATAAAAAGAATTTCATTTATAAGGGATAGCCAAACAGGACTTACAATCAATTCCTGAAAAATCGAAAATTTCAACACAAGTACATGACACCTTAGAAATGGCTGGATACATAGTAGATTCGATTAAAAATAGCCTTAATAAAAAACTTCATCCGAAGGAATAAAATATATGAGTTCGCTCTGATTTAACTTCCGCTGATGCATAATCGTTTGGGTGAAAATACTTTCGTGGTCTTCTAGATTCTTTCAGAGCATACAGATTGTTAAATATTCGTTCTTCATCAGACGAACTAAAAAAAAATGAGCATACTAGAATAAGTACCATCTTAAGGATGGGATATACTTATTGGAAGCAATTAAAAGAGTTTTTGGGACTCATCACCAGTAAGAACACCAGTGGAAGCCCCTATAAAGATTCACAATTGAGGCCAAGAATAAAAGAGATAAAAGAGAAAGAGAAAAAAGAGTAAAGAATGAATGAAAGACCTTCAATAAGCAGGAAAAAAACCTAGCGATGGAGGCTAGGAAAAAACCCTCCCAAAGAGGAACCCTAGAGGGAACCAAACTTTTTGGCCAACCACATACATTGAGGATTAATATTGAGTCTCTTGTTACGCAAAATTCTCCATGATATCCAACATACATTATTCTTCTTTTTTTAAATGTCTTGAAAAAATAATATTACTCATAATCCAATTCATATTTACATTTAAGAAGAATATTAAACTAATTCTAGTTTATTATAATATAATTTTTTTTTGAAGAAAATTCTATTATAAATATTATCAACTAAACTCTACCTTGTAGAGTTATTTTAGAAATCTAGAGGATCCAAACACCTACATAAGAGTGTATAAGATTCTGCTTCTTATAAAAAATATCTTAAACAACATATTCTGATTCTTACATAAGCCAAGGAATAAGATAGATCCAATTATAATCACATAGATCCGAAATTCAGAATTTGTACAAGTTATATCGTATATCATGAGCCCAAACTGATCAAATGTTATCGAGACAATTCAGTATTACACAAATCATGTTTGTTGCTACATAGGCTTCTTACTGTCATTTTCATAGGAAACATACAATATTTAATGTACTCTGTGTTTCAATAAGCATTTCAAATTGCAAAACGTGACAAAATTGACTATCAAATCAGGATTAGAAGTGACATTAAGTAGTTGGTATAGACAAGTGTTGCTACCAATTTTAATCATCAAAAGTGGAGAGATTGATCACAAGAAGGCAAAAATATATATCCGACTGTTGGAAGAAAATAGATAGAGGGACAACCCCAATTTGTCCTCCATCAATGTGATCGTGGCTTTTCTTTTAAAAGAAAATTTTATGTCAATATTCTTTAGATGAGTTTTCACCGACGTCATTTGATAATAATAAGTAAAGACTTTTTTAATCGAACAAGCACTCGAACCAAATGTTGAACCCTACATTTCTATTATCATAGTCTTGCTCCGAGTGTTTTTTTCCACCTTATTAGTGTTTTAATTCAAAGCCCAAAGGCCTTTCTTAGAATGGTAAGAAGGCTAAGGATATGTGACACCACAAGATATTGCTTTTAATTCCCTCCACATTTCTCAGTCCTTCTTATCTTGAATATACTTCATTCGTTTTTAAATATAAGAAACGTTAATCACTTCTATGTATATTAAGAACTACGAGCAAATACATACATAAATTCTTTATCAAAACTTCTTTTTTTTGCATCATGGTATGTGGACACTATAGCTTTGGATTGAAAATTTAACAAAAATGTGATTCGATCGTGGAATTTGTACATTAATTTCATAAATTCTTCTTCTTATTATCATGTTGACACCTATCTCTCTGTTTCTATATGCTTGCTCTTTGTGAACTTGGGACAAAAATTGTAAAAGGTAATCTTGTTAGAGTAGTTCAACAGACAATATTGGGTGTATTTTCCGAAGTACTTTATTGCATGCTCCAAGAATACTGAATCAATAGTACACCTTTTTTTCTCTTTTACGGTTTCCCTTTCTCTTAAGTCGATTAGTCACATGTATATTATACTTTGGTATCTGTAGAAAAGTGATTAGGGTTTAATTGCTTGCCTCTCCTCTATTGATTTGTCAATATATATATGTGTTACATAATAGGAAACCATGCAGACATAGAACTCTATACATATTGAAACATATTATTTCCTAACACACCCCCCCTCAAATTGGGCATGGGAAGGATCATGAATGCCCAACTTGGACACCAACAAATCAAATTGTGTCTTCCTAAGAGCCTTTGTGAAAATATCGGCAAGCTGAGTCTTTGTAGGAACATAAGATGGAAGAATGAGACCATCATTTACTGCGTCGTGCACAAAGTGGCAATCTACTTCAATATGCTTCGTTCGTTCATGAAAAACGGGATTCTTGGCAATATGAAGAGCAGACTGATTGTCACAAAATAGAGGAATAGCCTTGGGATGATTAACACCCAAGCTCACAATGAAGCCTTCAACCACTTCAACTCACAAGTGATAGAGGCTATAGAATGATATTCTACCTCGGCAGAAGAGCGAGAGACAATATGCTGCTTCTTGGTCTTCCAAGAAATAGGAGAATGACCCACGAAAACAAGCCATCCTGATAATGAACGACGAGTGATGGGGAAAGTAGCCCAATCAGAATCACACCAGCCCTGCAAAGAGAGATCACTGTCAGCTTGCAATAGAATACCCTGGCCAAGAGTACTCTTCAAATATCGAACCACGCGCAAAGCAACATCCCAATGCTCAATGCGTGGCTCCTGCATAAACTGAGAAAGAACATGAACTGAATATGCCAAGTCAGGACGAGTGACAGCTAAGTAGATCAAGCGCCCCACAAGGCGACGATAAGCTGCAGGATCAGATAACAGAGGACCAGAAGCATGCGCAAGACGATGATTTTGTTCATTAGGAAAGCTACTGGGTTTAGAACCTAACAAACTGGACTCAGAAATAATATCAAGGGTATACTTTCTCTGACAAAGAAAGATACCAGAAGCACTCTGAGCAACCTCAATGCCAAGAAAATACTTCAGAGAACCATCCTTCATCTTAAAACAATCACTCAAATAAGCCTTAAAAGAAGCAAGAGCAGCGGAATCGTTACCAGAAATGATAATGTCATCAACATACACCAAGACATTGATCTAAACATATTTGCGAGTGAAAGTGAATAGAGAACAATTAGAGAAAGATTGAAGAAAACCATATTCTTTCAAGGGAATGACCAACTTGGCAAACAAACAGCGGGGAGCCTCCTTCAAGCCATACAAAGATTTTCGTAGACGACAAACAAGATTAGGATTTGAACACTCAAATCCAGGTGGAAGCTTCATATAAACCTCTTCTTCTAAATCACCATGAAGAAAGGCATTGTGCACATCCATCTGATGAAGCTCCCAATTCTTGGAAGCTGCAATAGCAAGAAAAGTACGAACAGTGGTCATTTTAACAACAGGAGCAAAAGTCTCTGTATAATCAATACATGCCTCCTGATGATTGCCTAAGACAATTAAGCGTGATTTAAGACGCTCAACATCACCATTAGACAAATAATTAGTGCGATACACCCACTGACTACCCAAAGCACGTTTCCGGGAGGCAACTCCTCCAAGGTCCACGTGCCATTATCCTCCAAAGCCTTAATCTCAGCCTGCATGGACTCCTTTCACCCATCACATCTCATAGCCTCCTTAAATGATTTTGGTTCCGTAGTGGAAACAACAGCTGCAATCAACTTCAAATAATTTGCAGAAAAATTTGCACAATTTATATAGTGAGCTATAGGATAAGGAGTACCTGAAGGAGACGATGAAGAGGAAGTAGAACAAGATGGACTTTGCGAGACAACGAAGTGAGTGGGACATGTACATGCTATTAAAGGCTCATGTTTAAACAACTCTTCCCATAAAACATTTAATTTGTCATAGTAGGTGGACACACTCATAGTTTTTGTTTGTTCGCATTTAGCAATGGCAGATTTGAGTTGATGAAATCTAGGGCCGTTAATGGTGGCAAATGTAGTTTTTAAGTGAGTCCATAATTTATAAGCTTCTCTAAACTTGCTTAATGTACCTTTAACCTCGACGTCAATGGTGTTGAGAAGCCATGAAACGATCATGGCATTGACAGTGGTCCAATCCGACTCTGTGTACGGTGCTATAGGACCGGTGATGCTGCCATCAACAAACGCAAATTTGCGTCGAGCCTCGAGAGCTAGTTGAACGTCACTAGCCCAATCGTCATAATTATCGGAACGTAATCGTGGGAGTAATAAAATCACCGGGCCGATCACTGTGCCAAGAAAAAAAGGATTAGTAATATCAGTTTTGGAGATGGTGTTTTTCGGCGACTTTTCTTTGTCGTTGTCGCTTGCCATGACTTACAGTAGGAGAGAAAAAAATATTATGACTGCTCTGATACCATGTAGAAAAGTGATTAGGGTTTAATTGCTTGCCTCTCCTCTATTGATTTGTCAATATCTGTGTGTGTTACATAATAGGAAACCATGCATACATAGAACCCTATACATATGGAAACATATTATTTCCTAACAGTATCCACTATTTTTGACCAATATACCCTTGACTAGAAAAGAAAACTACAACACCTACCACTATATTAGTTTAAAATAAAAAATAAAACATAAAAAAGAGGAAAATTGTCGAAGCTATGATGTATAGCGCACATACATGTGAGTGTCCCACATTGATAAAAGAAGAGAGATGAGTTCACTTTGTAATGCAAAGGGGCTACTCCCCTTATTGACATATGGTTTTTGAATGGAACCTCATTTGTCTTGTGAAGTGGACTCTCTCTTTTGATGGGTGCGGCCCAGGCCCATATTTAACAAAAACTGATATAATAAACTTCCCTTTTGTGAAATAGGTGTTTGAATAAACAAATTGATTACAAGAGAACGTTTTAATAGCTTGTCACCGAAGTTTATCATAGGGTTATGTTCCTCTTTTTTCCGTTCCTTGCATCCTTTTTTGTTCTCAATGAGTCCCCCAATTTTTTTCCCCTTATAACCTTATGTCTCGATCATTGAGTTAATATGTTATCTCGAAGAGGGGTAAAATAACTGAAAAAGTGTATATAAAAAAGAACAAAAAAATTTGTAAAACGCAAAAACACGCTTAAAAAACTGAACGTAGGATCCCACAAAAAGGTTCAACTAGCCGGTTAGTCTATGAGATGATGTTTGAATATGTAAAGAGTGGAAGGATCAAGTGAAGAACCTAGTATGTGATACTACATAAGCTAGATTGTGATGATCGACGGTCTTGGAGCCAATTCATATATTTAAAAAAACATTATGTGTAGTATGGTGTGTTACTTGAGTCCTTGAGATTGCATTGCTCAAGTTGTATGATGTAATATTCTTCTTTATGATTAATGATATACAGTACATGTTTGTGGTGTTCCACATGAAGGTGATCTGTGTATAGGTAGATCCTCTAATGTAACTAAAGAATCTATCGAAAAAACTTTTGTGTTGATTCTTTTTTACTATTTTTGTTTTGTTTACGTAGTTTAAAAAAGATCGTATCACCTTACTATTTGATTTAAAGGAGTCACTTGAAAAGTAGCGCAAATAGAAATTGATCCATTTAGTTAATTTAGTAATAAGACAATCTTACAATATATAAGACCGTACCGTCTCATTTTAGAATTTCTAATTTTTTTGTTTAGGTGTGTGCTTGTGTACGTTCTATATGTTGTTCTGCTCACCCCACTTTATCCCTCCCAAAATCCCAATAAAATATTTGTGTCTGTGGACTTTTACACCAACTATGACCCATATGCCATATTAGTCAAAGTGAGATTCAGCTGAACAATCTCATTATCACTATAATATATTGATCACCAATTAGGTAATCAGTTAAATCGAAGTATTTAAGTACATTGATGCCAGTAATTTCTTTTTAAATTGAAAATCCAAATAGGAATTTGAACTAGGCAGGCCTTGTCTGGCTGCTATATATAATATGCATGCCGCCTTGCATGGAACATGGAAGTTATGTCATACAATTTGTATTTTCGCATGAGGGGAGCAAATTGAAACATGTATTAACAAACGATATATGATTTCCAAATTTATTCAACTTTGAAGAAATTTCAAGTTCGAAGCATGCACGCTACTAATACTAACCCCTTTGGAACTGCTTGAGACTAGGTACTTTTTCGCACTTTTAATATAAATGTCAACTTGCTTTTCTAAAAGATAAATGTTTACTTCATATATATCAAGATTTATTACATGCATAATTTACAAAGTTAGATATATGCAAGTGGGGAAAATTAAGAAGACATAAAATCTTAAATGAGCGAAGAGAAAGAAATTGTGTTGTGGCACATGATGCAAAGGCCCCAAGGTCATGCAAAATGCAAATGAGTTGTAGCTAGATTAATTGAAGTTTTCTTAATATAATCTCATGCACATAAGTAAAGCTATGTGTAGCTTGACCATTGACATGATTATGGTATATATAATTTTTTTTTTTGACAATGGGAGATACAAAGCAACAAGCAAATTAAACTAGAGGGAAGGTGAATCCTAAACAAGTCTGGGCACTTCTTTTTGCTAAAGAATGTGCTATAATGGACTTTTTGACGATTCACCTTTAAAACCAGGCACCATTAAAAAGTTTTTGCTAACAAAATTATGCGACGAATAGTCCAGGAAATAGAAACAGGAGCAATTGCTTCATCTTGAAGAGCAGTTTCTAGATTCGTGCAATCAGTGAGAAAAGTGACTCTTTCAATTTGTTTTTGTAGAGCCCAACTCATAGCTTGAAGGACAGCCCGAGCTTCTGCATGCAACGCCGAAACTGCAAGGCCACATATGGCGCCACCACGGAGTAGGTTAACAGGCTGTCTATCAACAACCTAAGCGAAACCCAAAATTTTGGAGTTCTTATTCCAAGCAGCATCCGTTTGAATCCACCAAAGTACTAAAACCTCGCATTGATTGTCCAGATGAACAACAATGAAATCTGGAGGAAAATCAGGAAACCTTTCTGGAGGGTGAAGGAAGCGCGGAAACTGAAAAGACGGCAAAATACGTAAAGAATTGTGTTGCTGCTCAAAGAAGTTTATCTGGTGTAAGACTTTGATAGGGTCAACATGCTCATTTCTAAACAATCTATTGTTTCAATGCAGCCAAACACTCCACAAAGCCCAGCAGATTTTTTTAATACGTGAGCAATCATGCCCATCCTCGCTTAGAAAAAGCAGGATATTTGTAATAATCCAAGTCGAGCAAGAAATTGAATAATTTTAGGTTTGAATAGTTAACTAAAGAGCAAGCCAGACTTGTTGAACCACAATACACTCACGAAATAGATGTTGAGAAGATTCAATATTTTGATGGCAAATGTCACAATGAGGAGATATAGGAATACCCCTCTTGACTAGCTGCTCTTTAGTAGATTAACGATCATAGAGTTGTTTCTAAAGGAAATTTTTTTGTTGTTGTGGTAAAACAAAGACCATGTAGATTAAGGACATGTCTAGCTTCAACTGCTAAATGGTATGCCTTATAAACGATATGATTAATGACTAATTTTAGAGATAGAGAGGAAAAATTAAGTTTGCGGCTTTCTCCTTATACTTCTAGCAATGGATTATGGTATATTATTAATGAAAGTTAAACCCATATGCTTCTTATTTTTCCTAAATATTTATCTACTTCACATTGTAATTAAAAATATATATAACGGAGCAATTTGCTAGGAATACAAGCCCACATAGTATTAAAAAAATCAATTTAGTAAATCTGGACACTTTTATAATCTAAATCTTAGCTTTCCTTTTTATCATTTTTGTAAAATAATGTAGATCAATCTATATCCTAAAGTGCAAAAGGTACATCAGATTAAGGAAATTACTTGTTTTTTAACTCTTCTTATTTTTAACTTAAAAGAGGAATATTTTACAAAGTCATTTTATCAAGTTACCCAATACTTGCAAGTGATCATTAACTTAGCTTGGCCATATACGTATATAGCTATAAATAGCCAGACATATATATCTATCCCCCGTTGACGCTGGAGATGACAAAAATATACCATACACTTGAGAAGTTCGTAGTGTAATGCACGATTTTCTTTCTCATTGTTGACTTGTTAATAACTTTATATTCCATATGGGTGGCTAAACGTACAAGCAAAATTTTCTCAACTCTTTAGGTAAAAAGGTGATTGACCCATATAATTAAACAAATTCAGTTTTATAAAGGATTAAATTATGGAATATGGAGGAGGAAAGCAGCCTAGTTGCTGGTTCATGGAATCTAATAAACTCCTCCCTAGACCCTACACATCGAAGTGAGTAACTACATATCGTAACATGATCCTTCTCCAAAATTGATAACTAATGGATGCTTGGTGGCTATGTTGAGGTTAGTCTTTAATATGGTGTTTGGGAAGAGTATGGAAATAGGAATACTTTATATTACAAGAGCCCTGAGTATTTGGAAGGAAACCAAAGTGTACTAAGTTAATCGCGCCTTTCCGCTAACCATCACGTCTCTTGGAGATAGATGACATTAACTGCCGTCATCTGCATATAAATATACTTATGGTACTCTTGTAATATAGATTCTTGATCTTTGATTTTTCTCTCATAAAGAAAAACGGTTCATAGGGAAATCTGATGGAAATTGCTACCATTTGATTTCACAGTTAGGGAAATCCTAGGGGTGTATTAGCCATTAACTCTTAGCAATCTTGATAGTGGGGGCTAATAATACCAAAAGGACAGTGAATATATCACGTCCCTAACATCCCCAATCTTAATATCTAACAATCTTTTGGTATTATTAATTCTGCAATATGAATACTGCAATGGAGAATGCTTTGAAGATAATTGGTGATGCCGGAAAATTGGATCGCTTTGATGGAACAAATTTCACTCGTTGGAAGGAAAAGATGACGTTTTTACTTATTGCATTGAACATCTACTATATTCTAGATGATGATTTGAAGCCACTGCCAGATGCAAGCGATAAAGATACTGAACAAAATCGCTGCCGATCGTAAGAAGAGAAAGGATGATGAACTTTTGTGTCGTGGCTACATTCTAAATAATCTGTCAGATCGCTTGTATGATCTATATACTCCAGTCCAATCTGCAAAGGAAATATGGAAGGCACTGGAGGCAAAATATGCAACAGAAAAACAAGGGGCAAATAAGTTTTTAACCATGAAATTCTTTGAATTCACTATGCTTGATAATGTTTCTGTTCTTGATCAAGTTCACGAATTTCAGATTTTGGCCTCTAAATTTAAAGATCTTGCTATAAACATTCCTGAAAAATTACTTGTCGGGGCTATAATTGCTAAATTGCCTTCGAGTTGGAATGATTATAGGAAAAGATTGTTACATATATCTGAGGATTTTAATTTGGAACAAATACAGAAGCATTTACGGATTGAAGAGGAAACTCGAATCCGTGATAAGAAATATAATGAGGCATCTAGTTCCAAAATAAATTATGTTTCTGATTCTCATAAGGGAAAGAGAGGCCAAAAGAGAAAGGGTAATCATAACCATAATAATCCCAACAATAACAAGAAGGGTAAGAAGAATTGGTCTGATGTTGTTTGTTATAATTGTGGTGATGAAGGTCACATAAAACGATTCTGTAAACAACCCAAGAAAAAAGAAAACAATAATCAGATTAAGAAGAAGAATGATGACCAGAAAGAGAGTGCAAACATGATAGAAAAGGTGGAGAACAATGAAATTGTTGCCATGCTTTCGGAGTTGCAAATCGGTATGATCCAAGAGATGCATATGGCAACAACAACCACAACAGATGATTGGTGGTACGATTCAGGCGCAACCGTTCATGTTTGCAACAACCGAGCACTTTTCAAGACATACACCGGATCTGCTCTGGATCATGAAGTCTTACTCGGTGATCATCATTCTTCCAAGGTTCAAGGCATTGGAACAGTGGAACTTCAATTTACTAGTGGAAAGAAAGTGATATTATCTAATGTTCTACATGTACCAAGGATTAGAAAGAACCTTGTATTTGGTTTTGTGTTATGTAAAAAGGGATTAAAGGCCGTGATAGAATCTGACAAAGTGATTTTATCCAAGGCCGGGGAATTTGTTGGGAATGGTTATGTTTGTGATGGTATGTTTAAACTATCTATTAATAAAGTTGAATATTCTAATTATTTCTTTGTGCATAATGTAGAATTTTCAGATTTTGATTTATGGCACAACCGACTAGCACATATTAATTATAGAACCATGAAATTTATGTCTAAAAATGATATGATTTTTTATGGAAATGCGCATAAAAATAAATGTGAAATATGTGTTCAAGGAAAAATGAAAAGAAAACCATTTCCAAAGGTAGAACGAGATTCTGAAATTCTAGAACTAGTTCATTCGGATATTTGTGAGTTAAACGGAAATTTAACAAGAGGTGGAAATAGGTATTTCATAACATTCATAGATGATAGTTCCCGTTATACTTATGTATATTTAATGAGAACTAAAGACCAGGCTTTTGATATGTTCAAATGTTACAAAGCAGAAGTTGAATTACAAAAGGATAGAAAAATTAAAATTTTAAGAAGTGATAGAGGTGGAGAATATTTTCCCATTGAATTTACTTCCTTTTGTGAAAATCATGGAATTGTACATCAAGTAAGTGTTCCATATAGACCACAACAAAATGGTGTGGCAGAAAGAAAGAATGGTGTCCTAGTTGATATGCTAAATGACATGCTTGTTAATGCTAATTTACCATTGAATTTATGGGGTGAAGCATTATTAACTGCTTGTCATGTACATAATAGAGTCCCTTCTATGAGAAAGAAGGTTTCTCCATATGAGAGATGGAAAAACAGAAAACCTAATGTTAGTTACTTTAGGGTATGGGGTTGTCTTGCATATTATAAAGTGCCAGAACCCAAGAAAACTAAGTTAGGACCAAGAGCTTTGAAAAGTGTATTTGTAGGATATGCTGAAAATTCAAAAGCATATAGACTTTTGGATTTGGAGTCAAATGTTATTGTGGAATCTAGAGATGTAGATTTTTTCGAAAATAAATTTCGAGGTGATTATACAAATAATGACAGTTCAGCACTAGTACCGCAAAATGTTGATGTTCCTATTCCTAGTTCAAGTGGAAAAAGAGTTGTACCTGAGTCTTCTAATGAACCTAGAAGAAGTCAAAGGGCTAGGAAAGAGCAAATTTGGGGTCCAGACTTTATCAATTCACAAGCTATTTCCTTTCTTGTTGAGGGAAATAGGAATGAAGTTACAAATAAAATTCCTATTTTACTTAATGTAGAAGACAATGAACCCAATACTTTCAAAGAAGCAACGGCTTCAAGAAATTCGGCCTTTTGGAAAGAGGCGACAAATGATGAGATGGAATCCTTGATGTCTAACAACACTTGGTATCTCACGGATTTGCCTCAAGGTTCTAAGGCTATTGGTTGCAAGTGGGTGTTTAAAATTAAGTATAACAGTGATGGATCCCTTTTATGTTTCAAGGCTAGACTAGTGGCACAGGATTTCACCCAAAGAGAAGGGATTGATTATTTTGACACTTACGCACCAGTGGCTAGAATAACATCTATTAGAGTGTTGTTGGCTCTAGCATCTATATATGGTTTGCTTGTGCACCAAATGGATGTAAAAACAACCTTCTTGAATGGTGACTTACAGGAAGAAGTGTACATGAAACAACCTAAAGGTTTTGTATTACCTGGAAACGAGAACAAAGTTTGCAAACTGGTTAGATCCTTGTATGGATTGAAACAAGCACCTTAACAGTGGCATGAAAAATTTGATTATGTAGTATTATCACATGGTTTTATTCATAATTCAGCAGATAGGTGCATTTACTCTAAGTTTACAAAGGATTATGGTGTTATTATATGCTTATATGTGGATGACATGTTAATTTTTGGCACCAATGTTAAAGGAATTGAAGATACAAAGAAGTATCTAACTTCATGTTTTAACATGAAAGATTTGAATGATGTTGATATTATCTTAGGTATCAAAGTTAAAAGACATTGTGGGGGTTTTGCTTTGAATCAATCTCATTATATTGATAAGATGCTCACAAAGTTTAAACATTTAAATTTCAAAGATGCTAATTCCCCATATGATTCATCCTGTAAACTTGAGAAGAATAATGGTAGAGCTATTGCTCAACTTGAGTATGCAAGTGCAATAGGTAGTCTAATGTATGCCGCACATAGTACAAGACCAGATATTGCATTTGCAGTTTGTAAACATTCAAGATTCACTAGTAATCCTAGTTTAGAACATTGGAAAGCTATTGGAAGAGTCCTTGGTTACTTGAAAAAAACTCAAAAACTTGCTTTCTACTATAATAAATTTCCAGCTGTTCTAGAGGGTTATTTGGATGCCAGTTGGATTACCAGCACTGGTGATAATAAATCCACATCTGGTTGGATTTTTATGCTTGGTGGAGGTGCTGTTTCTTGGGCTTCAAAGAAACAGACTTGTATTACGCACTCCACTATGGAGGCTGAATTTTTATCCTTAGCAGGAGCTGGCAAAGAAGCAGAATGGCTGAGGAACATGTTATTAGATATCAAGTTGTGGCCACAACCTATGTCAGCCGTTTCTTTGCACTGTAACAGTGAGGCTACGTTGTCTAGAGCTTATAATAAGATTTATAATGGTAAATCTAGACACATTAGTCTTAGGCATGCGTATGTACAACAGTTGATATCCGAACGGAATCATAACTGTTGTATATGTTCGGTCTTGTAATAATTTGGCAGATCCTTTCACAAAAGGTGTAACACCATGGAATTCCCACTTAATTTTTCGCGTTTATTTTTCCCTTAGTTGATCTCTGTTCACTAAAAGTCGAGTATTTTATTCTAAAAATAATTATATTGTATAAGTTATATTTTGTCAACCTGTTAAAAAAATATATTTATTTAGTATATGTAATTATTATGTTTAATTTATTTGAAATATTATTTATTTTTAGTGTAGTTAAATTTACGCGTTAAGGTTACGTTCTATATTTTATCGACTTGTCGCGCGTTTGGACTGTCTAAGTAGCAAGAAGGGACCAAAATATTACACGTTATGCTGGCAGAATTTCTATGAAATAGTATGAGGCATTTTCAGATTTTTTTTTTTTAAAGAGTTTGTAACCCCCATTATAATCACCCTTAATTCCCATAATCACATACCATAAATTAGGCTATGATTTTTTTTTTCCTTTTTTTTTTTAATCCTCATTTTTGGGGTGTCAAATACCGTGAAACTGCTGCCCCAAAACTTTCAAATCCTTTGGCCTTCCTTAGTGAGAAAAACGAGTGTCTCTCTTCTTCATGATCTTCCACCATTGTTGCTCACCAAAAACTTCACCAGTTTTATTCATCCTTTCTCACATATAATGCATAATAATATATATCTTCACTCTTATCTTGGGGTTATTAAGCTCTTGTTGGGGTTGCTAGGAGGTGATCACTTGGCGCACGAACCGGCGCACGACGAAGGGAACTAGGCGACTTTGGCTTCACTCCTCCAGTTGGCCCAGGTAACTAATGGCGAACCTAGCACGACTAGTATCCGTCTAGGAATTATTTAGTTCTTAATATCTAAGTTTGGGTAAATTTTCATGCTAAGATTTGTGGGGGTAAAGTTTCATGTTATTGGTGTTAAACTTAATACATATTATGGTGTTAATGTTTCTGAAAGTTGTGTTTAAGGGGCAACAATTTATGTCATGGGTTGAAAAATATCACATGTCGTTGGTTAGTAAGTCGATCTCATAGCCATACTTATATAAACCTGTGATGTGGAAGGTTGATGTATTTCATGTTTTGGAAATTGTATGAGCATGTATATTGCTGTGTAGTAATCGGTTGAAGAAGCTTGGGTTCGTCGTTTTCATGGCTGAGTTACAGTCTGCCCGGTAGACTGGAGTAGTATGCGTCGAGCGCGTGGACGCTGCGCTGAATGCAATCCCTGCTTGGCTCGTATGAGTCTATGTGGCAGCACTTGGTTGCCAAATTTGCGTCGTTGTGTGAAGTGCTGTGGCATGTTTATATGTTCATAAGTTCCTGTGAGTTTCATTTTTTTCGTGAATACGCAAGCTAGGCTGTAGTATCATTACTATTGTAAGTATACATGTGCTTATAACTAGCTAGTGGGATAGTTTTATTCTTATAGTTGTATACTTAATGTATCAATGTATGCAGGTGTGATGATTTACTCTTACTGTTATATGCATGCTTACATGAGTTGATTTGGTATTGTTTTTATTGTTTTTATTATTATTTTAGTTACCCATATATACAATTTTATTGTTAGTGTTTAAATCATTTTATGATGGTTTGGTTTGTTTGTATCAAGTTGAGAGTATAATAATGTTGTACTTTTATTAATCAATATCTAAGTTGTCGACGTTACAGTACTCGAGGGAGAATAATACTGTCTTTAGTACCGTTTCGCCAAGAGTTATGTACCGGGGGTATTATAACTAACGTTGTAATTAACCTTGTACCCAAACTCAGACAACGAGAGTGTAGTAGTTGGAGTATTTGATTATACTGTGTTTTTTGGTGTATAATTATGTTTTAATGTTGGTTTATTCTTTTTAGTTGGGTGAAATGATTTTTATTTGTATTATTATTACTATTACTTTGAGAAGAATAAATATTGTTGAATTGAGACTTCTGGATTGCGATCCTAGTTTCTGCTGATTTTAGGTGTAAGGCCTGAAGGGCATCCTTATTATTTATAGTTGATGAATAAATTATAGTATATGTTTGTGGAAATATTTTATTGAGATTAAGATATCCGGTGGGATAGATGTAGTCCCCGGTGAAGAACATGCCAACCACCTAGGTTGCGATTTAGGGGTATTACCTGGGTTAATTGTTGTCGTCCGAGAGGTTGGGAAGTACTGAGCTGGGTACTATCCTGCATCGGGAGTTTGGCCATTCTTAGACACAGGCAGTAGGGAACGTAAGCCCATAGGCTGTCTGGAGATTTCGATCTGACAAACCTTAGGAAGTGGGTTGCGATCCACTGGCGTTCTGCTCTTTCTCAAAAACCTATTATATTATTTTGTTTAATTATTTTGGAGGCTTATGGTGTGGATCTTGTATGCTTATCTTAAGTTCATTATTGTTGATTTACTTTATTTAATCATGTTAAAATGTTAGTTGTTGTTTGGCTGTTACTTGGGTCAGTTTGATATGTTATGTTGATTGAGACTTATTTATTAATGCTTGATAACTCCTATGTGGATCCTAATTGAGCTGGGAGAGCTGTTAGTTACTCCTCACTGATTGTGGATAATTGTTGTATATTTTGCAGGTTATGTTGATGGGAATCTTCTTTGGTTTTGGGCTCGGGTTGAGATGCGAGAAATAATCTATTAGGAGTTTTAGTTCTAGACTTCTTTTTAGTTTGAGATAGTTTTCTCATTGTGATTTTAATCTAAGTAATTAATTTATTTAAGTTTGTTTTTATCACATAGTTATTTAAACACTATTCTTGTAGTAGTGACAGTCCCAGAAGACGATGTTTCCGCCATCGTCCTAGAATACTATTATTATCTCTTTCTTTTCCTGCTTTCAAATTCTGGGGTGTTACAGTTGGTATCAGAGCAAAACGCTCCTAAACTCTGAAAAAGAGTTGCTAATGATTCTTTAGAATTATTAGTTAGTCATAGGATATAAAATTTGTTTAGAATTAAGTTTAGTAGTTTCACTATAATGAGAGTGTGATGGGTAGAGTAAGTAAAAGAGAAGCCTTATGGGAATGTGGTGTGCTCTAATGCTTATGGAGCATATGTTATATGTATAGTTACTTGATTTATTGGTGGAATTAGTCTACCAAGTTTGTTAATCTTATTTGCAGGGCCGCTTACATGTAATTTATTTTCTCTTTTTTCAGAGTGCGCAGCGAAAGCGAAGTAATTTATAGTTTCTTCGGTCTAGTTGTGTGTTTAATTTATTTTGTGTTTTGCAATTTAAAGATAAACTTTAATTTTATTTTAATATAGTCTTGTGTGTTGCATTGCATTTATTTTATTTGCTAGTTGCTTGATAGTATATGTTATTATGTGAGACAGTATATACTTTCTGTTCTTTTTCAATTAAGTGTTATTTTTTATGTGAGTACTACGTATCTGTTTTATTATTTACAAAACTTTCTAGTTTGAATTTATATTCCAAATTATATTTTAGATCTTTGAACTTAATAAATTTCATACCTATAATAGAGTTATTTTATGACTTTTAAATTTTCCTATTGTTAATATTTTGACATACTCTTTTGAAAAACGTTTAATTTCAATTGTCTTCAAGTTTCTCTTACCGTTTTTGACCATCTATAGTTATAAATATTTTCCTTTTAATTTTTTTATTTTTCATGCTAATCCTTGTTTAGCCTTTAATTATGATAATAAGTTTTGTAGTCTTTGAAAATAAAAGTACTTTAATGAGTTGTCTTGGTGTTAGATTGAAAAGTAGATGTAAACTATTTTGTTTTAAAGGTTAGCATTCAGCAACTTTTACTTTACTTACTTTTCTTATTAGCATTATTTTTTTTAAACTCAAATGCGTGAAAGGATCTCATTTACTATTTGTTGATTCTTGTGTAAATATTTAGTGCTTTCTCATTTCATAGCAAAATTTTGGTTGTTTTCAATACTTCTTATTTAATTCTTTGGTTTTGACTGATCTGTTTTATATTTTTTGAAAACGAAATTTATATACTCAGTCTAAATTTTAAACTTGTTTGAGTTGATATTAAGTCATAATGGGTGATTCCTTTGACTTGTATGTCAATTTGATAAGTCTAAATTTCAAACTTGTTTGAGTTGATATTGAGTCATAATGGGTGACTCCTGTGACTTGTATGTCAATTTTATAAGTTGACGCATTTTATCTGTTTTGATTTAACTTCCTTTTTTTCAGTTGATATTAAGTTTATATTGGGTGATTCCAGTAAACTCTAATGTCGATTTGATAAGTAGGCTTTCAAATATTGTTTTGTTGATACTAGATTGCAATGGGTGGTTCCATGCACATTTGTGTCGACTTAGCAAATTTTATAATTGTTGTTTATAATTTATTACTTTATCGCCTATTTATTGTTAGTGTTTCGTCGTTGTAAAATTTATTTTAAAGTTTTCAATTTCTTTTGCGAACTTTAATTTTCATATATATGTTTAGGAGGCGTACGCTCTTATAACATATGTCATGACCTGTGTTCGTAAGTGTTATTTTAATAAAGCAGCTAGCTACTCTTTATTAAAGTATTCTTATCTCTCTAAGTGGAGTATAAGCTCGTGTGGTTACCTCTATTTAAATTGGTTTGACTATCTATTTACGAATTTTTTTTCTTTTTCTTCTTCGTTTCTTTTCTAAGAATATTTATGTATGGTCAGATTTATTCTTTTATAATTTTATGTAACTATTTATTCCTGCTTCTTTTACAAAATTACCTATAGTTTATTATGCAAAAGTTTTTACCTTAAACTTTCTAATACTTGTCTTTGGTTCTTTCACATTTTATAAAATGCTTGTTGTTATCGTGTCTTTACTATACAACTCTTTTGGTCTTCCAAAATAAAATATATATTATTTGAGTTATAAAATTTTATACCTGCAAAGTTGTTTAGTTCTTAACTAAAATCCATCAATTTCTGTTTTCTTAATGTTCTTTATCTAGAGTATTTTATTTTGATCTCTTGGTTGTTTTGAAGTTTCGAGGACGAAACTCTTTTAAGGGGGAGTGATTGTAACACCATGGAATTCCCACTTAATTTTTCGCGTTTATTTTTCCCTTAGTTGATCTCTGTTCACTAAAAGTCGAGTATTTTATTCTAAAAATAATTATATTGTATAAGTTATATTTTGTCAACCTGTTAAAAAAATATATTTATTTAGTATATGTAATTATTATGTTTAATTTATTTGAAATATTATTTATTTTTAGTGTAGTTAAATTTACGCGTTAAGGTTACGTTCTATATTTTATCGACTTGTCGCGCGTTTGGACTGTCTAAGTAGCAAGAAGGGACCAAAATATTACACGTTATGCTGGCAGAATTTCTATGAAATAGTATGAGGCATTTTCAGATTTTATTTTTTAAAGAGTTTGTAACCCCCATTATAATCACCCTTAATTCCCATAATCACATACCATAAATTAGGCTATGATTTTTTTTTCCTTTTTTTTTTTTTAATCCTCATTTTTGGGGTGTCAAATACCGTGAAACTGCTGCCCCAAACCTTTCAAATCCTTTGGCCTTCCTTAGTGAGAAAAACGAGTGTCTCTCTTCTTCATGATCTTCCACCATTGTTGCTCACCAAAAACTTCACCAGTTTTATTCATCCTTTCTCACATATAATGCATAATAATATATATCTTCACTCTTATCTTGGGGTTATTAAGCTCTTGTTGGGGTTGCTAGGAGGTGATCACTTGGAGCACGAACCGGCGCACGACGAAGGGAACTAGGCGACTTTGGCTTCACTCCTCCAGTTGGCCCAGGTAACTAATGGCGAACCTAGCGCGACTAGTATCCGTCTAGGAATTATTTAGTTCTTAATATCTAAGTTTGGGTAAATTTTCATGCTAAGATTTGTGGGGGTAAAGTTTCATGTTATTGGTGTTAAACTTAATACATATTATGGTGTTGATGTTTCTGAAAGTTGTGTTTAAGGGGCAACAATTTATGTCATGGGTTGAAAAATATCACATGTCGTTGGTTAGTAAGTCGATCTCATAGCCATACTTATATAAACCTGTGATGTGGAAGGTTGATGTATTTCATGTTTTGGAAATTGTATGAGCATGTATATTGCTGTGTAGTAATCGGTTGAAGAAGCTTGGGTTCGTCGTTTTCATGGCTGAGTTACAGTCTGCCGGTAGACTGGAGTAGTATGCGTCGAGCGCGTGGAGGCTGCGCTGAATGCAATCCCTGCTTGGCTCGTATGAGTCTATGTGGCAGCACTTGGTTGCCAAATTTGCGTCGTTGTGTGAAGTGCTGTGGCATGTTTATATGTTCATAAGTTCCTGTGAGTTTCATTTTTTTCGTGAATACGCAAGCTAGGCTGTAGTATCATTACTATTATAAGTATACATGTGCTTATAACTAGCTAGTGGGATAGTTTTATTCTTATAGTTGTATACTTAATGTATCAATGTATGCAGGTGTGATGATTTACTCTTACTGTTATATGCATGCTTACATGAGTTGATTTGGTATTGTTTTTATTGTTTTTATTATTATTTTAGTTACCCATATATACAATTTTATTGTTAGTGTTTAAATCATTTTATGATGGTTTGGTTTGTTTGTATCAAGTTGAGAGTATAATAATGTTGTACTTTTATTAATCAATATCTAAGTTGTCGACGTTACAGTACTCGAGGGAGAATAATACTGTCTTTAGTACCGTTTCGCCAAGAGTTATGTACCGGGGGTATTATAACTAACGTTGTAATTAACCTTGTACCCAAACTCAGACAACGAGAGTGTAGTAGTTGGAGTATTTGATTATACTGTGTTTTTGGTGTATAATTATGTTTTAATGTTGGTTTATTCTTTTTAGTTGGGTGAAATGATTTTTATTTGTATTATTATTACTATTACTTTGAGAAGAATAAATATTGTTGAATTGAGACTTCTGGATTGCGATCCTAGTTGCTGCTGATTTTAGGTGTAAGGCCTGAAGGGCATCCTTATTATTTATAGTTGATGAATAAATTATAGTATATGTTTGTTGAAATATTTTATTGAGATTAAGATATCCGGTGGGATAGATGTAGTCCCCGGTGAAGAACATGCCAACCACCTAGGTTGCGATTTAGGGGTATTACCTGGGTTAATTGTTGTCGTCCGAGAGGTTGGGAAGTACTGAGCTGGGTACTATCCTGCATCGGGAGTTTGGCCATTCTTAGACACAGGCAGTAGGGAGCGTAAGCCCATAGGCTGTCTGGAGATTTCGATCTGACAAACCTTAGGAAGTGGGTTGCGATCCACTGGCGTTCTGCTCTTTCTCAAAAACCTATTATATTATATTGTTTAATTATTTTGGAGGCTTATGGTGTGGATCTTGTATGCTTATCTTAAGTTCATTATTGTTGATTTACTTTATTTAATCATGTTAAAATGTTAGTTGTTGTTTGGCTGTTATTTGGGTCAGTTTGATATGTTATGTTGATTGAGACTTATTTATTAATGTTTGATAACTCCTATGTGGATCCTAATTGAGCTGGGAGAGCTGTTAGTTACTCCCCACTGATTGTGGATAATTGTTGTATATTTTGCAGGTTATGTTGATGGGAATCTTCTTTGGTTTTGGGCTCGGGTTGAGATGCGAGAAATAATCTATTAGGAGTTTTAGTTCTAGACTTCTTTTTAGTTTGAGATAGTTTTCTCATTGTGATTTTAATCTAAGTAATTAATTTATTTAAGTTTGTTTTTATCACATAGTTATTTAAACACTATTCTTGTAGTAGTGACAGTCCCAGAAGACGATGTTTCCGCCATCGTCCTAGAATACTATTATTATCTCTTTATTTTCCTGCTTTCAAATTCTGGGGTGTTACAAAAGGACTTCCAAGGGATGTAGTTTCTCTAATGTCCATGGAGATCGGACATAGACCACTATGTTAAAGCCAACAACAACGGAAACCCAACCTTTTATAGCACTACCACTATATAAAGGTTCAATGAGGTAAGAACATGTTGTTGATAACTGGCTAGAAAACTAGCATTAATGGTTAAGTTAGTATATACTTTTGAGGATGAGTATAACACTCTTAATGGAGTTACTACTAGTGTAGATGAACTTCACCTATATGGACATATAAGGTGGTGCCGCTTCAAACAAAGTTTGTGGTCAACATTTGTAGATGTCCATGAAATCTAGGATGAGCACATGGCCATAATAGTGCTACCATTCTATGAACAGTATCGATCAGAGTTGTGTGTGTATTTCATCCGGTATATGCATATGAATTTATGGCTCAAATGCTGCAAGCCGCTACTAAATTCGCTTATACTTTGGTGAGTTACACTACGTAAGGGTTCAAATCGAAAGATACCTTTTTTTATACATAATTCTGTTGAGTTTCCGAACACCTATATGTAAAGCCTAGTGGGGGATTGTTGAGGTTAGACTTTAATATGGTGTTTGGGAAGAGTATGGAAATAGGAATACTTTATATTACAAGAGCCCTGAGTATTTGGAAGGAAACCAAAGTGTACTAAGTTAATCGCGCCTTTTCGCTAACCATCACGTCTCTTGGAGATAGATGACATTAACTGCCATCATCTGCATATAAATATACTTATGGAACTCTTGTAATATAGATTCTTGATCTTTGATTTATCTCTTATAAAGAAAAACTGTTCATAGGGAAATCTGATGGAAATTGCTACCATTTGATTTCACAGTTAGGGAAATCCTAGGGGTGTATTAGCCATTAACTCTTAGCAATCTTGATAGTGGGGGCTAATAATACCAAAAGGACAGTGAATATATCACGTCCCTAACATCCCCAATCTTAATATCTAACAGGCTAACATATTAGAAACTAATTATTGACTTGAGAAGAATGAACTACTTTAATTCCACAAAGTGAAAGCTAGCTACTTCCTCCTTTATACATCTTTCATTTCATTATCAGGTACTCCCCTATTTCTTTTTAAGTGTAATACTTTGATTTTTGTACTTTTCACACATCTCACTTTGACTGTATTTTTTACTAATATATAAAAACAAAAATGATCACACAACATGTTGTTGGATTTGTTTTAATGAATATTTTCATAATATCAACTTTTTAATAACTTTTACAAATATATGATTAGAAATATTGATGGTCAAAGTTGTGCATTGGCAAGCGTGAAAGTCAAATTGTTGCACTTATTTAGAAACGGATGTTAGTATAAGACTCGTGGGATAAATAAGTCATAAGTGATGTGTTCTACGCATCCGTCCCATAATATAGTACTTGTTTCTTTTTTACACTGTCCCTAAGACGGAGTTTTCACCTTCGATATCATTGATTTCTTATTATTAAAAAAACATGAAAAATGATATTATGAAACTACATATTGACGTGAATCTAACAAGATCCAACATGAGTATATTTTTTTGTATATATTAATGAGAATATTTGGTCCAAGATTTTAAAGTTTGACCCACTAAAAATGAAACAGGCACTATATTATAGGATGGAGGGAGTATTATAATGTTGTGTTATAGCATCAGTGTTGTTTGTAGATGAACTATTATACTTCCTCCGTTCTGTTTTAAATGAAACGTTTGCTTTTTCACGCAACCCAACGTGCTTTTTTAATCATTAATATTTTTAGTTGTACACACGTAAAAAATATAAAAAAGTTATAATTTGATAGTATACGTCGAGACGAATCTAACAAGATCCTACTTGACTATGTTTTTCTTTATATAATGGCGATAAATTGGAGTCAAAATTGATCAATGAATAGTGTTATTTCACCAATGTTTCATTTAAAGCAGAACGGAGGAATTATTATTCTTTTCATGGATTGTGTACCCACAAAAATGAAGAATAAAAGCATTCCGGTGATGTTAACCTAAACTTTGATTATATAATAATAGATTATTTGAGTTTATGAATAATTTAGTCTGATCATATTATGACACAACTAGATACACTTAATTTACATATATAATCATCATTAATAATTTATTAGTAACTAGTATTTCGGCCCGAGCGATGTCCCGAGTCAGTTACAATTGTCAAATATATTAGGGTTTTTCTATGATATACCCCTATGTTTTTTAAAATTCTATAATATACCCCTCATATTTTTTAATTCTACATTGTACCCCTGTGTTTTTTAAGTTTTCTACATAGTACCCCTAGTGTGTATTATTGAAAACGGACGTAAAACATTTTTGAATTCCCACCCAAACCTCCCCATCCCCTCCACCCCATCCCCCCCTCTACCGCCGCAGCCTCCCAACCCCCTCCCCTTGCCAGCCCAGCACCCCTCCCCCTCTCCTCCACCGCAGCCCCCCACCCCCCCCCCGCGCCCCAGCCCCCCACCCCCTCCCCCTCCCCTTCGATTTCCCGCAGCCCCCAAACCCCTCCCCTTCGATTTCCCGTTGCCCCCACCCCCTCCCCTTCGATTTTCCGCAACCCCCTACTCCCTCCCCTTCGAATTCCCGCAACCCCTACCCCCTCCCCTTCGATTTGCCGTTGCCCCCACCCCCTCCCCTTCGATTTCCCGTTGCCTCCACCACCTCCCCTTCGATTTCCCGCAGCCCCCACGATTGAATCTGGGTTGATTTTTATAAAAATATTGGTGGTTGCGGCAGTATGGTGGTTACGGGGGTGGAGGACTGGGCTGGCGGCGGTCATGGTGGTTGCGGGGGTGGAGGGCAGGGGGTGGGGCCTGGCGGGGGGAGGGTTGAGAGAGAAGCCCAGAATACAAAGAGATAACGGTAAACGTTACGTTCATTTGACGTAGGGGTACTATGTAGAAAACTTAAAAAATACAGGGGTACAGTGTAGAATAAAAAAACATTAGGGGTACATTATAGAATTGAAAAAAACACAGGGGTATATCATAGAAACACCCAATATATTATTATTCACAACTTTTATAATTGATTTTATTAACCAAGGATGTCTTGGCCTAGTGGTTAAGATTGAGGTGCTGTGAACCAGGTTCGAAACCCCCTCCCCTTCTTTGTACTTTGTACTGCCTTCGTGGCTCATATGGATCAAAAAAAAATTAATTGATTTTATTAGCTTTTTGTAAATTTTTGTTTAGTGCAAAATTGAAAAATAGACACTATGGCATGGTAAGTTGTTTTGAAGAAAAAAACTTATAAGGTATTGGGGATTAAAATAACAATTTCAATATAATTGGGGTAAGATAATGTTATCACCTTAATAAAAGTGTTAGAGATCAAAAAACTTGTCTATGTCTTTATAGTTACATATAATTATAAGACTTTATTATATTTTACTTTGAAACATTAAACATTGAAATTGGAGTGGACTGATGGTTAAACTCTCACATTTCATTTCAAAGGTGGTGTTTTCAAAACCTAGTAGTTACACATTGTTAATTTTGTATTAGACTCTTGAAAAGAGTGTCACGTAGCACATACATTGGAGAGTGTCATGTGGCACCGTTTCCTTTAATTGGAACGCCTTTTTAATATATTTGTGTAGATTATTAAAAATCTATTTATTATGATCAGTTAGCTAGTCTTATCCTACTTCTTCCATATAATTTAATGTGTCAAGTTTTCTTATTAGCATTTTTCACTATGTAGATTACATCAACCTCAGTAAGTTATTGAATCAACCTTAGTAACCTTATTGATCGATGTGGAGACTGACATAGAGGATTTCCATTGCAAAAGACAGGTAACACATAACAAATACCTCAACATCACAACATCTTCTAATACAATTATATAGATTTTCACCAAAATAGCCATGTACTACCTTTTTATTCTTTTTGGGTGCAAGCCCTGTACTAATTTTTAGTAGTACCCAAAACAATATACTTCAATATGAGGTCGTTATCTACTTAAGCTGTATTTCGGTTTACAAATCCCCTTCAAAGAAAGATAAAAGATGAGGGCTTATATACTAAGCTTTTTCATCATATATTATATAAACATTAAAATAAATCCTAACTTCACCTACTTCTTTCTCTCCCTTCCTTCCCTCCAACTCATACTATATTATAGACGCACTACATCTAATCTCACCCCCCATATACAACTTTTATTCTTTCAACCAACATTAACAATAAAACACCCCCAAAAAAAAAACAACCACAAAAAAAAAAAAAGCGTTGAATTCATGTTTGCGGGGGAGCTAATTAACCAGTTAAGAAGCACCCACCAAGCGTGTGACATACCCCCTTCATTCTCCCGCTCCCTCCTTAGCTATCTTCTCATTTTTCCCACCCCAACAAACAAATCACACCAACAACAACCATTTTTATTCTTCTAAACATATTTTAATTTACATCATTTAGTGAAAGATTATTATGAGACAATCATCCGTAGGAAGCAGCTCTCGACACTCGAATTACAGCCGGAGTTTCCAACTTCCTGATGAAGAAAACGCCTATGATGACTACCCTGCACCATCTTCCGTTGGCGGCGCAATGCTGCCTGCCTTTCTTAAAGACCTTGGAAGAGCTACTACCGCTACCACTACCACCACCGCCACCACCAACGACGAAGAACTCCTCGAGGTTGAACTACAAGTAGAGGATGACAACATTTATATATGTAGTGTTACACCAAGAGCAACAACACCTAGGAGTGCAAGAGCAGAGGACGCAACCTCGGCTTCTGGTGGAGGTGGCGGTGGAGGAGGTATTTTATCGAGGAGCCTCTCGGCTGCCTCGAAACTTAGGAAGAAATTTGCTTGGCCTTCTTCAAGACCGTCATCGGAGGCAGGGGATCAACCTCTGCCTCCGATGACTGAGAGGGAGAAACGAAAAATGAGAGCGCAACTACAAAGGACCACGTCAGGCGCCCAAAGGGCGTTGACGGGGTTACGTTTTATTAGTATGACTACGTGTACGACGACAGGAGATGATGGTGAGGAAGAGATGTGGAAACAAGTGGAGGCCAGGTTTAATGAATTAGCTCAAAATGGATTGCTTGCTAGGGAAGATTTTGGAGCTTGCATTGGTTTGTTTTCTTTCCATCATTATAAATCATCGTTCACATCGATGATGATGTGATGTGATTCCAACCAATTATAAAATGATACGTACTTATTTTTTTTACTTTTTCTGAAGGGATGGCGAATTCCAAGGAATTCGCCGTCGGTATATTTGATGCATTAGCAAGGAGGAAAAGACAGAGATTGAGTAAGATTTGCAAAGAAGAGTTACAAGATTTTTGGTTGCAACTCACTAATCAAAGCTTCGATGCTCGCCTTCAAATTTTCTTCGACATGTAAGTAATTTATATCGCTATCTCTCCATGAGTTATACTTTGGTAATTTTCGTTAATCATGATTTGTGGGGCAGGGATACATGATCAATTCTTGCATATTAACACATAGAACTTAACTTAGTTCCAACTTTTGGGTCATTTCTTAAAAAGTGAAAATTCGTTTGTCACTTGCAGAAGTCTTCCTTTAAATGGTTAAATGCTGGACATTTCTACCACTTGGGTCATCTTTTTCTTACATTCTATCATTTTCTGACTTTTTTTTTTTAGAAAAAAAATAAAGTTCCTTGTCATCTTCATTTTTTTTTATACATTTCATATTTTTTTGTAAATAAAAAGTGTGTGATAAGTTTGATGGTTAGATGTAAGGGGTAAATACGTAAATTCAGTAGATAACTTAGTTTACTCATAGAAAATGTGATGTGAGAAAAAGTCTGATATGAAGTGTGCTTCATGTCGACAGTGCTGATAGTAACGAAGATGGAAGAATAACAAGAGACGAGGTCCAAGAGGTAATTTGTAGTTTTCGTATAGACCATGTTTGTCTATTATTTTAATTTGGTCCCCTAGCCGTCGGTTGTTTTGTCGCTGTTGTAAAAAAATTTCCAAATATATTTTCCGAAAATATACTACTTTTATTACATTCATTAATTGGTTCATTATCATCTATCGAGTTGAGTCCAAAATCATGTCCTTTAATCACATCATTCTTGTGTTCTAATAAAAAATAAAGACTCAATTATCACTAACATGGTAACACGATGACATTTGGTAGATTTGGTAACGTTAGTCTTTCTTTTTTGCACGAGTTTGAGAACTCCGTCGTAGAGATAAACAATATCATTTGAATTTGGATTTTGGAGTTCTTTTTGAAAAATTACTATGTATCTAATTTGGTAACTACTAAATTACTCCATGTCTCATAATTATCAAAATTATGTACCTTAGATTAGACTTTTTTACACGTTTCTTGAATGGATTTATCATCTCTTGATAGTTTGATTTCACTTTTCTTTTGAGGTGTGATGGTTTAATTATGAGAAAATGAAATAATAATAACATGAATAACAGAACATTGATTAGTTCATACAACCCCCCAAAAAATCTAACACTTAGCCAATGTAGAAAAAATGACAAATAATTGTATAAATAGAATTTAGAACTTAAAGCAATGAACCACAATCCTGTTTGATGTTTGACATAAGCAACACAACTTGTTTTAAGATCTCTGCTTTTCTAAACCAATTACATGACAACAATAATTGCATTCACCTAATCTAAAACAATAGAATTGTTGGATAAGTTAGTTGTACCGATACTTGGAACTTTTCTTCTCCAATGAGGAAAACTTTTATCTTCAGATGGCAAAATTAGCCATCATTAACTAATATTCTTTTAATTGAGCAAAAATATTCAAAGTTGCTTTTGTTTGTAAGTCTAGTTTGTCATTTGATGTTAATGTTTCTTCTTTTTGCTCAAATACTAGTATATGCTCCTTTTTCTTTCTGTTGCCAGCATATTAAAGAAAATTATTCTGTTATTTCCTTAGCAGGAGTGACTATTGACCCACCTTACATTTGCTAAAGTAGGCAGCTCCTGTTTGTTGTTATCAGCTTTCCACCTTTCCTTTTAGCTCCCCCCCCCCCCCCTTTTATTTTTTCTGTTATAAAATGACAAAACTATATAAAACTATACTATGCAAAATTCGGCATATTTGTTAGCCTTTATACTTAGGCTCTGTATTTCTCAACTTATTAAAATAAGTCTCAGTATGTATATGTTTGGTAAAAATAAGCTTTATCTAACAAAAAAAAGTTTTAATCCAGCAAAAATAAATTAAGTACAGCAACATTAAGTTGAGGACAGTAGAACCTCGGTCCTCATCGCTTCATTCAAAAAGTAACAATTATTTTTATACTATTGTAAGGATTCATTCTCTAAATCTGTTGTTCTATCAATCATTTGCAGCTTATTATGCTTAGTGCTTCAGCAAATAGATTATCATCTTTGAAGGAGCAGGCACATGAATATGCAAACTTGATCATGGAAGAACTAGACCCTGAAAACCTTGGTTACATTGAGGTAACTGCATATGCTTGTTATAATGTATGAAATTAAAACCACGTTTTGATGCCTGATTATTAGGAACAATCCCTTGATTAGCATACTATAAGCATAATTTATATGAGTAAACAAAAACAAAGCACCACAAGATAATTTTATGGAAGAAAGTAAAAAAAACGACAACTACTATATACCATTGATGATATAATAACATGTACGAAAAATTATGTAGGAAGAATAATTGAGTTATGGCAGTATATAAATTTGTAGGAAAAAAGCAAACAAACGAAACAGTACAAGTGAACATGAATATGTGGGGGAGAAGAGATAATTATGGTAACAAATAATAAGAAAATGGAAGTTGTAGAATTATCCTATACAGGTAAAAAGTTTATCCTGAATTTTGAATCCAAATGTTTTTTCTTTTTACAGTTATGGCAGTTAGAAGCACTGCTGCTACAAAGAGATGTCTACATGGAATATAGCAGGCCACTAAGCACAGTAAGTGCAGGGTGGAGTCAAAATTTGAGCACATTAAGACCAGTAAGCCTGGTGAGAAAAGTAAGCTGCACATTAAGGTGCCTCATCCTAGAAAACTGGCAGAGAGGGTGGATTATATTGTTGTGGGTTACGGTCATGGCGTCGCTCTTCATCTGGAAATTTCTTCAGTACAGGAAAAAATCAGCATTTCAGGTTATGGGTAATTGCTTATGCACAGCCAAAGGGGCCGCAGAAACCCTTAAACTTAACATGGCTTTAATCCTCCTTCCGGTTTCAAGAAACACGCTCACTTGGCTTCGATCCACTCGAGCCAGATGCTTCATTCCTTTTGACGATAACATCAACTTCCATAAGGTATGTATTACTTTGTATGGCATTAGATCCAAATCCCATGTATGCTAAATTGCTAATGGCTTGTTTGGTACGCGGTAGTGATCACGAATCCTAGTGTAACTTTGTATAGAAGAGGCTGCATCAATATTAATGGTAATGTTTATCAACCTCAATCAAACATCACTTGTTTTTGGTAAACTTCTAAAACTCTTCGGGACATCACCACTTTGTAAGGTGGTATTGAGAGGTAAAGTATGAAGATGAATTCATGTTTGAAAACAGAGTTTCATTACCATTTCATTACCATGACATTGGCATAGAAATTGTCCTACAAAGTTACACTAAGATTCATTACTATTGCCACCTTACTATTGCCACCATTTATGGCCACCTACAAAATGCGCCATAAATGCACACCAACACACCCTCTGCGGAACATATCCTTATATTCTAAAACAATCTTTAACGAGCAGATAATCGCGTGCGCTATAGCAATTGGAGTGTTGCTTCATGCAGGAATTCATCTAACATGTGATTTTCCCCGTTTGATCGACTCTTCTCCTGAAAAATTTGCACTCATAGCCTCCGATTTCAACAACAAGAAGCCAACATACTGGGATCTTCTGAAAGGCATCGAAGGACTGACTGGTATCGGCATGGTCGTTTTGATGGCGATAGCCTTCACATTAGCGACAAGCCAATTTAGGAGAGATGTGGTGAAGCTACCAGCACCTTTCAATCGGTTAGCAGGATACAACGCATTCTGGTATTCTCACCATTTGCTCGCTATTGTCTATGTCATGCTTGTGGTTCATGGATTCTTCTTGTTCCTAGTGAAGGATTGGACCAAAAAAACGGTAAGACCTCAAACCATTAATGTTACTTAGCAAGATTAAATGAGGTCAATACCAATATTTTCTGATCTGATTTTCCTTTGTTTTCAGACCTGGATGTATATCTGTATTCCGCTTCTGCTTTATATTGCTGAACGAAGTTTGCGGACTTGTAGATCAGAGATTCGCTCGGTTAAAATCTTGATGGTGCGGCATACTACTAACTATTCTTTGAAGCAATTTCACCTTCGAAACACTGTGGAAACCCAAGAGAGCTTACTGTAATTGTTTTCAGGTGTCTGAGCTACCAGGAAATGTCTTCAGCCTACTGATGTCAAAACCTCAAGGATTCAAGTACAAGAGTGGACAGTACATTTTCCTGCAGTGCCCTGCCATCTCAAAATTTGAATGGTATGCTTAATCCTAATTTTCCCACAATTTAATTGTACTTTATGACTCTTCATCAGACACTTAATGAAACCATCGACCTCTTTAGGCATCCATTTTCTATCACCTCAGCACCAGGAGACAACTTCCTTAGTGTTCACATCAGGATTGCAGGAGACTGGACACAAGAACTAAAGCAGGTTTTTACCGAGGGTAGAATGTCGGTTTCCTCCATTGGTCGGCTCAAATTTGAAGAAGAGGGTAGCATTCGTCAGAGAGGGTAAAAAACTTTCATTCCCTTATTATACTTCTAAATTTACCTTCCCTACTATACTTTCATGGAAACTTACAACAAATCATCCAATTCAGCTTACCTAGACTGCATGTTGATGGACCTTACGGTGCTCCAGCACAGGAATACCAGAGTTATGATGTTTTGCTCCTCGTGGGACTAGGGATAGGAGCAACACCCTTTATCAGCATCCTCAAAGATCTTCTAAACAATGCAAGAGCAGCAACAGTAAGTTTGTCTAATTTACTACCTACAGTATAAATTCTGTGGTTTAACAATAATTTTATTCTTAAATGGCTTGCTTTCGACGAATGTAGGACTCAACCACCGACTTCAGTATATCAGATGACAGCCTAAGTAGTTTTGCATCGGCCAGTACAGCACAAAGTGGAAACAAAAGGCCAATGAGAGTTAAGAGTGCGCATTTTTACTGGGTTACAAGGGAGCCAGGTTCATTCGAGTGGTTCAAAGGGGTTATGAATGAAGTAGCAGAAATGGATCATAAGGTAAGTTTTTGAAAAAAAAAAATCATATGATTATAACAAAATTATAGTTAAATAAGATTCTAAAAAACTATCTTACAATACTCTAATGCTTGACACTAAAATAGGGTTTGATCGAGATGCACAACTATCTTACTAGCGTGTATGAAGAGGGTGATGCCAGATCAACCTTGCTAACGTTGGTCCAAGCTCTGACTCATGCCAAATATGGTGTTGACATATTATCTGGTACCAGGGTATGACCTTCACTACTCATATCTCTGATTTGCCAACTTTTTTCACCAAACACCAAGTTAATCTGCTAAAATTATTTGTCTGATCTATTACTTCAATTATAGTAATGATGGTAGTTAGGTCAGAAAAGAATAAAGGAAGGACTTCCTAACCAGACTGCATTATTCATTCTACCTGAATGCATCTATTAAGTAATTTTGAATTTTTGATGATAGAACTCAGGGAGGTTACTGCATACGATGATATGAAAGACAAAATTATTTCATGTCCAACTAATCTCTGTTTTATCTAGAGGAGCTACTAACAAGCATTTCAACCCTGATATGCTGCAGGTGAAGACACACTTTGCCAGACCTGATTGGAAAGAAGTATTTGCTAAAATAGCTAAAAAACATCCATACAGCACTATAGGTAAATTATTGCAGTTTTAATTAACTTGTCTTTCAAGTTTTTCAAAGGGTACAAATATTCTCTGAGAATAATACTCCTTGAAGTGAAGTCAAAACCACCAAGAATTTCATAAACATACCTACCAACCTTCTAATTCAACACCTAATCTGTATTATGAGCTAAGTTCTGCAAACTTGGCATACATATGCCATATCTTTGTTTTGACCTATTGTCATTGTCACACCCAGAATTATAAGATTGACATCAATAATAGGAAGAGGAAAAATAAAGATAATCAACAATCAATAATGTTTTCAACAAACATATGTTGGTTATTTCTTAAACTCTTCATTTCACTTCAGTACCCATGTCAGTTTCTCAATACTTTAACATGGGTGTGGACACTAGACAATATAATATTAAACCAATCAAATGAATTTTACTCCTAAAAAAAGCCGATTCAGGCTTCAGCCACTAGGACCATACCCCAAACCATGAGCACACGAGTCTAAAATATAGTTTACCTAATATATATAATATGTTGATAAATGTAGTTAAATATGCAGGTGTTTTCTACTGCGGCCGACCAGTGTTAGCCAAAGAGCTGAAGAAATTAGCACATGAAATGAGTCACAAGACATCAACACGGTTCGAGTTCCGTAAAGAGCAGTTTTAGAACAGAGAATAGACTCCCCTCCCCCTCTTCCCAGAATGTAAAACCCAAAAAAAATGGAAAGAAAATAAACCAAGCCAATAAGTCAAAACCAAACTAAGCTAACCATATCCACCTTTTTGCCTACATTGTAAGTACTCCAACATTCTTACTGAGAAACTCAGTAATATTGTATACACAATACATATACTATACACTTCCATCCATCGTAATCGCCTCCAGCGAATTTGTAAATGAAAACATAACAAATGTTCATATAAAATATATATAGTACATAATTCTATAGAAAATTCTATAGCCCTAGCTGTTATTCTAACAATGACTGTTGTTACAAACAGGATTATTTCTTTCAATATCTTAGGATCTATGTATCTTATTCTAGATTATACTCAATAAAAATAAATTGCAGATTATTTGGTATCTTTTGGATATATCTTTCTAGATACATATAATTATACAGAGAAATGGGTGGAAGCACATCTAGAGCTGTCAACTGACCATCAAGGCATCAACTGGTATTTGACAAGGCCAAACACAGTGGCGTAGGGTAGTCAACTTGGATTAATTTACATTATTTTTTAGATTATTAAGCAATATAGACTGGTATGCTAACCACTAACTTCTATTGAAGAAAGACGTTAAGTTCGTTGCAATTACTAGTATTTTCTTATTTATTCTTTTGTTGGAGTTAGTACTATAATTTTTATTAGTCGTACTTATCAAAGATTAGAATGTGGAATGTGGACAAATTCTTGTGAATCAACCCCATCTAAATGTCATGCAAGGTTCATGGCCTCTTAATAACGCATAGCTATTGCCTATTCCAGTTGCAAAGACAATGTCCTAGTTTGCAGTTTTTTTACCCTTTTTTTAACTTTGTGGTAGGAAATGAACTAGAGTGACAATGTACACAGAGCAAGTACTCCAACCAGTTTTTAAATAGTTGTTCCATTTTAACCATCATGTTTGTAAATATACAACTTTAACCATTAACTATCTATTAGTTATAATCAAACTTTTTTTAATTTTAAAATACTTGCTACACTTCTCTAAAATGGAAATGTCACAATAATTGCTACATACCATAAATGGACTTCTTTTTACCCCGAAATTTTCTAAAATACCCTTAAAAGTTGGTGGTCCCCCACTTTGTTCTTTAAAATATCCATACTTTTTCCTTAACAAATGTTTTCTATTTAGAAAGAAGTGTGATCTCCCACTCTCTCTCTCTCTTTAAAACTAGAAACGGAGGAAGTAAAATAAAAGTATTATTTATGCAAAATTATCATAAATTGTACTCCTCCCAAATCTTAAGATGAATATTGAGAAAACCCATTTCCAGTACATAATTGACGAAACGCATAATTTGAGAAAGTTGTCCTTTTAGCCTAATTTAGTGGGAAAATACGAAATTCAGTACACTTGCATAAAATAAACTACGATAGTATCAGTACAGAAAACAAGTCATCACCTTTTTAGCTGAAAAAGTAGTGATAATTTGTATTATTCTTACCTAAATCAGAATTAGCAAAAATTCTTTTAGGAACTTAAACAGAATAGTGCATAAATCTAATCTTAAAACAGCCCTATATATCTCAATAGACACGGAATAGGATACAAGTATTGATTCAGGAACCAGATGCCTAACCATCAAGCCATAGTTTACGTGATTTTCGGCTCCCCTACCATATGGAGGGAAAACAATCTTAGTCAAAGGAGTTTCCTGCAGTATACTTCATGGGTGATGCAGATTATACTCTATATGCAATGTAGCACTCGTGAAGTCTAGGAAGTAGAACACGAGAAGATCAAATGAAATTTGAATCATAAATTCATAACACATGTAATAATCACCAAGCTTCAATGAAATCAACCACTATTTCGGTGCCGGAAACTTTTATACTGAAGTACTGTCACATATACACCAAAAGTGAGACAGAAAAACCTGTAATCTCATATATTGATTTCCTGAGCATGCACAAAAAGAGGACAAAACTCTAAGTTAAGCTTCATTTTTTGGGTCTTTGAAAACTCGGGTTATATGGTCATACCAGCAGAAAAGAGAAGCTTTCAGTCATCCTTCATTCTCCTCAAAAGATTGGAGATCCAGCGCCTAACCTGTCGCTTCAAAGTGTAGCCAACAAAAATTCCAGCAACAAAGCAAGCCGCACAAAGCTTTGAGCAAGTCCATATTGACACCCATTGTCTGCATATGGACGAAATTGAGCTTTTAGTTTGTGAAGATGACAATCACTACTTTCAAAGTTTCAAGATTCAAGGCAAGCATGACAATGGTAATGAACAGGATGAGTTTCACAAACATGATTCTAGTTTCTGCCATAAGCTAGTAATCCTTGTCAAAAAAATTTAGGCAGACGTGAAATGAAGCATTAGCCTTGGTTATATGAGCTCTCTTACCTGCTTAGACAGGCAGAATAGAACGTATTTCATCTTACTCTAGAGTGCAGACAATAGGATAGAGACCTAGGCCCTTTTTTCAGTAGGCATTATAGAGCAAAAGAGATCCAAGCCTTCAATACTATAGCAAAACATCACCAAGGACTCAGCTCCATACAGCTTTTTATGTTGCTATGCACTTTTTCTATTGAAACCCTTCATTTAAACCCACTTTCCATAGTTAAATAAAGGAAAAGAAGCTAAAATCCAAAGTTTAGCAAAAACTTGGATAATGGTGTGTAATCTCAAGTGCCACAGTGTTTGTGGCCATCAAGATCTGAATGTAACAATATACAATGCGGATGTTAGGACCAAAGGAGCAATTTCATGCATTATTAGCCAATGTTTCCTTGATGTAATATGTTCTACAATGAGCACTAAATAACATTGTTGCCTATATTTCCTCGCCAACATATCAATATGAAATGACCACTAGATACACTGTTGGGTATAACCCAATTACAAACGCTTAACAGAAACAATTGCGGGGTTTTTACCCACTCCATGTCTATCCTACATGTGAGGAAACCTCAGGTTAACTTAATGAAGACCGCATCTGAGATAAGATGTCCTACTAACTTGGTAACTGCCATCATGCCTCAATAAATGGTTTAACATGAGTCTACCATACACACAAGAAATCCAATGTATAAGCAGAAAGTTGCAATGAAAGTATAGCACATGACCAGGTTTACTTGAAATCCTTAGATGATCCCTCCAATAAGGGCCTCTGGATAATTTGAGGTAAGACCGCAACCTAGAGCATATCTCTGTAAACTGGCATAATGCCTCAATAAAGGGTTTGCTTTAACATAAGTGTACAACACTTTATAATAAGGAAAGTCCAATGTGCCGTAGCAGAAATTTGCAACAAAAGCATTGCGTATGACTAGGTCTGATTGATATCCATAGCTGATCCCTTCACTAAGGGCTCTTGGTAATTGATATTTGATACTACTTGCCCCTGAAGCTACGATGTCATACCATCAAAAGCCAAGCCGATCCCAAATGGATTTGACTCCAAAATCCCTGTATTGCTACAATTCTAGTAAGTAGAAACTGCCCCTACAGTGCTGTCAGTGCATTTCTCATTTCACCGACCACTGCGCACTTCCAAAATTGATAATCAAAGTGATGGTATTTGATAAATGGAATGATGACAGAGTAAATAAAAGAACATTTGGATACAAAATGAACCATGAAATCAGACAAAGAATTTCTAGAAGGGTGTTCACAGCCGAATGACTTAAATCTCGATGCCAACAGCTTCTTTGGATGATGAACCAAGTTTCAGAGCCTCAGCATCTAAGAAAAATTATCCCCCATCGATGGATGACCTTCAATACCGATACACCATCAACCTACTCATGATACTGTTACTGCTGAGTCGACCGTGCTGCCTATTGCATTGGAAGGAATGATTTAAGCAGTCGATTTGTGGTCCAACAAGATCCAACCAACCTAACAAGGTTATATCCTTAGCATCACCACTACGGTTGGGCGCCTGACTAGATTTCACGCATTTAGCAAATTCTGATTGTGCATAACCAGTGTCACACTTAACTTCATACGGTCATGCCTACTTACTGCTTAGAATGAGACCCTGCAGAGGTTGCACAAACTTAATTACAGCTGCAGGCATAACTTCTCATGGCTTACTGACCAATGTCAAATTTAGCTTACAATCTTCTTCATAGAGCCATATGTTCGGCTGAAATCTAAATTGAACAATATACGTTGACTAGTGTTGGGATATGGGCTATTTTGGTATGCACACCCAATTTCCAATTTCCATTTCAAAATTTGTTCAGCATAAATGAGTGGTGTATGCATGATAGGCTGTTCCTTCAATAACCAAACCAATGTGTGACCGAAGCAATACTAAGAAACAGTGACATGTCATATGGTTCTCACCTTAAGCTTATGACTGGCTCATAGGTTCTTGGCTTCTTCGATATATGTTCCATTTCAGTTGTCTACACCTTGCAGCTAGGTATTACACTATTACTACATTTCTCGAGTCAAAATCAACCAATTGGGAACAGGCCAAGGAACCCTCCTACCCCTCGAGAAAATTAAGAACAGAGAAAAGAAAGCACACATACATATATTTACAAAGAGTCCAAACTATACTAATACAAATAGTTACATAGCACCTTAAACATGAGGCAACAAATTTAATCCTTTTGATAGACCAGTAAGGCTAGCTTACTCTAAGAAGAATATGATCATAAATACTTCTCCAGTTCACAAGGATTTAACCACTTTCTTTTTTGGTTCGCAAATTTCACTCACTTCACTTTTCTATAATGGGACATGAGACCCACCACGACTTTTTACTTTAATATTCACATCTCCTTCACAAGTGTTTCTCTCTCCTTAACCCCCATCTCACCAACTTTACCCCCATATCCTTGGTATTGATGAAAATCAAAGCGCGTAATCTACAGTGAGATGGAGGGCACGTATAATTACAATTTATTTCTTGTGTGATGGGTCACACACTCAAATAATGGTGCAGCCATATGGGTTTTATTGTGATAACATTATTTGTATTCCCTCTAAAACTTATTGGTAACCCCTTTAATACTTGATCAGTAACCTACCTATTGAGGCATTGACACTAACCGTGTTAATCCATTGTCAATAACCAGTGTATACCATCAACAAATAGGATGGTATACACTGACTTATAAGTATATAATTACATCATTTACATGGATTAGTGAGCTAGCCCATTATAAGTGTGTCGCATACTCGCATTTAAAGAAATTGATATCACAATTATAATTTATTGGATTTGTATATGCAAGATTTAACCGCCAAAAGCCAAGCATATGAATAACCATAAAATAAGCTTTGAAAATACTATAGGATCTTTATATTGCCAAACACGCTCTACAACTGAGCAAAAGCTTTACTATTACATCTTATATGTGCCCCAACCTTTATAACTTGAATTTTTATTTTTTCAGATTTTTTTCCTTAACTTTGTTCCAACATTTTGGGGTTTCATTTGAACCACACTACATCCGCCGCTGAAGAAACAACCTTATAAATAGTCACTTTGCCGAACATAATAGTGAAATTGCCCCATCGCTCATAGATATCACCATATAAATTAACCAGAACAAATAAAAAATAAACCTTCTTAATACTTGCCTCATCCCATCTTCTGTTCATAACTCAAGTAATGAAGAAATTTCAGAAACCAACCATGATTTACTATTCCCTATGTCCACAAACAAAAGTCTCATCGCAATCTTTAGTATACATCTCTTATCAAACTTCCTGTGCGATCTGCAATGAGAAATAACCCAAGGATTCACGAAAAAACTACGAAAATCACTGGCAATTCCACAAAGATGTCGAATTATGCACCATATAATTTCACATCACTTCCTCAATCTCCATAACAGTAACCAATATGCACCATATAATTTCACATCACTTCCTCAATCTCCATAACAGTAACCAATATGCACCATATAATATCAGATCACTCTAGTCCGAAACCAAAGACTAACAATGAAATTGAAAATCCCTCAAAATAAATACTATTGAGAACATCATTTCCTCACAACTGTTCTCATTCACGGCCTCACGGGTAAGAATTTCAATACTTAGTGAAAATCAGAAAGAACATCAAGGGGTTTCAGAATTCCCTAACATACTGTTTTTTTCACAGAACCAGCATTTCATTTTTGCATAATGATGGGAAAATGATGATGGGCAAATAAGTATATGCAAGATTATGTCCTAAATTCACCAAATTCACAGGAAATTTGCAAAATAGATTAAGAAAAAGCATAAAAAGAGTACCTTGAAGGTCTGGTGGCTAGAACTCCATAAGGCAAAGATGAAGAAGAAGGTGGAGGATGTGTTGAATGTGCTTCCATTGCTGAAGATGCCGCAGTTTTCGCATCTTTAGAAATCTTACGGAATGCGCTCTGAACATTCTCCATTCAACCCAACTCCACTTTGGATTTTCCCTCTCGGGTCCAGGAAACAATGAGGTTTTAAGGGTTTTACCAACTTTTTATTATGAGGAGTGTGCTGGTGGAGAAGCTTAAGCACAAATTGCCAATTCTTCTTGGACACTTGTTGGTGGGGTGGAAATTATTCGGATGAAAATCAAATTTAATCTAATCTAAATCGAATTAGTAAATTGAATTGGGCTCTAATTATGTTTGAGATGGATTCGGATGTATTTAGATTGAGTTTTTCTGAAAATTTAGGGTGTGTTTAGTATCATTGTGGTTTTCAGTTTTTTGGTTTTTTATATTTAAAAGTCATATGATATATGTTCTATAATGGATAAAAAATTAGTCAAACTTATTAGAAACATGATGATTTTGAAATTTGACAACTCAAAAGTAAAAACTACTTTTTCTGGTTTCCTGATTTTTGTTTTTAGTTTTAAAAAAAACTGAAAACTTAAATCAAAAAACGATAACGAACGGCCCTTAGATTTTCGGATTTGGTTTGGAGCGAGGGTGATTGGATATAAAATAACTCAATAACAAATAACATATGTATTGTATATTTGTATGTTTGGGATTTTTTTTCAAAGATAGGATGGATATCCTTGCAGAAGTGGAGGGAGAATTGTGTCACAAGGGTGGAAGGAGAGCCTCCAACCAACTAGGTCAACTTTGATTCTTATTTGGTATATTTAGGATTGGGCTAAGTGGTTTATTTCGATAAATTTTATGGGTTTGTATAAATTATTATTCCACTGTTAATACTAAAATTTTATGGGATTATATAAATTATTATTCCGTATTCTGTTATTTTGACACCGTTGGCTGACCCCTAGTGTCCACATACTTGCTTCACCCTCTCTTTTTGTTTTTGGAAACATCAGTTTATGCATGAAAATGTAATCAGCGTTTTGCTTTAGTACATAATGTATATGGTTGCTAACTTCTTGGTGTAGTAGAAGTGAAGAAATTAGGTTTTCCCTCTTACCATCTTACAGTTTACAGTGCAATGTTTTTTATTGTTTTTGACATAAGTTACTAAACATTTGGTTTGTAGAACTTGCTTATTTAGTAAGTTACTCAAAATTAAGGTATAGTTAAATCTTTTGTGGCTATCTAAATAGGCTAACAATGTTTTCCTACTACATTTTGTCTTGCTGCTGGAGAAATATTTTCTACAAGAGCAGGGTCGTCTTAAACATTTAGGAGGCTCTGTTCTAATCTTGAAAATGGGCCCCTTAATCTAAGGAAAAAAATGGTCCCACTTTAAAGATAATAAAATACTTATAGGAGGACTATTATAAGAAATTGAGCATTGTTAAAAATAAACTAATTTAATATTTCAATATTTTTTGATTAAACAATTAACAACATACTATTATGTAAATTTTTTTTTTTATAAAGGTAAGGAAAAAGAAGGTTAGGAGACCCCTCGCACGAGGGGAGCTCCAACCTTGTCGTTTACAAGGATTGAATGAAGAGCTGAATGAGTACAATTTTCAATACAAAAACTAGAACCTATGAGGTGGCCAACATTGGCAATCCAATCTGCTGCTTTGTTTGCTTCCCGGTAAACATGTCGAATAGTTCAAGAAGAAAAGGAGCGGAGAGAAGTCTGGATATATTGAATGATGTGAGCGATCTGCCAAGGGGGGGACCAGATGCCTATGATGGAGTTGATAACCATGAGGTTATCTCCTTCGATGTGAAGATGAGTAATATCATTTTGAATAGCCAGCCGGACTCCATGCTGAAGGGCCGTAGCTTCTGCCACCGAGACTGAAGATGTACCAAGGTTCAAGGCTGCTGCTTTGACTAGGATGGCGTCGGAATCTATGTAATTGGAACTTCGGAAGTGCATAAAGGACAAAAACGAATAACCTGGCAATTTAGTTATACTCCAATAAAAAAAATCTCACCAATTATCCATAATTTATAATCTCAGCCAAAAAAGAGATAGACAACTTGCAATTAAGTGAAAAGATGTTTATCCCCTAAAAAAAGTGAAAAGATGTTTATCTATTTTTTTTTTTAAAGAATCGTTTATAATATCAGTTTATAATTTAATCTTAGCCAATTTTTTAAAAAAAATTTCAAGTATTTTATATCTTTAAAGTGGGACTCCCTAAAAAAAAGGCAAATTATCTGGTCATTTGGTCTTCGCCTACCCCTGCCTTGCTCCTTTCTCCGATTTCTCATTGTGAAATTCGTTAAAAAAAAGTTGAAAACTGAATCCTTGAATGATGAATTGATAATATGTATGTTATTTGTGTTTTTGTCTAAAAAGATTGAAAACTGAATCAGTTTATTTTTGTGAGAGCGTTTAATGGATAATCAATGAGAAATTAGAGTGGGTAAAGGTAAAGTATGGAAGCTTTCTGCATAATTAATGCTTATGGAAATTGAAAGATGCGTGAACATTTGTTTCCCGAAAAAGATGCATCAGAACTGAAATGGAGTAATTAGAGGAACATAGTAATTAAAAGGGAGTAATTTGGGGAAGATGAAGAGTTTGTTTACCTATCTTGTTTTCCCATTCCATTTGGGGCCCTGTTCTGCAAAACCGGTTGAACCGGTAATGGGTCGGGCAACAAGAGCATAGTTATGTTTCACTTGCTAGTATTATGCTCTGGTTATTTATGTATGTCGATTGTCGAACATAGGTACATAACAGTTGCCAGATTCACCGCTTATAAGAAGTTCAGAATGTTACATGTATCAAGTATCATGTATATGTCTGATACCCTGACCATAACTGTGTTCGAGTGTTGATAATACAAGGATGGTGGAGGTGAATGAAAAACTTCAAGATGTACAACATTCCATACACACCAAAAAGAAAGAAAAAGACATTACACTATCTGTTGGAAAAAAAATATAGAAAAGAGATAATAACAGTAATTAGGAATTACAGTAACACTCAAATCAGAAAATCAGTTTAACAAAATTATTCAAGTACGCTGCCAACCAGGCTCAAACAACAAATTAGTAACAAACTAACTAAATTCAATAATTAAGAGTAAGTTCAGAATAGCCTGGGTCGAAGCACGCTGTAGCACTCTCTTTAGAGAGGATACGCCCCCACTGCACTGGTCAATTTAGATTACGTCCCTCTCACAAGATTCGACAACCCATCGGACTTCTTCGGTGACATCAAAGAAGAATCCCCAAACCAGTTGATAACTCTATGCTCCAATCGAAAATTAAAAGCTTTAATTAAATTGGTTATGGATGATTGTAGTGAGTAGTGAAGAAGATGAAGTAAGCAGTAGTAAAGAAGATGAAAGAAAAGTGTTGTGGTATCTTATGAGAGAGAAAGAGACTTTGACTATTTGTTTTCCTTTTGTTGCAGTAAATAAATGAGAAACTTACTGCTTCTTATAAAGAGTACAACCCATCAACGGTTATAAACTAAAATGCCTACAATCTAGGCCCACTCCCACAACAACTTATTTTTCCCATTTAACTTGGACTGCCCAAAACCACTTATAATGGTAACAACCCAAAAATTAAGGAGCACTAAACCACTACTTAGACTAACAGAAAAAATTGAGAGAGAAAAAAGATTTAAATATATTTTTACTAATAATAAATAGGAAAAATTGACAAGGGCAGTCCCAACTATGGCCGCCCTTCCATAAAAGATCCCAACTTTCGATTATTCCACACCAGTCCCAACTTTGGGGGGTGCTTTACAATAACGGTCCTAGCAGGTCACCTAACCTGCTACAATAGGTAACCCTTTGAAACCGACACCCTTGCCACCTCTGCCACCCTCTCCCCTGCACTGCCACCCCTCCCCCGCCATCGTAACTCCTCCACTACCCCACCACTCCCTCCCGCGCCCTCGAAACCTCATCCCTCGCCCCGCCACCCCCTCCCCGCCCTCCAAAACCTCCTCTAGTGCCCCTACCACCCCCTCTCCCATCCCCGATACAACTAGATGTGGCTTTTAATCAGAAAAACACCAACAACTCAATAAACTTCAGTCAATTCCAACTCCACAATGTTGATAATTGAAATTAAAAAGTACCCAGATTCCATGTTCTTGTTTTCTAATTCCATAATACAAAACCCAAATCCACACTAACTCCACTCTTTGCATAAGTTCAACATTTGAGAAAATCAATCACAATTCTATCACATTCCCTTAACAGGAATTTCGACACAAAATACTCCAGATTTTTAGAAGCTGTTGGGTACAACCTTTTCAACATCATAAACATGAATAACTGAAAAAAATATACAACCATCAATGAACTTAACAATAACTCCTACAGATCGGGAGGTTAACTACATATAAACCATACAATTCGCCATAAAATCAAATTAAAGAAATCCAATCCAGGCAATAATTTATCCACCATTTACAAATTCAAGAAAAACAACGCAAAAAGCGGAGGAAAGAGGAGAAGCGACAGCTTGCACCTAGACGCCGACAACGACAACGACAACGACAAAGACCAGCAGCAACGTCGAGGATAACCATCGGCAGTATTCCTCGCGACGCCGTTTCAGCCACCCCTTCTTTCTCTCTCATCGCCGACAAAATCTTCGACGTCCTGCTTCTTTTTCGTCACCGAAGCTTCATCTCCTCTCGACGGTGCCGCTACCTCAACTTTATATCCCCTCGCCGGCGCAGCAACACCGTTTCTCTCTATTTCCCCTTGGTGGTATTGACGCTGCCACCCTTGAAACCCCTTCCCCTGCCCCCCAGCCCCTCCCCTGTCCCATAAAACCCCTCCCTTTCCATGAAACCCCCTAAAACCAGTAAATTAAAGAAATTGCCTCCACTAAAACCAATAAAGGATTTTATTTTAAAAAAAATTACCGTTTAAACCGGTAGCCTGTACACTTGGACTGTTATTGTAAACCACCCCCCAAAGTTGGGACCGGTGTGGAATAATCGAAAGTTGAGACCTTTTATGGAAGGGCGGCCATAGTTGGGACCGTCCTTGTCATAAAAATGAAATATTTCCAACAATCCCCCACATGATTTAAAAGTTTTACAACAAATAAAATTATTGGATTGAGCATATCGCCAGATTACCGCATAATAGATGTAGGTACCTTCCGGGTTTGAACCTACACTTAGTATAGATAAGTTTACACTTGAAAGATTCATAGTAGTACTAACATACTTTGAACTCGACTCCTTATATGAAGTTTAGACTTATTGTATGATTAAAAACTAATACCGCAAGTGCACAGTGTACAATATAGTATCACTAGCAAATGCGGGTCGAACCCACAAGGATATTGTTATTAAATCGTATTACCCAATTAATTATATGAATTTAGCCACTTAGAGTCAACTACAATTACTATAGCAAGAAATCATCTATTAGAAATAAAGCAAGAAAATTAACTAAGACTAATTTACTAAGATTAGAACCAAAATTAAAAATATAGGAAATACTAAAGAAACTACTAAATCGAATCTACAGATAGACCAAATAAAAATAATAATAGGACACCACTATGAACCAAACTAGCAAACAAACTTAACTTACCCGTAAGAACCATTGACATCAAGATGATTAAGATATGATTTGATATAAGACAAACAAGAGAATGCTCCAATGTTCATAAACAATTTAAGATAGGAAATCACAGGACATAGACTAAGATGATTAAAGTAACAAACAATGATGCAGCAAACAAATCGGCAAACAAAACAAGATCGGAATTTGACGTTGATGCTGCCAAGGTCCACTTTACCAATAATTAAGAACAACAAACTAGATTGAGTAGAAGATGATAAAGCGAAACTAGACTAAAGTCAATTAAAGAAAGGAACGAAATTACCAAAGTTGATTAATAAAATAGATAGAGAATACTGAAATTGAACTAATCTTCGCCGCCGTTGTCACCCTGTCGGCAATAACAAGTTCTACAGAACTAAAAACTAAATTTCTAGGCTACTGACATATGCTCTACCTCTTCCTAAACTACTTTGTTCTACTCCCTCTACTCCTTGCTGCCGCTGCCTCTTTTATGGGATTGACTAGCAAGCCCTAATACTCTTTTCTCAGTCAGTTATGTGGGTCAAGCTCAAAGTTGGTTTATTTTACACAAATAAGGGCTGCTACGTTGTAGCGCAATTTCGACCCACTAAATATTGATTTAGCTCTTTTCTATCTCACACAAAGTTGTAGGGCTCGAACTCAGCTTTCCATAGCCACTTAAATCGTCTCGTTTCAACTCCGCATGAGTGAGATATGGCCAAAATACGACAACACCCCTGCACATTTTATAAAACACGAATTAAACACATCTTTCGACCTTTAGTATAAAGGGGTCATCATTTAATAAATAAAATAGATATAAATACATCTTTTCAACACTAAAATAATAAACAAGTGACCAAACCCAAACTATTACAAAAGTATAATATTTAGCCCAGATAATTTAACAGAAGACACTAAAAATATCATATTAGAGGATATAAATATGCAAAAATAAGCACTCATCACTTACCATACACACGGCGTGAGTTATCAACATGGTTCTATGAGTGGTGCGCCTTACGGTCATGCGCAAGAATCTCGTGTCATGAACGTCATTAGGAGGTTGCCTACACCCCCACAGTGGCGACCACACCACCACATCCATCTAGGTGAATCCTCCAAGGATGACTTGTGACCAGACATCCCGCAATCATTTTGCCTTCGGACTCATTGAGAGCTATAAACTCAACCTCAATCGTCACATGAAGAGCAATAAGCACAAGAATGGGATATAACCATATATCTTGCTCTTCCAAGTCACTAGATTTACAGTTTCGTTCTTACCCATTGAACATCGTTCATGGGATCGCCATACCTCCGAAGCTGGGTTTCCACTATGGTGACTTAACTTGAAGGCTCTAATCCCATTCCCTTGATGTTTGTAGAACTTGTTGACGCGTCAAACCTTTGGTGAGCGGATCCGCAATATTATTTTCGGACCTGACAAAATCCAAAGAAATAATTCCATGAGAAATCATATGTCTAATAGACTTATGTCTTACCACTAGGTGCCTTCTCTTCTCATTGTAGTTTTTGCTCTTGGCCTTAGCTATAGCAACTTGACTATCACAGCGAATAGAAATAGGAGGAACAGGCTTAGTTAATATAGGTATATCATTTTATATAAGTATAGCAACTTGACTATCACTGTCTAGTGCTATTAGCTCGGCCTCCATGGTCGAACGAGAGATAATCGTCTGCTTTGCAGACCTCCATGATATGGTACCACATGCTAATGTAAAAACATATCCACTGGTGGACTTAGTTTCCTGCGAATCAGTGATCCAGTTAGCATCAGTATAACCTTCAACCACATTAGGAAAACCAGTGTAGGTAATAACATAATTCAAAGTCCCCTTCAAGTATTTGAATAATCTTTCTAAAGCACTCCAATGTGAAGTATTATGACTATGAGTATATCTAGCAAGTCTTCCTACTGCATAAGCAATATCAGGTCTAGTATGGTTCATGAGATGCAACAAAGACCCAATAATTTGTGAGTATTTATGCTGCGAGACACTTCCTCCTTTATTTTTGGACAAGTTAACAGTCGGGTCATAAGGCACAGAGATAGGACTAACATCAAAATAATTATATTTACGCAACAATTTCTCCACATAGTGAGATTGGGATAAAGATATAGAGTTACCGTTCTTGGTCACCTTAATACCTAAAATAACATCGACGGGACCAAGATCTTTCATATCAAAGTGACTAGATAACAAATTTTTGGTACCGTTAATAATATGAATGCCAGTGCCAAGAATAAGAATATCATCGACATATAAACATAAGATAACACATGTATTATCAACAACTTTAAAATATATAAACACATTTATCACCTTGATTAATGTAAAAGCCATTAGAAAGCATAACCTTGTCGATTTTTTCATGCCATTGCATAAGTCCATAAAGAGACTTTACAAGCTTACAAACCTTCTTTTCCTCACCGGGCACAATAAAACCTTCCGGTTGATCCATATAAATTTCCTCTTCTAACTCACCATTCAAAAAGACGGTTTTTACATCCATTTGATGGATGTCTAGCTTGTAAACAGAAGCAATAGCAATTAGTAAACGAATAGTAGTAATCTTAGAAACAGGAGAATATGTATCAAAGAAATCGACACCAGCTTCTTGTTTAGAACCTTTAGCTACTAGTCTAGCCTTAAATTTGTCTACGGACCCATCTGTCCTTAATTTCTTCCTGAAAATCCATTTGCACCCAATTGTCTTACAACCAGGTGGGAGGTCAGTAAAAAACAAAGTCTTGTTATACATAAGGGAATTCATCTCATTAGAATCTTTCCAGAATGGGGCATCAACAGATAACATAGTTTCACTATAAGTTTTGGGCTCATTTTCAAGTAAAAAAGTATAAAAATCATCACCAAAGTCTTTAGCCTTCTTATACCTCTTACTCCTTCTAGGTTGAACATGTTCATTGCTAAAAATAGTACCACATTGATCAGTAGTAATATTGCTAGAAGAAGAAGCAGTAGCATTAAGAGGTCTAGACAGTTTATCCTTCATGGGAAAAATATTTTCAAAAAAAAAAACTGCATCCCTGGACTCTATAATAGTATTGTTAGAAATTTCAGGAACTTCAGAATTAAATACTATAAACCTATAAGTAGTACTATGAAGAGAATAACCAACAAAGGCACAATCAACAGTTTTTGGGCCAATTTTTCTCTTCTTAACTATAGGAATATTAACCTTGGCCAAACACCCCCACACCTTAAGAAATTTGAGTGAGGGCCTTTTATCCTTCCAAAGCTCATAAGGAGTCTTATCTGAATGTTTATAGGGAATGCGATTAAGAATCATACAAGTTGAATATAAAGCTTCACCCCAACAATTTTTAGGTAGACCAGAACTACGAAGCAAAGCATTTACCATATCAAGCAAAGTTCGATTTTTTCTTTCTGCAACACCATTAGACTGAGGACTATATGCAGGAGACACTTCATGTACTATTCCATGTAGTTTGCAAAAATCATTCATGTCATCGGGAGCATACTCACCACCTCTGTCAGAGCGAAGTATTTTAATTTTTCGCTCAAGCTGATTTTCAACTTCAGCTTTGTAGACTTTGAAAGTCTCAAATAAATCACTTTTAGATTTTATTAAATAAACATAGCAATATTGAGAAAAGTCATCTATGAAAGTGATGAAGTATTGGTTACCGCCACGAGTTAGAACATGGTTATTGTCACATATATCACTATGGATTAGCTCCAGTAGCTTAGTATCTCGTTCAACATATTTGTTGGGCTCTCTTGGTTGTTTCGCCTGCACACATATTTGACATTTATCTTGTGTATTAATAGAAGACTTAGGAATAAGATCAAGTTGCATCATCTTTTTCATAATATTACGATTAACATGACCAAGTCTTCCATGCCAAGTATCACAAGATTCAACGTATGCAATAGAGTAATGAGAACTTGAAATTTCATTAATAGAAGAAGCCATTACACTTAAACGAAATAAACCATCCAACAAAAAACCTTTACTAACAAATTGACTGAACCTAGTAATTACAACTTTATTCGACTCAAAACAATTTTAAAACCTTTACCAACTAACAATGAAGTACTAATAAGATTTTTTCTAATGTCCGGAACATGAAAAACACTATCTAGGACTAGGACATTTTCGGATGACAACTTCAACTTGGTTTGGCCTTCTCCTAAGACGCGAGCTACACTCTCATTCCCCATGCTTACAATTATGGTGCTTGGAACCTGGTAGGTTGAAAAATAGTTTTTATCAGCACACACATGAGCATTAGCCCCAGAGTCAATCCACCAATCATTTGAGTTAAAAATAGAGTTCAACTCTGGGATACTAACAAAGTATCTGTTAGCTGGGGAATTTGAGGCAGCCCCCATATTCACCATATTAGCTTGAGGTTTAGGAGTCATTGGGGTTTTAGATCCTTTGTTTTTGTTGCCATGACGATGGTAGCAATCCCTTGCTATATGGTTTGATCTCCCACAAATCCAGCACGAACCGAACTCTTATTATTGTCATTAGATTTGTTGTTATGGTATTTGTTGTTCCCAGACTTAGCATAACCTGATTTTGTAAAGAATTTAGCCTTAGGTTTAAAAGACTTCTCTACAACTAGGGCCTTAGCTTGGTGGTTAGACCTAGAGGCAACTTTGGAGGAGGATGATCTAGCTTTGTCCTCAATGCGTAAAGCCACAAACAAGTCATCAAGAGAAAAATGTTCAAGTTTATGTCTAAGACCCCTAGCAAAGTCAGACCAAGACGGTGGCAATTTTTTTAATTAGGGAAGACACATACACCGACTCACTTTGATGAATACCTTTAGCTTTCATCTCATAAATCAAATTTTCAAAGGTAGTCAATTGGTCAGACATACTCTTATTATCAACCATTTGAAAGTCAAGCCAATCATCAATAGAGACATGTTTAAGACCCTTTTCAGCAGTACCATAACGATAATCTAGAGCATTCCACAATTCATGAGCAGTTTTGGTACGACAAAAAATACGATAGATACTGTCAGACAAAGCACTTAAAATTCTCCCATGACATAAAATGTTTTGATTCTCAAGATCAGGGGATTTAAAACCATCTGCATCAGAGTCTATGACCATACTCTCTTTAATCACAGAAAAAAGGTTCAGTTCAGTCAACCAAAATTTCATTTGTTGCTGCCAACACAGGAAATTTTTTCCATCAAACTTATCAGGTTTACTAGACAAAGACTTAAGAATATCCATCACTGTAATTCCAATTAACAGTAATTCAGGAAAACTATCCTCTCTAAACTTGATGGAAAAAACATAATAGAAAATAGATAATAACAGTAATTAGGAATTACAGTAACACTCAAACCAGAAAATCAGTTTAACAAAATTATTCAAGTACACTGCCAACCAGGCTCAAACAACAAATTAGTAACAAACTAACTAAATTCAATAATTAAGAGTAAGTTCAGAATAGCCTGGGTCGAAGCACGATGTAACGCTCTCTTTAGAGAGGATACGCCCCCACTGCACTGATCAATTTAGAATACGTCCCTCTCACAAGATTCGACAACCCGTCGGACTTGTTCGGTGACAGCAAAGAAGAATCCCCAAACCAGTTGATAACTCTATGCTCCAATCGAAAATTAAAAGCTTTAATTAAATTGGTTATGGATGATTGTAGTGAGTAGTGAAGAAGATGAAGTAAGCAGTAGTAAAGAAGATGAAAGAAAAGTGTCGTGGTAGTTTTATGAGAGAGAAAGAGACTTTGACTATTTGTTTTCCATTTGTTGCAGTAAATAAATGAGAAACTTACTGCTTCTTATAAAGAATACAACCCATCAACGGTTATAAACTAAAATGCCTACAATCTAGGCCCACTCCCACAACAACTTATTTTTCCCATTTAACTTGGACTGGCCCAAAACCACTTATAATGGTAACAACCCAAATATTAAGGAGCACTAAACCATTTCTTAGACAAACAGAAAAAATTGAGAGAGAAAAAAGATTTAAATATATTTTTACTAATAATAAATAATATAATTTTTAAATCATAAAAATGAAATATTTCCAACACTATCATGACTGCTTTCCGCAAGGACAACAACCTTATCATATAAAGCGTACATTTTCCACCCAACAAAAACTATAGCATCTACTACACACTAGAGAGAGATCATCCATTTTACATCAAACAAGACAAAGCATATAGTGGTGGATCCAGGAATTTATGAATAGTTGGTCACTACCGACTAGGTTGCACAGAGACGGATACGGGTACGGGTACGGGTTCGAATACGCGTATCCATATAAGATAATCCATGAATTTAAAAAAAACTACTTCAAATAAAATCAATTTATGACTAATAATAGTTCATATTACAATAAAATAGTACCTAAAAATAGTACTTATTACAACCAAATAGTACTTAGCAAATATTACAATTGTTCTCGACGAGTTTTCATATTTTGATATCGATTTATAATAAACGACGAGTTTTTCATATTTCTAAAACATTCTAATTTCTAACCTTAGTAACATAATTCCTAAATCACAAATTCACAACACAATCATTTGTCAATTTCGCATCCTAATCTAATTCCTAAATCACAACACAATTGTAATGAAATCCAATTGACAAAAATACACAAATACACAATCATTTGTCAATTTCGCATCCTAATATAACTCCCAAATCACAACACAATCGTTATGAAATCCAATTGACAAAAATACATAAATACACAATCATTTGTCAATTTGACATCCTAATCTAATTCCCAAATCACAAGTTCACAACACAATCGTAATGAAATCCTAATGAAATCCAATTGACATCCTAGCGATTAAGCGAAGATTAAGAAGGTTGAATTAGAAGAATACCTGTCACCTGAAGTTTGGCGCCGCTGCCGCCTCGTCGCTCCGCCCGCTGCCGCCTGCCACCTATAATCAGACATGAAGAAGTGAAGATGTAAGACAATCAGACAAACAAGTGAACAACTACCATAGATTCTTTGAGACAAAAAGAATAGATTGAACAAAACCCTAACAAAATCAAACCAAACAATTTCCAAAATAGATCGAACAAAACCCTAACATAATCAAACAAAAAGAATAGATCGAACATTGAACAAAACCCTAACAAAATCTCACCGGCGACTGCTCTGCGAGTCGAACAAAAATGATAAAAAAACTGAAAGAATTACAAACAAAGACGGAAAGAATAATAAACTCACCAGTCACCGGCGAGTCGGCGACGAGTCGCAAGTGTGAAGTGTCGCCTGAAGTCTAAAGATCTACGTCGCCTGAAGTGTGAAGTGCTACTGGGTTAGTTCGCGACTTCGCGTGTGAAGAATGAAGATCTCCATCGAGGCGTCGACCGTCGCGCCGTCGCCTGAAGACTGAAGTTGGATTCGCTTTGCGAAGGAGAACGAGAGAGAAAGAGGAAACTGGGTGAGGGTTAGTGTTCGCGTGTGAGAGAAACAACGCTTCAAATGAATTTTTTTTTTCAGGAATAATAGTTGGTCACGTGACCTATAGGGACCAATGACATAGGGCTTAGAAAGGAAAGGAAACAGAAGAAATACTATTTATTTTCCGTGTGACAAGGTTTCAACAGTTTGTAAAACATCTCTAAGAAGAAAACCTTTCTCTATCATGGGGAGAAGAGTAGTTAATTAATATTTGGGCCATGAGGAACAATCCCATAAGGATTAATGGACGCGTGACTTCCATAATAGTGCTTCTTGATGTGATTTATGTTCACTATGCTGCTCATGCCAAGAATTTGGAAGACCTCTTTTGTGTAATTGAACAAATTAAATTTGGGTACTCTCAGCAGTTTCTTGTTACAATTGAAGTGAACAGCATATACCTGTGAATGAAGAAAATTTAAATCTGAAAGCAAAGCAAAATCAAGACTGAAAATAGCATGACTCATAGGTTTAGAGTAAATTACATCGGGTTAACAATTGTTAATAACATTAGAAAATTTTGTTTCAGCCACCTTCTCAAATATTAGTAAGCTTAAAGTGAGTTCGCCCTTAGTATACTGCAGATTGGGTGTGATAATTCTAAATATTGAGAGTAGCATTTAACGTTTCCTTACCTCATCAAATCGTATGAGGGTTACAAATAACCGAATATCCGCTTCAGTCGGGAGCTTCTTACAATGTTTCAATAGTATAGGAAATAGAACATAAGCATATATGATCTGAACACAAGATAAGCATCTAAAATTTACTTCTCTCCCAAATCAAAATTTCACATTATTGATGCCAGCAAGCAGCCCCGTTTCTGAGATTTTGGAGGACTAAGGACGAACCTACATATTAGCGCCCTAATTAGTTCCAAGTTTTTTGAATGTTTGATTTTTCAGTCTGAACCAAAAACATAAACAGTTGTTTAGTCCAAGTTTTTTGAAGTTTCGATGTTGCCATCATGGCAAAGCCCACAAATTTTCGGATCATGTTCTCAAATATTTGAAATGATAAAAGGTTCATTACGCGATAAACGATAAATTCCTAATTCACGCCTACAAATAATTATTAACCGAAAATAATATATATATATATATATATATATATATATATATATATATATATAATTCAAACAACAATCACATTTAATAAATAAATAAAACTAAAACTTCGGTCCCTAATAAGAGATGCAAGTACGAAAGCGAAATCGACGAAATCCCACAAGGGAGATAACCAATGGTTGGAGTCAATTTCATAAATATGGATCAGACAATAAGGTGCGAAACAAATACATGTTAAAACTTATGACGATTAATCAAATGATTCAGGATTTGATGACAAAACATTCTTTTCCCTACTACGTATGAACCCCAAACCCCAAACACCAAACCCTAAACCCTAAATTAAAGAAAATATACAAAATTTAAGAAAATAAACAAAATTAAAGAAAATAAAGAAAACAGAAATTACATCATCAGGAGTGTTTCGGCTGCCGCGTGAGAATCGGGACTCCCGATCTCTATTTTTATGGTCATCCTGAATGAAGTTGATGACTCCCAAAAAACCGTTATATTGTCGTCTACCCTCAGATTTCTCTTCCTAACCAATGGACTCCAACCATTGATAAACTCTCTTGTGGGACTTCGTCGATCTTCTCGCTTTCATACTTTCATCACCAATGTGTAAACTTCACCATTGTCGTCTATATCAATGGCGCCAATGTTAAAGAGAGATTTATCAGTGTTGAGTGCGTTTATTTTATCGGGTAAGTGTTGAAATTTAGGCAAGATGAAGTCGAAAAACATCTCTTGAGTAACAACAAGAACTTTCTGCACGTCCGTTCGGGCTTAACTTCTTAGAAAAACTAGGTTCCATCGAAAGGGAATTGAAAAAAAAATCTCAACGTCCGTCTGGGACAAAGTTTTGGTAAAACTGGGTGGTTCCATTCAATAGTCTGGGTTTTGGTTCCCTTAAATTACCCCAAACTTAATTATTCAAACAATAATTTTTAATACAATCATGTATTAAAAATAAAGGTTTATGTCCCTCATAACCGTCTAATAATGCAAAAGAATATTTTTATTCACAAATTTTAACTCTTGAATGAAATAAGACACCTTCCATCAATACTAATAATAAAATAAGTTATAGGGAGAATAGTAACTCCTTCTTAAGGGTAATGGTAAAACCATGAGCTTATCAATTATTAAAACATTAAAATAGATAGTATAAGATAAGATTGTGACACATGGCTATTCATGCTATAGACTTTTGCCTTATGCCAATAATTGAATTAAAGTCATTGGAGACCAAAACTAAAGAGACAATTTATTCTATAATACAAAATTTATTTCTAAATTTTTTTTTGTACTTTCAATATATTAATAAAGGGACCAATATAATCTTAACTGAACATAACCTCCTTGAAAAATGAACCCCCCCTGAAAGAAGTGAGAAAGTTTAAATTTCCATTAACAAGTTAATAATTGGGAAGTTTTATGGTAGTCCGACATGAGATAAGATTGATTTCAATCTTGGTGAACTATGGATATAGTAGGTGGTGTCAAAACAGGTTATTGAACGGGTTTTGGTTTGAGCCACGCCAAACTAGATCCAACCGGAACGGGTCATGTTTATGCCAGCCAATACCATGGGTCGGGTGCTAGACGGGTTTTGTTCGTCTGGGTCGATGACATTCGAATCACCAAATTGTCGGGTGCTGGATAGGTCTGGGTCAACCCATTTACAAGTCGATCCATTTTCGAGTTTGAGTACCCGTGAACATGTTTTAGTTGCGTTTGCGCAGGTCGGCTTGCGTTTCATGTACACTTGGGTCGAGTCAAGTTCTCTCGGGTTGAACCGCTTATGACCTTGGTACGATCATTGCAAAACATCGGGTTCATTCGCTATTAACCTTCAATTCGGTTTCAGTTCAAATCTTTGTAAAGTGATCATCTTTTTATATCACGTTATCACTTATCAAATAGTTTAATTTTAAGATCGAGTGATCATACATTGACTACTAGAGAGTTATTATCAATTGCCATTTTGATTTTGTAAATGAATCATATTAGTAAAAGTTTTAAGATCGACATAGATATACATACGTGTGTGTGTGCGAGAAATATGTAGATGATAACGAAAAACTAATAAAATACTAGATTGTTTACCATGATGCTTAGTGTATTCTCTTAGTCAATTGTATATGTGTTTGAATTAGTCAATTGCGTAACATTTAGTGTATTCTCTTAGTCAACTGCGTAAAACCACTCTAATATATAAATGAGTATAACGACTCTTGATATGTTCTAATATTATAATAAACGGCAATAATAACGAGTATATGATCAATTCCCTCGTTTATAAGTGATTCTATTATTATAAGCATTATGATTGATATATAAGTCCGTGAATAGCTATGATGATGATAATAATAATAATAATAATAATAATAATAATAATAATAATATGAATAGTCACAATGCTAACAATAACAATGATAGTACAGATAACAACAAGAATAGTAACAATAACGATAATATAATACAAATACTAACAGTAATAGTAGTAACAATGTTGATGATAGCAGTAATATAATAATAATGAACATAACGATGATATGATAAATTAATAACAAGAATCATAATCTTAATAAACTAAATGTCTAAATCTTCATTCAAACTAGCAATATCCCCATACAAACAAAAACAAGGCTTATTAGTTCTTACTCATTACTATACACTTATATGTTGTACTATGCTAGTGTTTATTGTATTCTCGTAATTTTATTAATAATAACATAGTGTTTATTAATCTCAATAAGTTCAAAGTTACCCGGGAACTTCATAGACTTGTTAATATTACTCGGACTCAGCTTGAGAACTTGTATCACACATGTTTTACTCGGCTATTGTATGAAAATGATTTAGGCGCAAAATGAAGTGTTATAGTTTCCATAGGTAAGTCAGAATTCGAGACGGGTATAACTTGAAGATTCCGCGTAACATCAATTACCTTTTTCACTAATGAATTGAAACAAGTAAATCTTGATGAGACATAGGAGGCTGGTTTGTCACTCAAGAGAGCCGAGTTAGCATTGTATTTCCAGGATCTGACAAGTGTTGCTCTAACCATGTTAATATTCTCAGTTCGACTTCCATGTATATCTGATCAGCAGGATATCCTTTAAATGACAGGAAAAACTAGGTTCGGTGAACCAGCAGGACATGGAAGAGATGTCATAACATCACTATCTGCTCCTCAAAGAACAACCAAGACCAACGAGATTGATTAGCTGCATCTTGTAAATTGTTTGTTGTTTCACCATCCTCCAGTTTCAGTATTTAATTTCCCACACAGATAAAAAACAATACATTTTTTTAAGGTAAGATGAAGTCCCCTGCAAGGAGGGGGGAACTTAAGGATCACTTCTTGCAAGGGGTGAGACTCGATCCCAGGATCTCTGGAATCGGAGGTGATGCTAACACCACTAGGCTATCACCTGCTCCTCAGATAAAACACAATACATATGTTAAGTTGGAGTGATAGATTCGGCCATTGTACGTATCGAAAGTTTGAAGCCTTTGTGTACCCTCTCTATCGTCACACAACTATCTATTCGACTTCCCTTCGGAGATTGTGTTTAAGAATACATAAACTTGATACTGAACCAGTGGATTTTAATAGTGACTTAGTGATTATCCATTACGCCTAATTTGGAGTACTTAAAGTTAGCTGATCATTTAGCAACCAAGTACTCTATGCCAATAATGCATCGTCTTGTTAAAGCAGATTTAGTCAATCATGGTTGATTAGATTATCATGATTCTTGCTTTTCTTTTGAGCAAATGATTAACCTCATCAGACCCTTGTCTTATGTTCAGCATTTGTCTCTGCTTGGCTGTTTTATACGTGTAAATTTCTCTTTATTATTATTTTTTGAATTATGAAATAGATCAACTTCTTGTTAAATGTTAATCGTTCGTTGTAGGAGTTCTCCGAGGTTGAGGAAAATGTCCTAGAAGATCAACTGCCCCTGTTTCCTAATCTGAATCATCTAGAGCAGGAATGTCCTGGTATAAGACACTACTGGAACGATTTATTGTTGCCACTGCTTAACTGTTCGCCTGTCTTAGAAACACTTGTTTTTGTAGAGGTGAGTGTGTTGTTTCAGTATCACCTTACATACTTGGAATGGATGGGCAATGTTGTTGCATCTGTAAGTGAACCATTTTCTGACTGTTTACTAATTTGCAGGGACTCATTGAGTATTTCGGTCCTAATTTCCAGGCATATGAAGAAGGCCCACTCGAGTTGGAACAAAAAAAATTCAGAACAACTCATCCAATTCCTTCGTGTTGCAGGTATCATCTCAAAAGAATAGTGATAAAACGATATTATGGGTTTGAACAGGAAATGATACAGTTTCTCTTGAGGCATGCATTAGTTTTGGAGGAATTGGTCATATGCCGAACTCAGGATACTCAGATTCATATTCCAGATCGAGTTTCGATTGATAACACATTGAAGAATTTACCAAGAGCCTCAATCAACTGTTCAATTCAAGTATCATGATCACCTTGACAGCCCACAAGTTATCATCACCCCCATCTTTGTTGTATCTGTATTCAATATTTATAGCTATGTGACATATTGTAAATGAATTTATTGGGTCGAATATGTATTTTCGGCTTATTTATAACATAAATTAGTCTCTTAGATTTAAATTTACTGGTTAGTGACAGTTTACCAATCTGTAAAATTCTATGTTTTGGCTTATTTATATCATAAATACTCTTGATAATTGCCCATGAGTCTACATTGTTATGGATCTAATATATTTATTGTTTAACAACAAATTCGAACTCTGCATCGAACCTCATGTAGCAGTGACATCTAATAGCATTGCGTTGGTGATTAGGTTACTCAAGGGCGGTTATGATGCACTAAAGGTGAATCAGATACCTCCTCAAACTAGCAAGGAATAACCTTGATCATTCAAAGACATCACAACATAATACACATTGTCCAGACATGCTGGACAGAAAAATCCATGGCATCAAGCTTCAGCTTCATACTCAAAAAATAAAAAGAGAAGATGAAACCTACAAGTATAACCTTAGTCCTTGAGGGCAAAATGTACAAAGTCGATCAAAAAAACGAACACAGATCCTCACTGCTCCAACTTAGCATAGAAATTGTAAAATCACAAAACAAAATTTAATCATAGGGAAAAACTTCGGACAAATGTGGTGGACTACATGGAATTCAAGTACTAGTTTAACTTTAAAGGGGAAAAAGAGAACGACCGACCAACCACCGGAGTTCAGAGAAGGGCCTTGCATGCTTCAACATCAGCAGTTTGTGCTTCCAAAACTCCTGGTACAACCGCCCTCACAGTGGCATCGAATATAGGTTTTCGGGAGTATTCATCTGCTACTTTCTGCAGGATTTCCTTCACCACATTAAAGTTCAATGCCTCAGCCAAAATTAGCTTACCCAAGATCTCCCCAAAGTTATTAGGAGCCCTGGGAAGGTCAATAGCTATATCACCCATCATTTGACCATAGAGCAAGCATCCAGTACTTATATCCGTTGCCATTACGACTTTCTTATCAGCCAAGTACTCCAAGAGCTTGGCAACCTGCTCAACACAAGGTGGATTCTTTTCTAATCCCAAGTTAATTGCTTCCTCACAATCTCACTGTAATAAGATGGCGACTTGAGCTTCTCAACATATATTAACGCCTCATCCAAGATCCAACAACCGAACATTGAAGTATTCCTCGAGAAGAGAAATTGTCTTTCTCTTAAGCTCCTCAGGTTTGACATTGGTAGTAGTAGTAGTCGGAGCAGGGGCAGGTCTCTCAACAGGGGCTGCTGCTGGTTGAGGTGGGCAGGGATTAGCCTTGGGCATTTGGCTTAGCTGCTCCATACTCGAACTTTGGCTTGGTTGACGAGCAGGTGGCCCACTAATGATACCACCACTACCCTGAGGTGAGAGCCTAGAATTCAACGATGTTGTTCTGCCAATCAATGATGACTGGAAGCGTCCTCCTTGAGAAGCGGCATTCACATCGACCCCTCTTTGGATTGACCTGCTTCTCGGAACTTCACAATTATCATTGTCCATCCCCAGCATCATTCCAGGCATCTTGCGTATACCAGGCATCCCGGGCATCATACCTCCAGCACTTGGGCGATTAAATCCTCCCTGGCTCATGTTTCCTTGAGCAGGGAGTTTACCACGAGGATTCCTTGTGCTTGCAGTAGCACCAGCGCGCAGGCCCATGTTCCTCTCTGCCTCAGAGTGGATTTCAGTAATGGTTTTCAATTTGATCTAAAAAAAAATTGGATGCAAGAAAGGAAGATCATGACCACCACATTATATTCATTGAACAAAGTGCTTGAAGACAATTTAAAGAGAATAGTCAAACCTCTTCACGCCTAGGAACCCAGTTGTTTGTTCGCAGATCAAGGATATTGCGGACCATGCAACGCAGACGAGGGGGCAAGTTGATCGAGTGTGCTTAGTTCCTCCAAGCGGCTCATATGAACATCATTGATACGCCGGGACTTTGAGTTTTCATCAAGCTGCTTACCGATTGTGTTGAATAATTGGCATACGGCCTCAACATTCTCCTCTTCTGGACAACTTTTATTGTCAGGACCCAATAGCTCCTGATATGTGACAAAGGAAATATCAGAGCAAAGCTCACATGATAAACTTTGAAAAACAGCAGCAAAAAATTGCATACCTGTACAATATGATGCGCAAGCTTTTCTGGCACCATTTTCTGCTTCACAAGTTCACCAATAAGGCGAATGATCCCATGAGTACGAAGTTTCAACATTCTTTCTTTATCTCAACGTTCAGCTTCTTGCTCGGGGCTTGTCAAGTTGTCATCAGCCTTAGTTCAGCTCTCAGATTGTCAGCGCCTTCATATGCCTCTTGACACATGTTCAAGAGAAGATGCCTAAAAGTAATTTCTTTTCCACCAGCTTCCACTGGTGGATATGAAGGAAGCATTTTATACAGATCAGAACATAACTGCGCGTACATGGGACAAAATGCAGGCTCGAGAGAAACAGCTTTATCAAATATCAATGAAACAACAGCCTGAAAGACAAAAGGAACATATTTCAGTTGCCATGAAAGATTCATAACCAAATTCCACAAGCAAAGAAAGATACCAACCATTAGAATCTCAGCTGATGTGATACCAGAAGCAATTAGCTGACCTTGGAGAAGATCATACTTCTCAGGTGTGAGCTTGTTGAGAATACTGCATTACATAATGGCCAAAACAAAGTAGTCACATTTCTACATTCCAGCATGTCCAATTTCCCAAGCAAACTTAGTGTAAACAGACATCAAAATTGCAGCTATCTAAACTTACAAAGATTGCATTTTTGCATAATAGTGGAATACTAAGTTAAAATCCCAACCCACTATTTTTGTTTACAATACCAGCATTACATTTTTGCATAATAATGGAAAAGTGATTGTTAGATACTTAGATTGTATCAAACTCCTTAATCTTGGTGTAATTCCATTGATCAATATATATCATGGTTACACAATACCAGTCCTCTAAATGTGTTAGGAAACCTGGGAAGTTGAGGATAATCTATACATAATATATCCAAATCTAAACTAATTTATAGCCCTAGATCTATCGCTAAAATATCCTAAATATATTCTCTATCAAAAAAACAATTTGGGGGGTTAAAGTCTTACATGAGTCACAAGTGTCAGTCCTAACTATGTTAGGAAACCTCATCAGATAAGGATAAGTAATCCTACTTATATACATAAAATATATCCCTAAATATATTCTCTATCAAATAACAAGTTAGATTGTATCAAACTCCTTAATCTTGCACACACAAAGGAAACAAGTGATCATGGGTAAGTAAGTATATATGATAACCTAAATTCACAGGAAAACAAATTTAAAAAAAAAAAAAAACAGAGTAAGAGTACCTTAGAGATGTAGAAGAAGGTAGAGAATGAGTTGATTCTGCATCTTTCGAAATCTTACTGAATGCGTTCTGAACATTCTCCATTCAACCCAACTCCACCTTCCAAATTCTTATTTTGAGTCACAGTCACATATATATATTTTGATGTAAAAGGGGGTTTTTAGGGAAGAGGAAAGTCATTACTCTGCTTTTTTGGGAGATAAAAAGTCATATTTGTTGAGAGATCAGTGGAATGGCAAATTCCACCGTTATGAGAGTGAATGTCCCGACTCCAGACATGCATTTAATGCTTGTTGGGAAAAGTTTTCTTCCGCCGCTGTAATTGTTGAATTTGTAATTATACACCGTAGAAATTTTTGCCTATAAAACCGTCAATTTAAGAAGTCAATTTGTACAATTCGAATACAATACATTCTTATGATATAGCTTCTCTTTTTATAAATTTCTCACAACACGTTATCAGCACGAGTTTGTTACCGAATAAAAATAAAGGTATCTTTAAAATCTTTACATCCATTCTGTTTCAAGTTCTAAATTTTTCTTCTCCAAGTCCAACCCTTTACTATCCGAATATGGATGAACAAAGTAACGGGATTAACATTGTTTTACACAATGTCTCTGTCTCAGGTGTTTATTTTTGGATAGAACGAAACAATGTGTCATTCACTACCAACCCAGCGAGTGGGAACTGTAAAACAGCCCCGACCCACTAACCTTAACGACAGTACAAATACTCATACCATAGAAAACCCACAAACCCTGTTCCCAACACCAATAATAACCCTCCTATACAACCAATTGAAAATGAACCTCCACCAAGTAATAAAAGAAATAGGGATGAACATGAAGGAACTAGTAGTAAACGTGACCATACCACTAATTCATGGAGGGCAAGGACACTTATTTTATGTTATTTCTTTTTGCTCTTGAACCGCCTATATGGACGGGTTAATTTTTTTTTTTTTAACTTGCCGCCTATATGGACGGCCTAGTGAGGTAATAAAATTATTATTTCTTATATGTGCAATAATGTTATATGTATGCAGGAAACAAGCATTCAGAACACTATTATATATTATTGTCTTTAATCTTCTCTTTTTTTTTTTTTTTGCATTTATAGTTACATATATTATATTTACCATTTTACCAACATGCTCTAATATATATTTGCCAATCTTAAAATTTTATTACATTGTATATATTTAACTGTAGATGAACTGCACATTTAAGGATAACCCTCCATAAAAGCGGATTACCCACCCCATTTTCACCACACATCCCTTATCTTCTTCCAATCTTTTTCTCTAAACTCACAAAAAAAATTATCTTCTTCCTCAACCTTCCGGCCACCATGTTCACGCTGACGACAACCGTCTTCCACCTTCATCTTCTTCCTTTGAGGAGGATTTTAGGATAATTTTCCTTCTTATGGCACTAATGATATATCTCCTAATACACAAATAGGAGACAAAAAGAATCATCTCCCCGGAAGAATGACAAAAAAAAATGCAAATAAATATCATTTTCTTTTGTATCTTTAAGTGCATTTTAGGAAGTTTTTTTTCTTTCACTCGTTTTTTTTTCTATTTTTGGCATTTTTTTTTGCTTCGTTAATATTGTACACTATTTTCGTATTTTTTTGCTTGTACTGTTTATGTATAATTATAATGATATAAATCAGGGGGAGATAATATATATGATTTATCATCATTTACTAATTTCAAATATTTACATGTTTGTAGTAAAAAATGGAAGATCAAGTGAAAAGACAATTTAACATACTAGACCTATCTGGGCAAAAGTTTTTAGAATAGACGGTGGACGCCCAAATGAATTTAAAGGCCCAAGGACTGAAACATACAATTAAGGTTGTGACAACCCAACAAAGTGATGCAATTACATCAGCCGCATCAGTTAAAAAAGCGACTGAACAAGAAATGGCAAAAGCCTTAGTCCTTCTCAGGCATCATATACATGAAAGTTTCAAAACTGAATATCTCCTTGTGGAGGATCCCAAAGAACTACGGGATAGCCTGAACGAAAGACATGAGCATCACAAAAATGTGCTCCTCCCAAAAGCACATTTTGACTAACTCAATTTGAGGTTCCAGGATTTTAAAACAGTTAGTGATGTACAATTCAACATTGTTTAGAATTGTATCATTGTTGAGATATTGTGATCATCCCATCACAGAAGAGCAGATGATAGATAAAACGCTCTCCACTTTCCACGCTTCTAATATAATATTGGCAGAACAATACAGGTTCAGAGCTTTCAAAAAGTACTCTGAGCTAATATCAGTACTACTTGTTGCTGAACAAAATAATGATCTTCTGCTGAAAAATCATAATCTTCGACCTACGGGGTCTTCAGCCACACATGAAATAAATGCAATAGAAAGCTCTGATCCACTAGAAGCAAATGTTATACATAGAGGTGGACGCGGTAATTACAACGGTCGTGGGAGAGGACGTGGTAATTACCATGGTCGAGGCGTGGAGGTGGTAGAGGCCGATTTTCTCCAAGAAATAATAATTTTAAAAATTCTGATAAAAATTGGGGACACTTATATGACAATTAGAGGCAGACATCCTATAAAGGAAATGACACTTGCCACAGATGTGGCATGACTGGGCATTGGGATTGTACATGTCGTACTGCCAAACATTTGGTAGACCTATATCAAGCTTTAATGAAGAACAAAGGGAAAAATGCTGAAGCAAACTTTGTTAATGAGGCTAATACATCCATGCCCAACCTTGATATTTCAGATTTTTTTATGGATAATGCTGAAATTGAAAACGAATTTGCAATGCATTAATATGCTTAGTTTATTTTAATTGCTTCAATATTCATTTTCATGTATTCCCTCCTTGATTATTAATAAAATATGCATTTTCTTATACTGATCATCATATTTATTATTTATGAAGATATGGATTTACCAGAAGTTGGATCCAAAGAACAATGTCTTCTCGATAGTGGGACAACACACACCATATTGAAAAATAAAGAGTAATTTTCAGAACTTACAATATTCCAGGCAAATGTTAGCACAATATCTGGGACATCCAAGTTAATTGAAGGCTTTGGGAAAGCCTGTATTATATTTCCAAATGGGACAAAATTGATAATCAATGACGCATTATATTCGAGTAAATCTCGAAGAAACCTCATAAGCTTCAAAGATGTACGTCAGAATGGTTACCATTTGGAAACAATGACAGTGAACCAAGAGGAATTTATATGCCTCACGGCAGAAAAATGCGGCAAGAAATACATCTATGAAAAATTACCAGCAATTTCCTCGGGGCTATATCGCATAGATATACGTCCGGTTGAAATTAATACGATATCTAAACAGAAGTTAGATAACATAGAATCATTTACTCTATGGCATGACCGATTTGGCCATCCTGGCACAGGAATGATGCATAGAATCATTGAAAATTCAATTGGACACTCTATAAAGAATGTCAAAATTCCTCGGTCAAATGAATTATCATGCTCTGCATAATCACTTGGCAAATTGATAATCAGACCATCTATAAATAAGATTGCCACTGAATCTCCAATGTTTTTAGAAAGAATACAAGGAGATATTTGCTGGCCTATTCACCCTGCATGCGGACCATTCCGCTATTTCATGGTATTAATTGATGTCTCTACTCGATGGTCACATGTGAGCCTTTTGTCAAGTAGAAATGTTGCATTTGCAAAACTTCTGGCTCAAATAATTCGATTAAGAACTCAATTCCCAGATCATACAATAAAGAGAATAAGATTAGACAATGCTAGGGAATTTACATCCCAAAGTTTTAATGACTATTGCATATCTATTGGGATTGTTGTAGAGCATCCTGTGCCTCATGTACATACACAAAATGGTCTTGCTGAATCATTAATCAAGAGACTACAATTAATTGCAAGACCATTAATAATGAGATCAAAATTGCCCTCTTCTGCTTGGGGTCATGCTATATTACATGCAGCAGCATTGATAAGATTAAGGCCGACAGCTTATCATAAATTCTCATTGTTACAATTAGTATCAGGTCGAGAACCGAATGTCTCACATTTGAAATTTTTTGGGTGCGCTGTACATGTACCTATTGCTCCTCCCCAACGTACCAAAATGGGTCCACATAGAAGGATGAGAATATATGTTAGATTTGAATCTCCATCAATTATCAAATATTTAGAGCCAACAACTGGCGATTTATTTACAACTCGATTTGTCGACTGTCATTTTAATGAGTCAGTATTCCCATCCTTATGGGGAGAGAAAGTGGACCCACAAAATATAAAAATAGAAATTACATGGAACGCATCGCAAATGTCGTTTCTGGACCCGAGAACAAATTCATGTGAACAAGAAGTCAAGAAAATTGTTCATTTGCAAAGTATTGCAAACCAATTGCCAGATGCATTCACATATACTAAGAAAGTGACAAAGTCACATGTACCTGCTGAGAATGCCCCGACACATATTGAAATTCCTAGTGGCAATAAGGCTATTGAAAATGACTCAATAGCACGTCGAAAACGTGGTAGACCACCCGGTTCTAAAGACTCAAAACTGAGAAAGATGAAAAACCAAGGAGAAACAACGAACGAAATTAATATAAATCCTCCAAAGGAGCATGATGAAATTCATGATGAACCCAAAAATGAAGATAAGCATGCTCCAGAAGAAAATGAACATAAAATCACAGATAACAATGAAACTTCAATTAATTATGTTTCTACAAAGAAACAATGGAATCGAAAAGATGTTGTCTTGAATGAAATCTTTGCTTACTCCATAGCGGTTGAAATGACATACGATGAAAATGATATAGAACCAAATACAGTAGATGAATGTCGCCGCAGAAAAGATTGGCCAAAATGGAAAGAAGCAATTCAAGCAGAATTGAAATCACTTGAAAAACGTGAGGTATTCGGACAAATAACCCAAATACCAAAAGGTATAAAACCAGTTGGGTACAAATGGGTATTCGAAAGAAAACGATATGAGAAAAATGAAGTTACTAGATATAAGGCAAGGCTAGTAGCCCAAGGCTTCTCGCAATTGCCAGTGATTGATTATAATGAGACATATTCTCCAATAGTTGATGCAACTACACTAAGATTTCTGGTAATCTTATCCGTTTCGAAAGGATTGCAAATGAGGTTAATGGATGTAATGACTGCATACTTATATGGGTCACTTGACACAGATATTTATATGAAAGTCCCTGATGGACTAAAACTACCAGAAAATCACATGCCCAAAGAGATGTTTTCAATAAAATTGAAAAAGTCACTATGGGTTAAAACAATCTGGAAGAATGTGGTATAATAGTCTTAGTGAATACCTATTGAAAGAAAGATTCAAAAATAATCAAATCAGTCCTTGTGTTTTCATAAAGCGATCCACATCAGGATTCGCCATCATTGTTGTCTATGTCGATGATTTGAATATTACTGGAACTCCTATAGAACTCGAAGTGACTGCAAAGTACTTGATGAAAGAATTTGAGATGAAAGATCTCGGGAGGACAAAATTTTGCCTTGGCTTGCAAATAGACCATTTGAGAAATGGGATTTTCGTCCATCAATCAAACTATACAGAAAATATTCTGCGACGTTTTTTCATGGACAAAGCCCACCCAATAAGTTCTCCAACGATAGTTCGTTCTTTGAATGTGAAAGATGGTCCATTCAGACCACGAGAAGAAAATGAAGAAATTCTTGAACCTGAAGTACCATATTTAAGTGCGTTTGGTGCCTTAATATACTTGGCTAACAATACTCGACCTGACATAGCTTTTTCAGTAATTGTTAGCTAGATACAACAATGCACCAACGAAGAGACATTAGAATGGAGTCAGACACTTGTTACGCGATCTTCGAATAACACAAGATCTAAGATTTTTCTACCAGTTGAAACCAAATGCGTCACTCATTGGATATGCAGATGTTGGGTACCTATCAGATCCAAAAAAGGCTAAGTCTCAGTCCGGGTTTCCATTCACTTATGGAGGTACTGCAATATCTTGGAAATCCACGAAGCAGGCTTTGACGGCCACATCATCAAATCATGCAGAACTAAGTGCTCTTTATGAAGTTGGAAGGGAATGTGTATGGATAAGGTCAATGATCAAGAATATCCAAGAAGAATGTGGAATGGAAACAATAACAACAAATCCAACTATCATCTACAAAGACAATACTACATGTATCACCCAAGTAAGCGAAGGGTACATCAAAGGAGACAGAACTAAACATTTATCACCAAACCTCTTCTTCACTCATGACCTCCAAAAGGAAGGGACGATAAACATCCAACAAATCCAATCATGTGAGAATCTTGCAGATTTATTCACCAAATCCCTTCCGACGAAGAAATTTGAAGAATTAGTCCGAAAAATTGACATGCGTCATCTTCGTGATATATGCTAGATTCAGGGGGAGTATTATATGCGTTGCACTCTTTTTCCCTTCGATCAGGTTTTTATCCCACCGGGTTTTTCCTGACAAGGTTTTTAATGAGGCAGTTAATTTTATGCATATAAGGATACATAATAGTTGTACTCTTTTCCCTAGTTATGGATTTTTCCCACAGGGTTTTTCCTAACAAGGTTCTTAATGAGACAATGTCCGGATGTCTCCCATTTTCATGTCTTTAATGATATTAGTACTGTAGCACAATGTTTTAGGTCCTTCTCTATATCTCACGTTAGAAGAGTGGGAAATGTTGTGGCACACTTAATTGCTCGTTGGGATTATAATCCTATTAACGAGATTGTCTGATTGGACTCTTTTCCCCAAAGTATTACTACTTTAGCGGTTCTTGATTTAGTTTAATAAAGTTACTGCTCTTTTACCCTAAAAAAAGATTAGTATTAATCTAACATATTTGTTAATTGATTTAATTGTAACAACTACTAGTTTTTTAATGAACGATTTTTAGATAATAACTTAAGTTTTATGAATTGAACTAGATTTTACACCCGGGCTATGCCCCAGGTAATTATATCTTTCATTTATTAAATTTTACTTTAAAATGATAACATCAAGTATCATTTGGTTTAGTGGTTAAAACTTTAATTAGTATGCTTTTGATCACGGAGTCGAGTTTTATACAACGCATATTCTATTTTTTAATTGTACGTGGATTACGATTTACGAGTTAAACACTCTAAGGGAAGGCGTAATATATTAGTATAGATTTTTATGATAGAGTTTAATTGTAATAACAAGTTAAGTTGGAGTTTAATGAAAGAGATTAGTTGTAATAACAAGTCAAGTTTTTATGAACAGGATCTTAAATAATAATACAAGTCCTTGCCATTTGGCCCAAAAATAAACGGTAAGACTAGGCTTTAATTAGAAACCCAAGGTGAAGGATACTAATCTCCAACTACTCAACTAAGCTGCTTTGCCATTTTTATTCTCGTTCGTCTTATGCCCTTTTATGTCTATTTTCCCCAACAAATACTGTGAAATTTCGGAAACGGAAGAAGATCTCTATTATATAAGGGAAGGGGGTAGGAAGATGGTGTCCCCTTATGAAAATACTAAATTACCCTTAATGATCTAATGGAATAAAAAAAATTATAAAAGAAACCAATTTAAGAACCCTTTCTCATTTCAACTTGCCATTCTAAATAAGTTAAAAATGATATATGCATCAAATATTTCAATCAAGAAATTAAATGGACAAAATATCTTGACCTTTTTTTTTATATAAGAAAAGATGGCATACACTTACTACCTTTGGTACTCTTTAATTCGGTCAAACCAACTCATTATGTCTATTCTTTTTGTTCAAAATTCATTCACAAAAAAATAATATTAAAATTCACTCACAATCTTTGTTAGTTTTTTACATTAGCGAATTAATATATCTAAATTCATCTAACTATTAATCTTTCACATTTTAGTGTAATCATAACTATAGTACGAATGAAGTATATATAATAGAATAACAAGTTTTGAAATTAACGCACGCATCGCGTGCATATAATTCTAGTAGTAAAATAATTGAATACACAAATATCGTCTTCCCTCTAGATGCGCCGCCTCTATTTATATTTGTGGATCATGTTAGTATGTAAGTACATAAATTTACATGATTCTATGAAGTATATTTGAAGAAAGCATCCCATGTTAAGCATGGTCTTAACTCTTAGTCTCTTACATGTTTATTTATGGCAAATCACTTCGTGCATGCTTTAATAGTTTGAAGCAAGTCTTTCCGCGAATTGCCCAAGAAAATGATAAAAATTAAAAAGGGAAGAAATAGGAAGTCACCCACCCAAAAAAATTGACCTTTTTGCCATAGAGTTGTAATTTGGTAAGTAACAAACATTTATAATTTTTTGGTTTTTCCCAATATTTTTTTTATATATTAGGTCATTGTATATAAAACGCGTTTTTTATTTGGTCTTATATAACAAAAACAAATTTGTAAATTTATGCAGAAAAACGTATTTTTGGGGATAAATACTGTTGAACCCCACATATGTTGTGCACATGTGAGTTATCCCACATTAGAGAAAGAAGAGAGAAAATACCACAATATAAGCTATAGGAGCTACTCCTACTATAGCCAATTGGTTTTAGTATGAAACCTCCTTTGGGCTTGTATGTGGACCAAACTCTCCTCCTCCGTACTGGGTTGCCCAAGCCCATTTTCAGTCAGTGTTGAACCCCATATATGTTGTGCACATGTGAGTTATCCCACATTTGGAAAAAGAGGAGAGAAAATACCACAATATAAGCTATAGGAGCTACTCCTACTATTGCCAATTGATTTTAGTACTTTGACATGAATTTTTCTTACAAAATTGCACTTGAATTTATTACAACTAGTCCACTACTACCATTTATAACTGTCTACCAAACGGGCCATTAGAGTTGAGCAAGTTTAAATCACTGTTGTCAGTTGTACAACACAAGTAATAAATCTTTAGGAAAAAGGCTTGTTTAGACGGTTACAAATTTACAGATGGAGAGAGCCACAGAGAATTAAAGATTTACAAGGGTTCCAAAAATGCAACCACTGTTCTTGTTTCTTTACACTTTGAGATTAAGTTCCAGCCCATCCATGTCTTTTAATTATCACAAGGAGACTTGAAATTAAGCTCAAACATCTCCTTTGTAAGTTGTTCACCATATTTACAATATCCAAGTTTCGCGACAACATCTGCACTTTCTTGCACATGTTGCATGTTGTGGGAATTAGTCCTTAATTTGCTACCATCTGCAACCTTTGTTTTGGTTTTCCTTCTGGTGAGATCATCCCATTTTCTGTAAAGTGTCTCCCTTTTGTGTGGTGTTAGTCTCGAACATCTTCCACCCACTATTGCATCATCATCAAACCATCACAATGCCATTACACAACCTAGTCAGCTGGGAAGAGGAGGGAGAATGATTAGAGGTGGAGTTGGCTCTAGAGGAGGTGGCAGAAGGGGTAGGGGGAGGGTCCCTGTTGGTCACTTGGTCTTGGAGTCTTAATATGGAATGATGGTTCAACCATTGTGAATGTAAGTCAGTCTCAGCTTCGTGTGTGCTTTATATATGTTTATTCTGCTTCAAAGTGTTCACTAACTTAGTTCTTTCAGTGTCTGTGCAGCCACCAGGTTCTGCTGGCCAAAAACACTGAATAATGAGTACATACATAGCACGCAATCAAGCCAATGTTCCACTCTTCATCATAATACTCAGTAGATTAGCAGTTATAGTTTCATTAATTAGGGATTTAGTAAACTAAGTTGAATTATGACCTGCTAAGTTGTTCAGTTTTGTTGGATTGTTGTCCAATTTGTACTAGTGTTAGGATGAATGTTGCCGAGCATTTGACTCCACTAGATGTATTTGTGAACATGGGTTAAATTTTAGGTAATGCATGAACTTTTTTTTGCTCAAATTTGGCTCCATTGAGTGTATTTTGCTCCAACAACGTTTTTGCATTCACTAACCCCATTGTTCAATCGAACACAGCATCACAACATGTTTTCAACTCCAATTTTTTTTTTGCATTCACTAAAATTGAACAATCATTATATACAAAGGAAAACCCACTGCCAATCTATTTTAGGTACAACAGCAAAATGACAAAAAGAAGGCATGAAACAAACAAAGCCATGGTCAAATTTTTCTCATTGCGAGAAGTCTTCAGCATCTCAATACGAAGTTGTGAAAGCTCAAATTTCATCACTTGCACATCTTCTTCTAGGTTATCCTTTTTAAGCTGTAATTTTTTTATTTTTTCAACCATTAAACTCTTCTCATACTCCATCTTAGCTATGGTAGTCTCCTTCTCCAAAATCTGAAATCTAAGATCATTATCTTCACTGTCTCGCTTATGTATCCACCTAAAGAACTCACACTTCGTATCCTACATTACGGTAACATTGAATTAATGGAGATATATCATAACAAACGCTAAATATCCCAATTTTACAAAGATTCAATTCAAAAAAAAATTCAATGCTTGCAAGCCAGCCATAGAGGCATACATGAAACTTCATTACAACATTTGGGCCGTGCTTCACAATATGGACAACAACTTCTCTCCCACAAGAACAGATTATGGACCCATTCGAATTTCCCCTCAAATTCGAGGCAGACCCCACTGATGTTTGTCTTTTCCTAGCCATTTTTTCTTTAGCTTCAAAGTATGCAATTAAGAAATTCCAAACAAGGAGGAAATTAAGAGAAGATTGGAGAGAATCGAAATGGAGGCGATAAGAATAATGGAGGATGGAGAAACCAGAGCAAGGAAAGAAGAAGAAGAATGGGAAATAACGAAGAGGTAAAAAAGGCAAATAAATGGGGATTTTTTCCAACGGTCATGTAAGCCTTTCACCTCCTACAACAACTGACTAACCACTAACGACCCACTGGAGAAATTTTTTTAAAAAGTTTGCTACATGAAAAAATAATCAAAAGTTTGTATTATTGCAAGAAAACGACCCACAGTTTGTATGATTGTAGTTAAATAATCCACAATATTTTTCATATTCTTCATAAAAACGCGACCGCTAGGTCGAGTCTACTTAATCTCATCTCAGACTCCATGTTAGGATCGTGTCGAGCATACCCCAACCTAGGAGAGTCCATGTGGTGGAGGGTCAAGCTCTTGACCCACATACCCAACTAACCCTGATCGAACCTAATTGACTCAGTTATATATTTTTGAAAAATAAATTTAATGCTAAATATATTTTACCAAACCAAGTTTCCAAACTTAACGGGCCAACAAACACTCGTGACCCTACCTACCTTTATAGCTTGGTGGTCACATATTCCTTTTTCTCAACCCACCCGATGGCCACCTCTAGTTTCATGTCACTAAACTTGGATGGGACATAGAACTTAGTTGAATGATTGCGTAATCCACCAATTAGAGGCAACAAACTAATCATTCAACTTGATGAAATTGGCTAAATGTTTGTATTGTTCCACCAATTAGAGGTGGCAAACTTATTATTCAACTTATTTTAATTATATTCCTTTCATATTAATTCGTTTGATTAGCCCTTTTTATTTAATTCAGTTTGTTTCATCTTCTAGTGATAAGACATTTGGTTAAGTTTCAAGTCATGTAGGTCATATTCGGATTAGCCCTATAGTTTACCATGATAAATCATTTTATAGCAGTCACATAATTAAAATTCAAGTTTGGTCAATTCCGTTTTCACAAATCAATGTAACAATTCCTCCCTTCAAAATAAAATGTTGCAAATTCCTACAATGAAGTCTTTGAATCAAATTAAATTACTCAAGGATGGTTATGATGCATTAAAGGTGATTCATATACCTCCTCAAACTAGCAAGGAATAACCTTTGAGTTTTGACCATTCAAAGACATCACAAATTCTCACAAGTAAACAAAGGCAGACCAACCATCCAAAGCCAATAATACACGTTGTCCAGCCATGCTAAAAATTCATGTCATCAAGCTTTAGCTTCTTACTCAAAAAATATTGCCCAAAAATCGTCAAATTAAACAAGAAGATAAAACCTAAAAGTATCATCTTAGCGGGAATTTTTATCATACACCAGAGTGTACCATGCTCATGGTATACCCAGGTGTATGATGAATGTACTTGATCTTAGTCCTTTAGAGCAAAATATACAAAGTCAATTAAAAAAAAAAGAACACAAATCCTCACTGCTCCAACTCAGCATATAGTGATATAGTAATACATGGGTGCTCACATAAACAAGGAGAAATTGTAAAATCACAAAACAAACTTTAATCATAGGGAAAAACTTCAGACAAATATGGTGGACTACATGGAATTCAAGTACTAATTTAACTATAAAGGGGGTAAACAGAAAGACTGACCAACCATCGGGGTTTAGAGAAGGGCCTTGCATGCTTTAATATCAGCAGCTTGTGCTTCCAAATCTTCTTGTCCAACCACCCTCACTGTGGCATTGAATATAGGTTTACAGGAGTATTCATCTTCTACCTTATGCATGATTCCTTCACCACACTAAAGTTCAATCCCTCAACCAAAATTAGCTAACCTATGAGGTCATGATCTCTCCAAAGCATAGTTCGAAAATGCGGTTTCGGTCACGATTGGGTAACGGTCACGGTGATGCGGGAACGGGGATGATGTGGTTGTCGTACCGCCAAATATCGGCTGAAACCATGAGATATCCCTAGAACCTGCCTAAAACGCGGTTTTTTTACACCTTTACAATGCGGGTAATATCGGTTCGGTAGATTTGAAAACCTTTACGACACGGGCGATACAATGCGGCCTTGTTTTGACACCATGCTCCAAAGTTATTAGGAGCCTTGGGAAGGTCAATAGCTATATCATCCATCATTGACCATGGAGAAGCATTGGTATTTGTATCCGTTGCAAGTAAAAACTTTCTTAGCAAACAAGTACTCCAAGAACTTGGCAACCTCGCTTTACACAATGTGGATTCTTTTCTAATCTCAAGTTAATTGCTTCCCTCACAATCTTTCGGAAATAAGATGGTGATTTGAGCTCCTCTAACGCATATTAACGCCTCATCTAAAATTAGGGCATTGAAGTATTGCTCCAAAAGATAAGTTGTCTTTCTCTTAAGCTCCTCATGTATGACATTGGTAGTAGTAGCCGGAGCAGGGGCAGGTCTCTCAATGGGGGCTGATGCTGGTTGTATAAATATGCTTTAAATTAATTAGTTAATTATGTTACTAATTTCTGGCTAGCTAGATTCGTTTGTTAGTAGGAAATTATTAGTAAGAATGTTAGTAAGCAAATTAGTTAGTAGTGATTAGCAACGTGCGATAGTGATAAGCAACTTAGGATGCTAATATAGTAAGTTAGTGGTAGTTAATGGGTTTTATTTATTTTATGCACTAAAATAGGTGGTGGGATTAGACTCCTTTATTAGTAGTTTTGTTTGTTAAGTAACACACTATTTAAGTAGTAATGGTATACTACAATCTAAAGAAGAAATTAATCAGTAAATACACTAGTGGAAAAAACGCTATATGTCACAACACAACCACTGCGGTCCTTAAGATAACCGAATCGGTAAATTCTCGAAATTTTGGGTGGGAAATTGGGAAACACAAACCGCTGCGGTTCTTAGAAAACCAGATCGGTTAACAAAAAAACCGCTGCGGTTTTCTGTTAACCGTTGCGGTTCTAAGAACCGCAGCGGTTAATGTTGCCCATTTCCCCCAATTCAGCAGCCCATTTCCCGTTGAGTTTAAAAGTCCCCCCAAAACTAAACCCGCAATTTCTCACCCTCTCACCCGCCTCTTTCTCCTCTTAACCCTCTAATCTCTCTAACTTCTCTTATCCTCTAACCCTAAACCAAACAACACCAACACCACCATTATTCACCAACACCCTTCATTATCCTCACGAACCTCCTATCTCTCTTCTCTCTTTCGACTGAACCCCACCACCACGTATGATCATTGATTCGCACGATTCGCACGAAACTCCGACTAAACCACTAAAGCCGGGGACCATGAAGTTTGGGTTCGAACTATCAACAACATTGTACGTACTCTCCTTGCTCATGCTTCTCTTCCCCCCTCCTTTTGGCATCATGCACTACAAATGGCCACCTACCTTCTTAACATTCTTCCAAACAAGGGTTTAGCCTATCATACTCCTCACAAAATTCTCTATCAACGGGATCCTTCTTATTCTCATCTTCGGGTTTTTGGGTGTTTATGCTATCCATTATTTCCCTCCACTACCATTCATAAGCTTCAAGCTCGCTCTACTCCATGCGTTTTTTTGGGATATCCTTCTAATCACCGTGGGTATAAATGTTATGACTTGTCCTCCCATAAAATTATTATTTCACACCATGTTATTTTTGATGAGTCTACATTCCCTTTCTCCACTCTAAATACTCCCTCTACACATGCTTATGAATTTATGGATGCTGAACTTTCTCCTGCCATCATACACACGCTGGCCCAATCCAGCTCACCCCAAACATCCCCTGGACCCGTTTCCCATCCTACTGCGCTGCTCCAATACCAACGCAGGCCCAGGCCCACTCCTCCTCCTGCGCTGCTTCCATACCAACGCAGGCCCAGACCTTCTTCTCTTCCCGCGCCCAGCACGACACCATCCCCTGCTGGCCCCTCCTTGGCGTCCCCTTCTACCAGCCTTCCAGGCCAGCCAGGCCCATTTCTCCTCCTGCCCGCCTTGCCAGCGAGCCACACGCTGGCCAGCCTTCCCCCTCCTCCTCTCTTGTCCCTCACCCGGACCAACCCACTTCCTCTCCTCCCCTTATTTCATCCTCTCGGCCCAGTTCCACTATTCCACTCACATCATCTCGCCCGGTTACTCGAGCCAGCATGGGATTTTTAAGCCCAAAACTCCCCTTAACCTTCACACCACTGTCTCTAAATCTCCTCTACCCCGTAACCCCGTGGGTGCTCTCCGTGATGTGAACTGGAAACTTGCCATGACTGATGAATATAATGCTCTTATTAAAAATAAGACGTGGGAGTTGGTGCCCCGTCCTCCTGATGTGAATGTTATTCGTTCTATGTGGATTTTTACTCATAAAGAACATTCTGATGGCACTTTTGAGAGGCATAAGGCCCGTCTTGTAGGTGATGGACAGACTCAGTAGGTTGGCATTGATTGTGGTGAGACTTTCAGTCCAGTTGTCAAACCGGCTACTATCCGGACTGTTTTGAGCCTGGCTTTATCTAAATCTTGGCCTATTCACCAGCTTGATGTGAAGAATGCTTTCTTACATGGGGATCTTAAAGAGACTGTCTACATGCATCAACCTCTTGGGTTTCGGGATCCTGATCGCCCTACTCATGTTTGTCTCTTGAAGAAGTCTTTATATGGCCTAAAGCAGGCTCCCCGGGCCTGGTACATGCGGTTTACTGATTTTGTTTCTACTATTGGTTTTACACATAGTAAATCCGATCATTCTCTTTTTATCTATCGGCATGGGTCTGATATGGCATATATATTATTATATGTTGATGACAACATTTTAACTGCTTCATCTGATATATTGCGTCAGTCTATCATGGCTCGTCTTAGCTCGGAGTTTGCTATGAAAGACCTTGGGTCTTTGAGTTATTTTCTGGGTATTGCAGTCACTCGCCATGCAGGTGGATTATTTTTGTCTCAACGTAAGTATGCCCTTGAGATCATTGATCGTGCTGGTATGTCTTCTTGCAAACCGTCACCTACTCCTGTGGATACAAAGCCCAAAATGAGTGCTAATTCAAGCACACCTTATGAGGATCCTTCTCATTATCGGAGCCTTGCTGGGGCTCTCCAGTATCTTACATTCACCAGACCTGATATCTCTTATGCTGTGCAGCAGGTCTGTTTGTTCATGCATGATCCTCGTGAGGAGCACATCATGCTCTTAAGCGCATTGTGCGCTACATTCAGGGGACCCTTGATCATGGTTTGCACCTGTATCCCTCCTCTACTTCCACTCTCATCCCCTACACGGATGCTGATTTGGGGGATGTCCTGATACTCGCCGATCTACCTCTGGTTACTGTGTTTTTCTTGGAGACAACTTGGTCTCTTGGTCTGCCAAGCGCCAAGCCACCTTGTCCCGTTCTAGTGCAGAAGCCGAGTATCGTGGTGTTGCCAATGTTGTTTCTGAATCTTGCTGGTTACGTAATCTTCTTCTTGAGCTTCATTGTCCTATTCCGAAAGCTACCTTGGTCTATTGTGACAATGTTAGCGCCATTTATTTATCCGGCAATCCCGTTAATCATCAGCGTACTAAGCACATTGAACTTGATATTCATTTTGTACGCGAAAAGGTTGCTCGTGGCTAGGTTCGAGTGTTACATGCTGATATCTTCACTAAAGGACTTCCCTTGGTTCTTTATGAAGACTTTCGTAACAGTCTCAGTGTTCATCCACCTCCCGCTTCGACTGAGGGGGTGTGTTAGAATAATGTAATATTCTGTACATATCTCAAGGATTCATAATCCTTGATTGTCTCTTGTATATTTGGTAGGCTAGATTAGTTTTCTATTATGTAGTCCTACTATTAGCATATATTGTACATTGACTGTTATGGAATGATTAAGGAAAATCAATTCTTACACTCTACCCAGTTTAAATTGGGCAGTCAAGGTATCTCTGTTCCCAAAATCAAAGGAAGTTACCAAAGTTTATGCATTGTATTCTGATCCATATGCTAAATTGGAAGTGTCTTTAAAGAGTAGTTCTGGTATTCCAATTTCCAGAGGTACAATCTGATTCAAATGCGAAAATTCAACTTTCTTCAAAGGGTTTGAAATTTGCTGGTTTTGAACCGTTTGGAGGTAAATCAGGCTCAGTTTCGTTTTATGGGGTAACTCACCATGTGGTTGAAGAGAGCAAGCTTGTTTCATCCCCTTATAAGAACGATAGAGGTTCAACGCTCTGAGTTTTTGCTCCACTTGTTCTGATACTATCTTCGATCATCCCTCCAATTTTCGTTTCTAATGTATTTGATAGTATTTTCAAGAATGAGTATCTTGTAGGTAACTCTCGCTAGCTATCATTATTTTGTTATTATGTGAATATATTTGAGGTTTATGACTTGATTATTTGGGTTGATTCCTAAGTGTTATGTGTTTAAAGGGTCTAAGGAAGTTAGTAAAGATCAGGTGATGCAGCAGCTTAATTTTTTTTCGAATAAGCCGAAACCGGTTTCCCAGGTTGTTGCTGGTGTTAAGGGTGGTTTATCTTCTGAGAGTATTTATCGGTTCTTGTTGCCGGCTTCTGAGTGCGAGTTTACCTTGATTTCGGTATGTGATCATTTGATCATGTTGGGTTGAAAGTTTGAAGCTCTTTTTGATTTTCAATTGACTTGTATTGTGTATTGATTTAATAGGAGTAGTTTACTTGATTAATTTTAGTTAGCATTATGATTTTATGATATCGATGAGATTGTTCTTGATAGTAATTCTGCTTTGGAATTGGTGGTTTTGATTGATAATGTCTATAGTGTAATGTAGATTATGATTTTGTTGACTTGTATAACTAATTGGTCTTAGAATTCTTTTGTGGCTTGTGCTGTTTTTGTTGTTGTCGAATATCAGGAGACTTTGATTGCTGATTGCTGCTTCTCCCTTTGTTGCTATGAATTCTTTGATGATGGAAATGTGGTTGGGTGAGTGTAGTTGCTAGAGAAGCTTCAGAATGATCCTTGGGGAGTGCTTACAGATCAAAGGGCAACTCGGTGTACAGGAACATCACTCAGTATTGCTGCCCATGTACTAGGAGCTTGCATACCTGGATCAAGGGCTAGGATTATGGCTTTTGTCGCTGGTCCATCAACGGAACGGCCTGGTGATGTAAGTTGTCTGCTTTCAAGGCTCTCTTCCAACCTTGAGTTTTCAATTAGCTTATATCTCAGTTGCCTATTATCAGGTCTCTTTGGAGAAATCTTATGAAGTTGATTATTACCATATTATAGTATTATAATATGCTATACTTTGATGGGCTAAGCTGGCTATGAGTTGTGTAATATCTTTTAGGGAAACCCATGGGGCTGTTATGTATGTAAAGTTTTTCATATAATATTTTTGTGTAACAGTTCGAAGTTCTTTTTTTGTGTATATGTATCAATACCTTGTACAAACACAACATTGTTTCATATAATATTTTTATGTATCTAATTATTTATGCTTATGCTTCAATTAAGCATAATAGGTTTAATAAAATGAGTATTGATATATACTATTGATTTTATATCGATTAATAATGAAAAAATGAAAAAAAAAAAAAAATTTAGTTTTTGGGGTGGTCAACCGCTGCGGTTTTGTTAACTTGCTTAACTGCTGCGGTTTTCACCCAAAACCGCAGCGGTAAATGATTAACTGATCCGGTCCGGTTTAGGACCGGATCAGTTAATATTTGGGGACTGCTGCGTGTCCAACCGTTGCGGCCCAAAACCGCAGCGGTAAGCCCGGTTTTGACCGCAGCGGTAAGCCCGGTTTTGACAGCAGCGGTTGGACTTTTTTCCACTAGTGATATTTGTTTCTTTTGTTGCCATATCCTAATCTTTTTATCTCCTCTTTCAAGTTTCTACAGAGGTGTGGTGGGATAAGCCTTGGGCATTTGGCTTGGCAGTTCCATACCCGAACTTTAGCTCGGTTGACAAGCAGCTGCCCCACTTACTTGTAGTAGGGGACTAAGTCTTACCATTAATGATACCACCACTTCCATGAGGTAAGAGCCTAGAGTTCAACGATGTTGGTTTGCCAATCAATGATGACTAGAAGTGTCCTTGACATGCAGCATTCACATAGAATCCTCTTTGCATTGACCCTAATCGCTTCTCAAATCTTCCCAAATCATCCTTTGTTCATTCCCGGCATTCCAGGCATCTTGTGCGTACCAAGCATTCCAGGCATCATACCCCACCATAAAGCTATACATAAAGTCCCACATTGGTTGGATAATGAAACCTAAAGTTTTTGTTCTCTATAAAAGGTTACTGCAAATATCTAACTCAAGGTATATGGATTGGCTCAAGCTCAAGTCGAGCCGAGCTTGTATTCAACTAGCTCAAGAGCTCGTATTAGCTTTCTCGAGCTCGAGCCAAGCCGACATTTTTGAGCTTTGAGCTCGAGCCGAGCTTACCCATTTTCGAGTCGACTCGAAATTGCTCGGCCTCAGTTTGACTCGTTAACACCCCCTACTTGCAGTAGCATTAGGGTGTAGGCCTATGCTCCACGTAATGGTTTTCGCTTTGATCTAAAAAAATTGGATGCATGAAAGGAAGATTATGACCACCACATTATATTCATTGAACAAAATGCTTAAAGACAATTTAAAGACAACAATCAAACCTCTTCACGCCTTGGAACCCAGTTGTTTGTTCGCAGATCAAGGATATTGCAGACCATGAAACGCAGATGAGGGGAAAGTTGATCGAGTGTGCTTAGTTCCTTCAAGCGACTCATATGAACATCATTGATATGCCGGGACATCGGGTATTCATCAAGCTGCTGACCGACTATGTAGAGAAATTGGCATATGGCCTCAACATTCTCCTCATCTAGGCAACTTTTATTGTCAGGACCCAATAACTTCTGATATGTGAGAAAGGCAATATCAGAGCAAAGCTCACATGATAAACTTTAAGAAAAACAGCAGCAAAAAATTGCATACCCGTACAATATGATGCGCAATCTTTTCAGGCACCATTTTCTGCTTGACAAGTTCACCAATAAGGCGAATGTTCCCAAGAGTACGAAGTTTAAGCATATTTTCTTTATCTCGACGTTCAGCTTCTTGCTCAGGGCTTGTCATCTGCCTTAATTCAGCTCTCAGATTGTCATCACCCTCAAATGCCTCTTGACAAATGTTCAAGAGAACACGCTTAAAGGTAATTTCCTTTCCACCAGCTTCTTCTGGTGGATACGCAGGGAGCATTTGGTTCAGATCCGAACATAACTGCGCGTACATGGGACAAAATGCAGGCTCTAGAGAAACAGCTTTATCAAATATCAATGAAACAACAGACTGAAAGACAAAAGGAACATATTTCAGTTGCCATGAAAGATTCATAACCAAATTCCACAAGCAAAGAAAGATACCAACCTTTAGAATCTCAACTGATGTGATACCAGAAGCAATTAGCTGACCCTGGAGAAGATCATACTTCTCAGGTGTGAGCTTGTTGAGAATACTGCAATACACAACGGCCAAAACAAAGTTAGTCACATATCTATATTCCGGCATGTCAACACAGATATGAGCTAATGGCAACAGACCACATTAGATGATGACATAAGCAGCAGATGAATGCAATTACAAACTACAGGCCCAAATTAATTTCAGCTATCCCCCACAGGCCACAACTCAGAGTCACCCATTTCCCAAGCAAACTTAGCTTGCACAGACACCACTATTGCAGCTTATTAAACTTACAAAGGTTGCATTATTGCATAATAATGGAATACTAAGTGAAAATCCGAACGAGCACTTAGGGGTTCCTGAATTCCAATCCACTGTTTTTTTCAAAATTGGTATTACATTTTTGCATAATAATGGAAAAGTGATTGTTTGATTCAGTGGACAGTGGCGGAACCAGAAAAGAAATTGTGGGGGAGGCCGATTACATACTCTATATGGTGTTGAGAAATTTGTTTGACTACTTTAATCTAACACTCCTAATTATAACTTTATAAGGTATATCTCTACGATATAAAAGATATATTATTTCATAACCACAAATATGAAGGGAAAGATAATTAAAATATAATGGAAACTTTAACATATGTAAATAAAAAGAAACTTGAAAATAGAATTAAACAAAAGAAATGAGACAAAGAAAAGGAGTGGGTCCTTTAAAAAAAAAATGAGAGGAAAAGAAAAAGAAATGATATGAGACCATGTAAGCATGCAAGTACCTAAAAAAAAAAAAAACAAAGAAAATCAATAGGCAAAGGAACATTATTTACTTGCTGAGGATGATCTATACAAAATATATCCAAATCTAAACTAATTTATAGCCCTAAATTAAATCTGTGGCGAGAATATCCTACACATATTCTCTATCAAAAAAAGATATGTGGTGGTTAAAGTTTTACCTGAGCTGTGATAGCATGTTAGATTGTATCAAACTCCTGAATCTTGCACACACAAAGAAACAAGTGATGATGGGTAACAGGGTAAGTAGTATATGCAAGATGATGTACTAAATTCACAGGAAAACAAAAACAAAAAAAAAAACAGAGTAAGAGTATCCTACAAGATGATGATTTGAAATCTTACTGAATGCGCTCTGAACATTCTCCATTGCTCCACCTTCCAAATTCTTTTTTGAGTCCGACAAACAAATTACACAACTCACATATTTACTATGAGAGGGTTTTGGGGAAAGAGTAAAGTCATTACTTTGTTTTGGAGAGAGAAAAAGTCACATTCTCTCATTCTTTTGAGTTAAGTATACAACTAGGACCTCAACTCATGTTTTTCACCCTTTAGGACCTACAACTTTTTTTTCACCTATAAAGACCTAAAGTTAGGAATCCGACTAACTAACCTCACTATAACTCACCTGAGGTAGAGATTTCTTTTTATCACCCAATTTTAATTATTTTCATTTCACACAACCTTCTCCCATCTTTCTTTCTCTACTAGCTCACTACTGCAACTCCTTAAATTAATTTTCCTCATCTTCTCAAATTTCAAGTCAACCCACCTCCCAAGCAACATAAATCAACCCACAAAGAATGTTCCTTGCTAATCAATCTCCCTGATTTCTTGCATTTTAGAATAGGTAAAGATGAGAGATACCCATAATACAATTTATATTAGGGTAAATCAACAATTAGTTACCAAAGTTCATCAACCTTGAATAAAAATACCAACTTTGCAACAAATTCAAAAACTTGATCAATTGGAAATAAATAAATAAAAGTTGTGCACTGCAATTTAGAATCAAATACCAAATCTAAAAAATCATGCATTTAGAGAACAAAATTGTACAAAGAATCAACAATTAATCACCAATATCCAAAACCCACATACAAAATTACCAAAATTATAAACAAAACTAAAAAAATTAAGCTGCTAATAATTCTTCTTAAAAACAAAAAAATTAAAAAAAAACTTCAATGGAGCCATTGAATTGATTTGATGGAGGAAGAGCAGTTAATGAAGTGCAGCTTTTGTTGTTTTCGGAGAAAAACCACAAAGATGATTGTAGAGTAAAAAGAGTTAATATAATATGTAAGGGGCCCATTGCTTAAATAGGGTTAAAATTTATCATCTGAATGTGTTTTTGGGCCTAAACGGTGAAAAAAAAAGTTTTAAGTCCCAAACTGTGAAAACCCCAATAGTTTGGATCTCAAACGTATACTTAACTCCATTCTTTTAGATATACTACTTTTTATGCACGCTATGTGTGTGGTGACAATTTATGAGTAAGGGAGATTTAGATACTTCCAAATAGTATTTAAAAACATTTTAGTAAGTATAAATGATGAAATTGCATATTTAAGTAATGAAGAAAATTGATTTTTTTTTGGAGTTTGTGTTTGCGATTAATTTTGTATTATAGAAAAATTTATCTGAGTTTGAATATTAGTTGTCTCTGTAATGAGAATGCCATGTTTTTTTAATTGTCTATGGTATTAATTTTTGGTAAGTTCTTGATTATTAATTTTTTTAGTTGATTGGATGTGAAAGTAATTTGATTGAAGTTTATGCGATTGACCATTATATGAGTTGATTGGGTTTAATAGAGATTTGATTGAATTTTTTTTTGGCAAGTTTATGGGTGTAATGTTTGATTTACTGTTGGAGGGTGTAGTTGGGTTGTAATATTTAGGATATGGAGGGGTGAATATGTAAATTCATAGGAGGACACCATTGCTCCCTCCCTTGGCTTATATAATAGAGATTTATCGAATCTTGGAATTTGTAAGGGGTAAAAACTTTTCTTCTGTTTTGTTAGATGTAACATTTACTTTTTTAGTGATTAAAATAATTAAATGTTGTAATTAAATAAATATAGGTTGTAAGAAGAAAAAAAAATGATGATGTTATTAGTTTTTGGAATTCTCATTCTTTTATTTATTTCTTTTAATAAGGAGAGAAAAATTAGGTAGGATCCCAAGATCTGGGCCACCCTAAAGCATCCTTACGGATGATAATGGAAAAAGAAGTATCCGGAGAGTCGAACCAATAAATGAGATTTGAGGTAGAGTGCCCCCGATGAGTCATCCAATCCGCCACTCTATTCGCTTTCCTAAAACCATGGTTGATCCGCACCTCATCAAACAACCTCAAATTTTCACCTCCATCTAAAATAATAGAATCAATAGTCCAAGAAATTTTTCACAATTTTTTAATTGACTGAAATACAATCAAATTGTCACCTTCAATAATCAAAATTTTAATTTCTAAAGACATCGCACCTTTGATCCCTTCTTTAAGTCTCCAAGCTTCAACAATAAGAATTGAAAAGCTCGGGCTTAGAAACTTAGCCCCACACAACCTCACTTCACATTTGTCATCTCGAAAACAAACTCAAAAGAAGATGAACCATCTTTTAATTTAGAGCCATCAAACTCTAACTTATAAAAGTTGGCTGAAGAGTGGGACCAAACACTAGTAGAATAAATGCTTATTGCTGCGGTTATTAAGTGGCCTATTGTTGCGGTTTTGACTGCGCAGCAATTAACGGCGCAACAATAGGTAATTAAACTGTTGCTGCGGTTTTAAACCGCAGCAATATTACAACATATTGCTGCGGTTTCTGGGAAAAACCGCAGCAATATAATTTTTTTTTATTATATAAATAAGGTATATTGCTGCGGTTTCTAAGAAAAACCGCAGCAATATAAATATTTTTTATTATAAAAATAAAGTATATTGTTGCGGTTTCTAGGAAAAACCGCAGCAATATGCTGTAGTTAATAATAAAAAATAGGCATATTGCTGCGGTTCCTAGCTAAAACCACAGCAATAGGTAAGAGTACAGGTAAAAAAAATTTTTTTTTTTTTGCATTATGTCATCAAATTTGATAAATAAAAATGCTGAAAAAAAACAAAACACAACAAATTCAAAGTAATGATAAACAAAACTTTGTCATATAATTGCAATACTAGTTTCAAACACAAATTTCTTATGTAAAAAAATGCAAACATCACTCAATCATTCAAGAAGATGAACACAACTAAAGCAACACAATGTATAAAAAAACAAAAAATATATTACAAAAAAAAAAAAGAAACTGAAAATAAAAAAAATCCTAACACAAAAATCTACAACCATATCTAAAAAACGAAAAAAAAAAGAAAACGAAAAAAAAGAAAACGAAAAACAGAAACGAAAAAAAAAAAAAGAAAAAATAGATCTGAATCGAAGAAGAAAACGAGGGGAATCGAAGAAAACGAAAAAAAAGAAAACGAAAAAAAAAGAAAACGAAAAACAGAAACGAGTTGATGGCGACGAGATCTGAACGAGTTGATGGCGAACGAACGAACGAACGAGATCTGAACCGCCGGTGTTGATGGCGACGAAGAACGAACGAGATCTGAACCGCCGGTGTTGATGGCGACGAAGAACGAACGAGTTGATGGCCGGTGTTGATGGCGACGAAGAACGGACGAGTTGATGGCGGTGTTGATGGCGACGAACGAACGAGCGAGGCGCGCGGTGGCGTGAGGGAGGAGGAGGAACGAACGAACGACGATGGATTTGTTGCGTCGAGGGAGGGAGGAAGTGCCGGGTGGCGTGAGGGGAGGGAGGAAGTGCCGGTGTCGTTGTTAGGTGAAGAGAGGGTGAGGAGAGATAGAGGAAGAAGAGATGAGAGTGTCATGTGGGAAACGGCCGAGACAAGAAGAACCCTAATTGGGTCACTTGTCTTCTTTTATATTAAAATATATGGGGATATTCTTTGCGGTTTTTATAAAAACCGCGGCAATATATTAAAATATTATTTTTTAAATATTATTTTAATATATTGCTCGCGGTTCTTGCGTAAAACCTCAAAGAATATGTCCGGTCAAAAAGTCAACTTTTTTCAAAAATTTCCCATTGAAACCATATATTGCTGCGGTTTTTAGCAGAAACCGCATCAATATCTTTATTTTATATTTTACCTTTTCTTTTTACGTGATATATTGTTGCGTATGGGTAAAACCGCAGCAATATCACCGCAGCAATAAGCATTTATTCTACTAGTGAAACACAAGAATTACGCACTTTTTAGCCTATTAAGGATATTACTACACTTTGGAACATCAACAAGCCGTTCACCAGCCACAGAGAGATTGTCCACAAAAACACGAATCATAGTTCCCAATTTGGAAGGAGTAAAAGACTCTTGACGTGCTATTTGCTCATATGAGTAAACAATTTTAAGATTAGACAAATAATCTTCAAATGACACACCAACCTGGAGGGGAGGCGGAAGCGACCACTTTCTATGGATAAGAAGATCCTCAAAACATCAACACAAAATGGACAAAAAGAAAAATAAAAGAATAGTATCCTCATAATGCAAATTACAAAAAACACATTCTAAAGGAAGAAAAACATGATTAATTTCTAATCTCTTTTTCGCAGGAAGACCATTATTACATATTTTCCGAAGAAAAATATTTATTTTAGGAGGAACTATGAGATTCCAAATCCAATAATAACCCTCCGGTAAGGAGGGTCAAAACCATACTCCTGTAATAAACCAACTCCTGACATGACTGAATAACATCCATCCGGAGAGAGCACCAAATAATCTTATCTTCAATTAAATTTAACAGGATGTACTGAAGCCAAATAGCATTAACCACATGAGTAGGTTCATAAAGAGAAAGACTCTGAATATCCCATTGAAAATCATGTGTAATAAAATGAGAAACTTTAAGAGACTCAGAACCTATTGTAACAGGACAAACATCACTAATGGAGTATTGAAAAACCCAATTATCAAACCTAAATGAAATTTTCTCAACATTCCCCACAATCCATCTTAGACCCTTCTTAAAAGAGATTTTGATTGACATCAATTTTCTCCATTGCCATGAGAGATTCGCTTTTGTTTTGTAAGAAAATAAGTTTTCATCGTTTAAATACTTTTTTGTAACTAACTTAACCCAAAGATTATCAGGAGACACGAGAATTTTCCATAACAATTTAAATTGCATAGCCAAGTTATTTATATTTGCTTTCCTTAATCCCAAACCGCTAAACTGTTCTGGTTTACACACTTTTTCCCAACTAATCAAATTAGGCACTTTAGAAGAAGGGTCTTTATTCCAAAAAAATTCCTATAACATTTATTTAAAGAAGAAACAATAGAAGGTGAAAGAGAAAAACATTGCATCTGATAATTTGCTTTAGTAGCCATATTAGCTTGGATAAGAATCATACGACCAACTTGAGATAATGAATTAGCCTTCCATTTAGACAGTTGAGAGGAAATCTTCTCTTGGATATCCCCAAATGTTGCATTAGTAACTTTACTATCAATAATAGGACACCTAAGATATTTTCCTAAAGAAAAAGTTTATTCCATTCGTAAAATATTAGCAAAAGAAGAAGTCATACTAGGTGTATACACAAATTTCGAGTCAAAATAAATAAGACAAGAAACAAAGTAACAAAGAAATTATATTTCAATAAATGTATTGAGTACAATCTCTGTAAACAGTTTATAATAAAAATAAACTAAGTCCTCTGATTCTGTTCCGTAGCCTGAGAGTGACACGTGTTGATGTCGACGTGGAGCTGAGTGTAGACTGATGTTTTGTCAACGTCAACCTGAGTTTGAATATGGGATGACGTTTTGTCAACGTCAACCTGAGTTTGAATGTGGGATGACGTCGACGTCAACCTGAGTTTGAGTTTTGTTTGGATGTATTCGAATGAGGGCTGACAAAAGCTTAAATCTGAGTCGAATGTGTTTGAGTGTATCTGAACAGTCGGCACGGATTTGATGTGCTTGTTGACTATTTGCAGAGAGAATTCCAAGAGAAATTTATGAGCTCTTGAGAATAATGATTTTCTGGTCCCCTCAACTGAGAGAGGTGAGGTATATTTATAGGGAATGGAGATCCCTTCATGGACTTGGTAGTTTATGGGCTCGGGCCCGTTTATGACTTGGAAGTCTTTTTTTTACCTTTGCCATTTGACCATCTTATTTGGACTATAATATTGACTGGCCCAAATAGTTGACAACCCAAATTATATTTATTTGATTTAATTTGGATATTTTATTTAGGTGGGCTAAATTAATTAAAGTGAGCTAATTATATTTCTTTTAGCTCAATAATAATTAATTTATTTTTATATAAAACACTAATAAATTTTTAGTGTCTACAAATTGCCCCCCTTGAGAGTCGAGACAGTGTCACATACACGAGTTGAAGTGTTTAATCGTGATAAGGTCTCGACAAATTTGAGTCTAACCTGGTAATGGTTTGACAACCACCATGCTGTTTGTTTTTTTTTTTTTTTTTTTTTTTTGTACGTAAAGTGATGAATTTTCACAACTCTAACAAGTCTTGGACTCAGCAGGAATTTCAATCTTATATCGGTTAGGATTTCTTTATGATCGTCTAGAACAAATCTTATCTCGTATATTAGTATAAACTAACAAAACCCTGGTGGCTATTCACATGAATCCAACCTTCATTAACTTGAGATATCGCTCGGTGTTGAGTTGTCAAAGGCAAACCACATAACCAAGACTACAACTTACAGGTGATACCTCATCTCGATTTTTTTCTTATATATTTATTTTTGATATCCATACAAGTGATCCAACTCATGTGCTGCTCTATTCTTGTTGCGCCTTTTGATTGCTTTGCCGTCATTGGTATGCAGACCAATACATGAAGATGAGATTTTGTTTTTTTATTGTTTGTATTACTTGTCTGTTTGTTTGCCATGATCATCACCAAGTGATCCAATCTTTTTGCTTTCTTTATTGCCTTCGTTTTGGTAGTCTACAACACCAAGCAGTGATACTTTGATTTTTTTTTTTTCTTTGGCTTCCGTATAATCACTGCAGTGCAAATATTTCTTTGATCTTGTATGATTAATATGGAGTACCATGTAGCACTAACACTACTTTGATTTCTTTGTTCTCTAACATCATCATCATCACCAAAGATACAAAAGAGTGATCTTTGCTTCTCACTGCCATGTGTTTGTCGTTGTTGACTCGCATACCACTGTGATGTGAACTTGGCTTGACTTATTGTAATATTTTTAAACAAATTTTGTTGCGGTGCTTCGTGTGATACATGTAGGACAGTAGGAATTTGCTTGGTAATACATGTGACAACTCATAAACTTAGCAACGCAAATTTCCTGTTTGATTTTCTTTCCATCATAGCGCCATTAATCACGAAATCAACATAGCAGTTTTTGGATTTGATCACCTTTTTCTGCTTTCTTTAAAAGTCAAAAAAGAACGTTGCTGCTAGATATTAAATTCCTGCTTTTTCTTACACTATCTCGGCTAGGAATAAGTACTGGATGCTTTGTCAATGTAGTTTTTCCAGTAATACAATTATCTTATGGTTATTGATACGAGTCACTCTATGTTATTTGCCGTCTGTCAATTTCTCATGGCTTACTGAGTTCTTTTTTTTTTATTGTTGTCTGATTAGTACTACCAATAGGCTAGTGTTGAGCTGAAGATTCTCGACATATTGCAAAGTCGAATTCTTAATATATTTTTTTCCAGAATACTCCTGCGAGTATTACACATACTTGGCTTCCTTTTTGTTCCTTTGACTTTCGGATTATTTATCGTATATGATATCAACAACTTGCTTTGTATTGTATGCTTCCTGGGAACTCTATTCTTCCATAGTATTAATGCGTACAAAGCTCTCAACTTGCGTTCAATAAGGTAAAAGCCTATTTTATTTTCTAATCAATCTGGTGGTAATACTTGGATTTCAATTTGTTTTTACCAACAATCTGGATTTTGACACACTTTGTTCGACTTGCAGTACATCGGATTTTGTGAGATACTGAACTTCTAGATTTGCCGTGGAAATATCACCAGAAACTCAAGACTAGTGAGGTGATGATATATTTTTTTTTCTTACACCTTTCAGTCTAAAATATTTCATCTGCATATCCCTTTTTTTTTGCATGTGTGGCCGTGTATTTTTTTTTTGTACTATATGACAGGTTCACTTGAAGACGGGGACTTCGTCGCGATGGGCCATATGTGCGATTATGAGTCTGTCAGGGGTGTTATTCGTATGTCTTTAGCACTGCGACAATGTCACCTCCAGACAGTCCCTTGAAGACGAAGACGGGGATTTCGTCGCGATGGGCCATATGTGCGACTATGAGCCCCGTCGGGGGTGTTATTCGTATCTCTTTAGCACTGCGACAATGTCACCTCCAGATAGTCCCTTGAAGACGAAGACGGGGATTTCGTCGCGATGGGCCATATGTGCTACTATGAGCCTGTCAGGGGTGTTATTCGTATGTCTTTAGCACTGCGACAATGTCACCTCCAGACAGTCCCTTGAAGACGAAGACGGGGATTTCGTCGCGATGGGCCATATGTGCGACTATGAGACTGTCAGGGGTGTTATTCGTATGTCTTTAGCACTGCAACAATGTCACCTCCAGACAATCCCTTGAAGACGAAGACTGGGATTTCGTCGCGATGGACCATATGTGCGACTATGAGCCTGTCAGGGGTGTTATTCATATGTCTTTAGCACTGCGACAATGTCACCTCCAGACAGTCCCTTGAAGACGAAGACGAGCACTGCGATACTGATACCTCTAGACAGTCCCCGACGGTCGGCCTCACCTCGAGGTATGTTGTCTAACCCATGTTTTTTTTAATGATTGTTCATTAACCCAAACATTGCTTTTGTTTTGATGCTTTCTCAATTGTGTTTTTCGAAAACGTTTTGGCTTGAGTTGTCATTTCGTCCTTCACTGGTTGCACTCTTGTGGGCTAAGAGTTAGATTTTTTTTTTTTGTTTCGTCGTTCACAGTTTAAACTCTTGCGGGCCAGGAGTATTGAATTTTGTTTTGTTTTGCCGTTCACAGTTTATACTCTTGCGGGCCAGGAGTATTGCATTAATAGATTTTTTTTTTGTTTCGCCGTTCACAGTTTATACTCTTGCGGGCCAGGAGTATTACATTGATAGATTTTTTTTTGTTTCGCCGTTCACAGTTTATACTCTTGATTGATAGATTTTTTTTTTGTTTTGCCGTTCACAGTTTATACTCTTGCGGGCCAGGAGTATTACAATGACGACAAATTTTTTTTTTTTTGGTGTGGCTGCACTCGAGTAATTTTTATGTTACCCTAGCTGCCTACGTACTTGCAAAACATCAACAAATTGCTTTTACAAGATCAAGCCAACGTAGTTCAAATTCACATATATTTTCTTTCAACATATGCAGTTTATCCTCTTGCTTAGGAGTTGAACAATGCTTTCAATTTTCATGAGTAGTAGCGCTTCAGAAACTTGCCATTGATAGGCACTATACGTAATCCTTCGACGTCAACAATTTTATACGCCCCATTAGTGTATACCTCTTTGACAACGTATGGACCATCCCATTTAGAATTGAATTTACTTTCTGTCTTGCGAGAAATAATGATGGGTCTTTTAATGGCTAGGACCATGTCTCCAACTTGAAAGGAGCGAGGTCGAACTTTCTTATTGAAAGCGCGTGACAGACGAGCTTGGTAGCACTCAGATTTTTGTTGTGCTTGGAGTCTCTTTTCGTCAAGCGCCTCCAACTCAGCAAGTCGGAGTTTATCATTTTCATCAGAAGTCAAGCCTTCTTGTATGGCAATTCGCAATGATGGAATTTGAAGTTCCAAGGGGAGAACGGCCTCAACGCCATGCACCAACGAGTATGGAGTTGATTGTGTTGCTGATTTATATGTCGTCCTGTATGCCCATAGAGCTTCCCCTATTCTTTCGTGCCAATCACGTTTGGACTTGGCAACCACTTTGCTCAACAAACTACATAGTGTCTTGTTGAATGCTTTAGCTAGACCGTTTGCTGGTGCATTGTACATTGACGATCTATGTTGGGTGAATTTAAACTTCTCACATAAACTTTTCATCAATTTATTGTAAAATGGTGTCCCATTGTCAGTGACAATTCTTCGGGGTATACCATATCTGTAGATGATGTGAGTACGAATGAAGTCAACAACATTCTCCTTCTTTACCTCGCGTAAGGGGATGGCCTCTGCCCATTTAGAAAAATAGTCAGTCGCTGCCAAAATATATGATTGCCCAGCATATGATTTTGGTGTGATTGGGCCAACTACGTCAAGTCCACATGCTTCAAATGGCCAAGATGCGACTGTGGGGTGTAATGGCTCTGGAGGTTGATGAATGAAGTTAGCATGAAATTGGCAAGCTTCACATTTCTTTGCATAGTGCATGCTCTCTTGTACCATGGTTGGCCAATAGTATCCCATTCTTTTAACACGGTCATGCAGTTTTGGGCCGGACTGATGAGCGCCACAAACTCCAGAGTGAGCTTCCTCCATGGTTTGCTTTGCTTCTTCATCTCCGAGACATCTTAACCAAAGACCATGGAAGGATCGTCGATAGAGAGTCCCCTTATAATATATGAACCGTGAGGCTCGACGACGAATCTCTGTCTTATGTTTTGGATCACTTGGCAATTTTTTATGTTCCAAATAATCAATAATTGGTTGACGCCAATCTTCTTTGTCGATTTGATAGACAGATATTATGTCGACTTCTTCAGCGTATTCGTCAACATCATCGTCATCAGGAGCGACGACCCATCGTTTGCAAACGGGTACAGACATTGTTTCTTCTGCCCCCAGTGCCAAAGTGGCTGCAAGCCTAGCGAGCGCGTCAGCCATCTTGTTGGCACTCCTTGGAACATGTTCTAACTTGATGGTATCAAGTTTGTCAAGAAATTGTGACGCTCGTCTTTGATAAGGGATTAGATCATTCTTTTTGACTTCGTATTCACCCGACAGTTGTTTTAGGACCAATTGGGAGTCCCCGTGAATGTCTAAGTCTCTAAGTCCCATTTCAATTGCCATTTGGAGGCCTATTATGAGTGCTTGGTACTCAGCCATATTATTGGAACAAAGTTGAGCTAGCACGAAAGAGTATGTCAGTACATGTTTTTCTGGAGAAACGAAGACAACTCCAGCTCCTGCACCGTCATGACGAGCGGCTCCATCAAAGTACATTCTCCAAGGTGGGAGTATTTCAATGAAAAACACATCTTCACCTGGCAGATCGTCGGAAAGCTCCCATTCTGCAGGGACTGGGTGGTCTGCGAAAAAGTCTGCTATTGCTTGCCCCTTGACAGCCTTTTGCGGGACATACACAATGTCATATTGTTTTAAAAGCATAGCCCACTTTGCAAGTCTGCCAGACAACACGGGCCTTGAAAGGATGTATTTTATCGGGTCTGGCCTCGAGATGACATGAACTGTATGGGCCTGCATGTAATGCTTTAATTTTTGAATAGAAAAAATCAAAGCAAGGCAAATTTTTTCAATAGGTGAGTAATTCAATTCAGCACCCACCAAAGTTCGGCTCAAGTAGTAAAGAGCTGTCTCTTTACGATCTTCTTGCTCTTGAGCGCACATTGCCCCCAGAGATCGCTCCTGTGCTGCGATATAAAGGATGAGTGGTTTCCCTTTTTACTGGTGCCCCCAAGACAGGGGGAGAAGACAAGTACCTCTTTATACTTTCGAAGGCTTTTTTACATGAGTCATCCCATTTGAACGGGGCATCCTTTTTCATGAGATGGCTAAAGGGATGACATCTTCCTGCTAGATTAGAAATAAACCTTCGAATGTAAACGAGACGCCCTTGGAGGCCACGCAACTCCTTAAGGTTCTTAGGTTCAGGCATTTCTTGGATGGCCTTGATCTTTGCTTGGTCAATTTTAATACCTCCGTGTTTGACAACGAAGCCTAGAAACTTTCCTGAGGTGACGCCAAATGCGCATTTGAGGGGGTTCATTTTTAATTGACATCTTCGTAGTCTTTCAAAGACTTTACGGAGGTCATGCAAATGATTCTCCTTCTTCTTAGACTTTACCACCAAGTCATCTACATAGCACTCCACAATTTGATGCATCATATCTTTAAAGATTTTCTGCATTGCACGCTGATACGTAGCTCCGGCATTTTTCAAGCCGAAAGGCATGACTTTGTAACAAAATATCCCTTTAGGGGTACGAAATGCAGTTGCTTCTTGATCTTCAGGAGCCATGTGAATTTGGTTGTATCCAGCGGTACAATCCATGAATGACAAAGCCTCATGACCAGTGGTGGCATCAATCATAATTTCCGTTACTGGGAGTGGGAAGTCATCCTTCGGACACGCCTCATTCAGGTCACGGAACACAAACTCGTAATTGTCCATTTTTCTTTCTTACTGGCACAATGTTTGCTATCCAAGTAGGATACTTGACTTCGCGAATAAATCCTGCATCAATGAGCTTGTTTACTTCTGCCTCAATTTCAGGAATTAATTCTGGCCTGAAACGTCTTTGGGATTGCTTCTTTGGACTGACACCTTTTTTGATGGCTAAGCGATGGACAGCGACTTTTGGGTCGAGTCCTGGCATCTCCTTATAACTCCATGAAAATACGTCTTTGTAGTCAGAGAGTAACTTGGAATATTTTTGCTCTTCCTGTTGGGTAAGAAAAGCGCTGACGTAGACAGGGCGTGGCTCTTCTTGAGTTCCAAGATTTAACTCTTTTAACTCATCAACGGTAGCTTGCCCCCCATCTTCAAGAGTTTTAGGGCCCTCATCTGTTTCCATCTCCTCGTCACTTTCAGAAGCCTCATGCCCTGTGATATGGTTTGAAGAAACAAATTCAACATCTTTTTCTTTTTCTTGACTAGACGAACTCCTTTGGTTTGTTAACACTATGACACGACCTTTGGCTTTCAAGGGTGCATGTCCCATGATGTCTACCACCTGTGTACGCCTCATGCGAGATGGGATAACACTTTGAGGTGCGTCCTCGCCTTTGACTTCATTTTTCCCTCTTGTGATGCGACTTAGTACTGTCCGTCTTTGTTGTTTATCAATTGAGGTCGATGCACCAAGACGTTTAAAGACAGACGCTTTCTTCTTAGAAGATCGAAGATTTTGCGAGGGTGTTTGTATTTTTGACTTCGCACCTTCATTTAGCTCGTATCCACCAAGTCTGCCAAAAACCGATGTATGGTCCTTTACGACAGGAGACTGGAGTCGATCAAAGACCGATATTTTTGGCTGAGGCACACTATTTTCATCTTCATTTTCTTCAACTTCTTCCGCAGTAATATACTGCGAAGAAGAGGTTGTCCCTCTACGCCGTGCAGAAATCTTGATGGGTGTTGGGGTTTCAAATCCCAAGCCTACTTTAGTCGGACGTACCTCAACGCCATACTCTTGCAATTTCTTTTGTGTGTCATTAATTCCATGAGGATCAACCTCAATGACATTGCCCATGGGCGCTGGATTCTCGAAGTCATAACCAGATTTCGCCAAGAGTTTATAAGCATTTGGGTCAAACCTACCCTTGTTAAGCCATTTTCTCCGAGATTGATCAACAGATTGTGAGGTTGGAGGCTTAGCAATTTGATTGTGATTGGCTCTAAGTAAAGGAACACCCACTTCTTGCTTTAAGCATTGAAGAGTAGTCTCATCTACTCCTTTTTCTTTCTTTGGTTCTACTTTCATAACTTGACACCCTGCAAAAGGTGACTCCCCTTCCTTACGACGTGATTTAGGGATGTATCGCAAGACCGGAGTCGTTACTGCCTTCTTCGTAGCTTTAATGGGTTGAGCAACAACTTCTTATTTTACCTTTTCTTTGCATTTTTGTTGTTGTATCTCAATGGTAGCTGACTCGCTAGAGCTTGAAGACGAGGGAATATCACCATTTTTATTTGTACCCCTTTTCCCTGTTGAAGGAATTTTAGATGGCAACATTTCGCTTGAGGGTTCCCCATCTTCAAAGAACTTAGCATCGACAAAGTACGAATCTGCCGTGCTAAAGGGTTTGACATCCCCATTTATTTTCTTCTCGCCTCCACGATAAAATTTCAGGCATTGATGGAGGGTCGATGCGACTACTCCATTTTCATGCAACCAAGGTCGTCCAAGCAACATTTTATACGACGTCTTTGTATTTATGACATGGAAGAGAGTAGATGATGTTAACTCTCCCATTACAAGGTCAAGACGTATTATGGATATGGCACGCTGACTGTTCAAGTTGAATCCTTGGATCATTAGACGACTATCAGAAAGATCTTCCATAGTGATCCCTAAATCAGTCATGGTGGATTTTGGTATGATGTTGACAGCTGAACCTCCATCCACTAAGATACGATTCACTCTCTGGCCGAAAATATAACCAGAAACGAACAAGGGTCGGTTGTGAGGTTTTGAGCCCAACAATAAGTCTTCATCAGTGAAGGCTAAGGCAAAATTACATGACGCGCATTTAGCCGAACTTTCTATTGGCTCTCCAGCATCCTTCACTTTGTCAAGGTATAGTTCAGGTGCTTTGAAGTGCAAGAGCCACCTGTCGACACATTTCTCGAGGCAAATGAAAGATCTGCCTCCATCCCATGCGTGTAGGAAGAGCCTCCAAGATAGCCAATATCTTTGGATCTATCTCTGTCCCTGAATGTTGAACAGTCACTTTGACAGAGATTTCATTTTCTTTAACAAGCTCTTGATCCTCTTCTTTTTCTTCTTCATCCTCAACAAATGAGGTAGCATTAACAGTAACCGTAGTGAAGTAATCTTCAGGAAAGAACTCTTCTAAGGTTACAGGGGAAAGTGGATCTTGTTCGAGCAAGTCAATTGGCAGTACCTGCTGTTTGGTATGCTTTTTTTGATTTTTTCTTTCCTTTGGAGCGTTTTGAGCCCTTTCTTTTTTGATGCTTCTTCTTACGACAAACAGACTTTGCATGAGGCTTTGACTGTCGTCTAGGCCTCCTTCTAGTGACCAACGTCTACCCTTCGTCATCCTCTCTATGTTGGTTTTCAGTTGGGACACTGTGCTCAACAGATGGCACATCATCAACTTGGAGAATCGGTCGCAGCACATGTACAATTACTGGCTCCAAACTCCCAAACCGCAGAGTTTGAGCCTCCCAATAAGAATCTAAACTCGCGGAGGCGTGATTAGCTTCAGCAACTTTATCAAAATCCAGTACAATTTTCCCATCCTTTGCAAGTTGCATAATTCTCTCCTTAAGTGTTATACACTTTTCTATGGGATGACTAATCAACCTGTGATACCGACAGTATTTAGGATCGGAAGTCTTACCGACCTCTGCGGGACGCTTAGCTTCGGGCAACTCAATGACTTTGTTTTCAAGCAAATCATCTAACATCCCTGATAAATCAGAGTCTGGAAATGGATATTTTTTTGCTTGGAGGTCTTTCAAGGTTGGCCTATTTTTCCTAGGTTCTTGAGAAGATGAACCCTTATTCTTTTCAGTGCCAGCCTTGCTAGAGATCTTGACAGGCGAGGAGGTAGTCGTGATTGACATTGACTCCTTAGTCGAACTTTTGGCAATCTTGTCCGATTTCTTAAAATCCTTCTTCTCTTTCTTGTATTCTGAAGAAGTGTTGCTTTTGCCTCTGTTATTGGCAATGGTAAGCTCCATGTCATGAGCTCGCGTAGCCAATTCTTGAAAAGTCCTAGGCTTTATACCTTGCAAGATATAAAGCAAGTCCCAATCCATTCCTTGAATGCACATCTCAACAGCAGAGACTTCAGTTAGGCGATCTTTACATTCTAGACTCAACGCGCGCCAACGATTGATGTAATCGATGACTGGCTCATCCTTCCACTGGTGAGTCTTAGTCAGTTCAGTCATACTGACAATACGTCGAGTGCTATAGAACCTGTTCAGGGACTCCTCCTCCATTTGATCCCAAATGTTGATGGATTGTGATGGTAGATCTGTGTACCAATCAAAGGCCATGCCTTTAAGAGAACGAACAAATTGTTTAACCAAGAAATCATCTGTGGTACCAGCATTGTTGCATGTTTCCACAAAGTGAGCAATGTGTTGCTTAGGATTTCCTTTCCCATCGAATTGCTGAAACTTGGGGGGTTGATAGCCAAAAGGCATCTGCAGCTTATCTATCCTTTTGGTATAAGGCTTCACATGGCGATGACTGCCTTGAGAACTTTCTCCAAGTTGATTTTTGACAGCGTGAGCTATCAATAACTCAAGTTATCGAGCTGTAGGTGGGCGGTGAGCGTCTTCACCACTATCCCCTTCGCTTTCATCATCCTGTCTTGATGCTGCGTCGCCTTCCTCAAGTTTCTTGTTGAGGGCAGCGATTTGCTCATTTTGGAGTCGAATTTGAGATCTTTTTCCTCTCCATCCTTCATTAATTTTTGGAGTAGGCTATTCATTTCAGCAAGCTGTTCCTCAACTGTCTTAGCTGAGGTCACCATAACAGCAGCAGTGTTTGATTGTGAAGACAACAAGGGCTCCTCTAAGTCGAAAATCTTTAGAGGTGATGAGACAACAATATCATCACTTGTTTCATTGTCACTCTCTACATTGAGTGGATCAAAGAGAGGGCTAGTGTGAACGGTCAGCCTGTCAGACTTATCAGATGAGAGTTGCTTCCATATTTGAGAAGCAATGAATGATGGCTCGTGTTCAGCCAAAGCAGTTGAGCCAAACACGGGGGTTTCACGCTCCTTGTGTGACTCATGCATGATGGACGATTCAGCAGCAGCAGGCTTAAAGAGTTTTCTCTGCCTGGTAGGAACATTTGCAGTTCGAAGCTTAGCAGCAGCGGCAGCAACAACAACCTTTTTCATTCCTCTAGTGCGAAAACCAAGAGTCATGTCATCCATAAAGTCACCCAACGTTACAGATTTTCGTAGGGTGTCGGCAGAGTTTTCAGAAGATTGAGAGATGCTCTTGCTTGAGGCCATTTCTCATATTTGTTGTTGATGACGAAACAGAGATGAGAGGCAGAGATAGTCCCACCGAGCGTGCCAAAATTTGTATACACAAATTTCGAGTCAAAATAAATAAGACAAGAAACAAAGTAACAAAGAAATTATATTTCAATAAATGTATTGAGTACAATCTCTGTAAACAGTTTATAATAAAAATAAACTAAGTCCTCTGATTCTGTTCCGTAGCCTGAGAGTGACACGTGTTGATGTCGACGTGGAGCTGAGTGTAGACTGACGTTTTGTCAACGTCAACCTGAGTTTGAATGTGGGATGACGTTTTGTCAACGTCAACCTGAGTTTGAATGTGGGATGACGTCAACGTCAACCTGAGTTTGAGTTTTGTTTGAATGTATTCGAATGAGGGCTGACAAAAGCTTAAATCTCAGTCGAATGTGTTTGAATGTATCTGAACAGTCGGCACGGATTTGATGTGCTTGTTGACTATTTGCAGAGAGAATTCCAAGAGAAATTTATGAGCTCTTGAGAATAATGATTTTCTGATCCCCTCAACTGAGAGAGGTGAGGTCGATTTATAGGGAATGGAGATCCCTTCATGGACTTGGTAGTTTATGGGCTCGGGCTCGTTTATGACTTGAAAGTCTTTTTTTTACCTTTGCTATTTGACCATCTTATTTGGACTATAATATTGACTGGCCCAAATAGTTGACAACCCAAATTATATTTATTTGATTTAATTTGGATATTTTATTTAGGTGGGCTAAATTAATTAAAGTGAGCTAATTATATTTCTTTTAGCTCAATAATAATTAATTTATTTTTATATAAAACACTAATAAATTTTTAGTGTCTACACTAGGTAAAGTATTTTGAGTACATTGATACGCTGATTTATGAAAATTAACTAGTTGACCTGACATACTACAATATTTATCAAGGATAGTTTTAATAACATTACAACTCTTTACCGATGTGATAAATTAACAAGTAGATCAATTAACAAATATGTTATTAAATGTTATTTTATTACAAAGTAGATAAGATAAGAGTTGGTGGAGTATTTTTTATTGGAGGAAAGAGAAAGTTGGATAACTTTTTATTGGTAAAAGAAAAGTGTGGGACAAAGGAGTGTAATTAAAAAAAATGTAATAATAGTGGGACCATGCCAAATATAAAAGTGTTAAAAATAATCTAGGATAAACATAAAAGGAAATTGTTCAGGTCTTTCTAGGACAGAAGGAGTAATTGTTAAATTACAATAAGATAAGTTATAAATTACAAGTAACAAAATGTGATAAGTTACTTGTGTTCGACAGAGTTTAATATTCACTTTACGATTATTCAAATATTTTATAGATATACTTAACAAGAAATTAGCAAAACTTTCATCAAATATATATATTTTGAAGGTAAGCTATGTTTAAGGTTCAAAAGTACAAAATTTATGTTATTTTTATAATAGTGAAATTAGGATCAGGTTTAGATCAGGTCCACTTGATAATGGGTCAGTTCAAGATCGTTTACGGTTGAGATCAAATTCACTCGGATTTTGGGCCATATCGAGCCGAGTGTTTTGGGCCATTTCGGTTGCGGGTTTAGGTCGGGTGCGAGCCGAGTTCATATCAACCATTGCCGGGTTAGTTTGTCTACGAGGTTGAGTTCAAACTGAATTTGAGTCTTCAATTTCTTGGATTAGATCGGGTCGGGTTAAGATCAATTATTCTTTTCACCAAACAAAAGGATCAATTATTCTGGCCGGGTCGAGTTTTGACGACTTTAGTATAGACAAATGAAAGAGTCTTTAAGGGGCTAAAAGTTGATAAAGTATATACATGCAGTTGTCTTGCAAAAAATATAACACTGAACTTACATGACTAACAAATCTTCATTACTAATCTATTTAATTGTAAGCAAATCCATATGGAGTTTATTCAAGAATCTACGAAATTTACATGTCATTAACTTGTATTTTCAATTCTCGTGTTCTGATGTAAGGGTTCAATACTATTAGTAAGCTTAGTATCGAGTATAGCCCTATTAATATATTACCCCTTTTCTTATCTCTCCGCCCTTTTACATGGAAACAAAGTATATATATTTTTCACCAGAAATTTTTAGGTATAATTGTTACACAAATAAGTGATGTTGTAACAATCCTTTCACACGTTTGAAATCCCCAACCCAAAACCTCCCTTCTTTTTCTATCTCCTCCAGCGACCTTTTTCGGCGATGATTAAGTTTCCTTTTGGCCGCCAATCCTCCTACATAGCTCTCGACAAGCTCGTTGCCCCTTTCTGACTACGGCAACAACATCAATTACTCCGACAATGATATCGTTCATCGTTGATCCCTCGAATCCTCAAAGTCGCTGATCTCGAGAGTCCCGCGACAACGGCAGAGCTTTCGACCCTCGAGATCAAGGGAGATTCTAGCACTAGATTTCTGACGTTGTCTATAGCTGCTAAAATAGCATCTTTTGGTGATTCTAGTGTACTTAGAACGAAGCAAATGGTGATTGGGACAATGGTAGGGTTAAAAAGATCATCTTAGGAGGGCAATTCGGGCCAAACGAAGTTGTCGTTGGAGCAAGGAAGAATATAGTCGTCTTCTTCTTCTTTTGGAGTGGGTGGCTTATGTTGTTGTTGGGAGGTTTTGTGTAACAGCCCACCTAATTTAGCTGCTTATACGAATGCTGCTAGAAGTATAATTGAGCCCTAGCTAATTAGGTGACGTTACCCAAGCTTGCAGCTTCCCTTCTTAAGGAATTCCCAAGACTTGGAAGTATCTTACCACCTTTGTAAACTATTAATAAACTATTACAAACCATATTTTCAAAGAAAATTTACATACAGATCCTACTAAAATACATGCCATGATACCCATTATCATATTACATTTCAAGTATTATAAACATAACAAAACGACAAAACATTTAGGTTTAACAACACGGTGGCATGCGCGTCGCGTAATTCCAAACAACTGCCTCCTTATCTAGCCCTGCAATTCCGCCACTGCCCCGGAAGGGTAGTTTAGGAATGACAATAACAACCAAATCAGCAAAGCTGGTTCACAAATCCTCCATCTCATGTTTATTTCCATAGGAGGCGTTCATAACACTCATACTTGTACAAAATAAACAATAGCAACGTTACTTAATTACATGTGAGACTTCCGATTACGAACATAGGGATGTACTTTCCAATATAGTTCTTTCCTAACGATTTATTTTTACATTTAACCGGGGAAGAGGCGCGAATAGAGTGGCCGATCTGCCAACTCTAAACTCATGGGAACGTCTTCCCAACACAATTTATGTACCGCTTGCAAGACTTAATCCAGGACATGTCCTATCATTTATTCTAAACACACACACCATGATGTGTTCATCACTGCTTCCGCAGTTTCTTCCCCTATCATTTCTATGGTACTCGACTCCGTTGCAACCAACATCGCAATTGACCTTTTCATCAAAATATATCTACCATCACATTCCTCATTGCACAAGATAAAAACTCTTACTCTCCTAGTTTAGGATTCGGTAATCACGAATAAAAACCGTTTCATGGTCTTTAAACACCAATCTCCATATTCTCTACTTGTAATCTTACTTGTTAACTATAGATTAAAGGCCCTTATACCTACTGCCATGATCATGTTTAAACTCATGAATAACAGAAAAAAATGGCTCTTAAATATTATGTTGTGAATTTAGTGAAGCCACAGCTGGTACTTTGGAAAAGTAGTTCGTTTACTAATGAAGTTTACTGAACTAACTTGTTCATGAGTCTAATTCTCGTTAAATATTGTTTATATATTATAATGCAGTAGGTTTGAGGTCCTAAAGTTCCAGATTTACCATGTAATTGTCACTAACTTACATAGACACAACAAAAAGTCCATCTTCCTTCACTTCGTACCTTCACTTGTTCTTTTAATGTTATGTACAATTAAACATGCATGCAATCATATCTAACTATCATACACTTGAACCAGCATATACATATTACTCATTTTCACATAAAAGCTCAAACTTTAAACCCACATATGTCTAACAAAGAGGTTCCACCAAAAATAAAACAAATAAAACCCATGTCAACCAAGAATCTTGTGTACCTTATTCTCTAGCTTAATTCCTTCCAAAATTGATGCTGTTTGGGCTCCTTTAATCAGCTGCCCAATAAGGAGCATAAAAGCCTCCTAAAGTATGAGACAAGTGGCAGCTGTGGGTCCCACCTGAAAGTTGACCTAATCACCAATATTTGAGAAACCTCTAAAGGGGTGAAATAATCATTGCCTAAAAAGGTAACATGCCCATTGGTACCAAAAAGGCCCATCTGAACAATGTTTCCTGTCTGGGAAATCCCCAACACTATAAAAACCAACTGCCTCATCAATGAACATGTATTCAATTCTCACCTAACAAACTAGAGCATCTCTCTCTACCTCAATCTCATCTGACTTGAGCGTCGGAGGGGAGATCCCGGAGCCACCCCCGGGGTAGTCTAACCTTGTTTTACAGGATTCCGGCGTACGGATATTGGAGCTCAGGTGACCGCTCTTGGGGCCCACATCACATCTCCCCACCAATTACAACCCTTAATTTCTTAGCAGAAACATTTGGCGCCGTCTGTGGGGAAGTTACAATCAAAGTCGCTTCGCCACCACTTAGTAAGATCAACTCCGGAATGGCCCCAGCCATGAGCACTCGCACTCGACAACCCTCAACACAGGCTCAGAGATCCGAAAGGGATCCGTCCCCATCATTTCAGCGAAGGTCTGAACGACCCAAAACACCGACCGTTCAAACCCGTGACCATGAGGACGAAGAACAGTCCATAGAAAATGGGCAGGGCCCCTCCCATCAGCTGCAGCCCGCTGACCCCCATCATATATCCACGACGGATATAAACATGATAGCCGCTCAGCTCCAGCAAACCTTGCAGCAGAGCCTGATAGATATGTTGGTCAACCTACAGCAGGGACGCCCCCTTCAGCCCCCTAAAGACCAAGCCTTAGTCCGTTCCTTTCGGGTAGAGAACCATGGTCAGCCTAGCTGGCAACAGTCAGGGGCAAAGGAATACAGTCAGCCTGGTCTTGCGACGATCAAAGCAAGGGGAGGAAGACCGACACGAATCTAGAGGAAAATCAGCTAGGCATGCTGAAGAGACCCACATATCCAAGTCCCCTCGGGGCAACGTGGGTCACAAGCACAACGATGCCCGACACTTCCTCAACGAGAAGCGCCTCAGCAAAGGTTACGATGCGAGGCACATATTGAACAAAAAGGCCGCTCAGCGCGAGGGTCATGGTGATTCTGCTCAATCAAACCCCATTCGAATTAACAGTGGGGCGCTCAAGTTCATGGTCCCATTCAGTCAGGCCATACTCAAGGCGCCCAGCCCGGGAAAAATCAAAACACCAACTGTCGAGCCATTCGCGGGCCTAACCGACCCGGACGACCACATGGCAACATACAAAGCTCAAATGAGTGTTCAAACTGGCTGCGAAGCCACTTGGTGCCGTTTCTTTCCCACAACACTCAAAGGTTTGGCCCTGAGCTGGTTCCAGGAGCTTCCCGCGGGGATCATAACTGATTTCTCGGTCCTCGAAGACCTATTCATTCACCAGTTTGTTGCGGGAAAAGGCAAAAGAAAACAAGTCTCCACTTAATGGGGGTCAAGCGGGAGAAGAATGAGAGCCTGGCCGACTACATTAAAAGATTCAATGAGGAGTCGTTGAAAATCTCAGATCTACAAGATGCGGTGACGTTCGCCGCCCTAATGTCCGGGCTTCAGCCTGGTCGGCTAAGATGGTCCTTGGCCGAGAACGAAGTCAAAACCTTCTCTGAAGCGATGACTCGGGCTCAAAGATTCATCCAAGCGACAGACATATGTCGTCACTCAGACGACGGGAGCAAGAAGAGGAAGGAAGAAGGAAATCACAGGGACCAATCGAAACAACAGAAGACAGGTGGTCGGTCAGACAGGTTTAGCGACCATAGCATCGACCCCCGGTTAAGCAAAAACAGAAGAGAGATATACTTAGACATAAAAGAAAAAGTCACGCTCCCCCGCCCACCTTCCATCAAAATGTCGGCTGCTCGAAGAGATAAGAGCCTGTGGTGCGAATATCACAAGGAATGCGAGCACACCACTAAAGATTGTAGGGAACTCAAGAAATCCCTCGACAACCTAGCCGACCAGGGGAAGCTGAACCGATACCTCAAGCACTCCAGTGAAGAGAAGGGCAAGCAAAAGGTTGGCCAATCCAACAGTGGAGACACGGAGGGGTTCATCGGAGTCATAGCAGGTGGCTTCGCGTCGGGAGGCCTAACCGGCCGATCATGCACGCAAAGCCCACCTCCAAAATCTTAAGCATCAAGTACTCGATGTCAACCATCCCCGCCCCGATTTCCCCGTCATGACGTTCGGAGAATCCAGTCGGGCTCTATATACTCCTCATGACGACCCTCTGGTCATCGAGCTCAAGGTGGCCAATGCAAGAGTAAAAAGGGTTCTAGTGGATAGTGGATCCTCCGCTGACATAATCACACTGGAATGCCTCCGGAAGCTAAAATATGATGAAAGGGATGTAACCCCACTCATAGGCTTCAGGGGAAACTCAGTGCACCCTGTCGGATCTATAAAGTTGCCTACTCGGATGGGAGAGAAGGGCAAAGGAAGAAGCCTACCGATTGACTTCTTAGTGGTAGACATCCCTCTTCCACACAACATCATAATGGGAAGACCAACTCTGAACAAGGTCAAAGCAGCAATTTCCATTTATCAGCTCCTCATGCAGTTCGAAACCGACGAGGGTAAAGTCGGAAAGATCCAAGGGGATCAGCAGGCAGCTAGAGAATGTTATGTGAACAGCTTGAAGAGCAAGGTCGACGTCCAAGAGGACTCGAAGAAAAGAAAGCGATAGGTCGGTCAGCCCTCAAGTGGCCTCGGGGTTTACATTACCGAAAATCTCAAGCAATACGAGCGCTCTCAGCCAGCCGAGGATGATGAAGAAGTCGTCATCGATGAGAAACACGGTCGGACTCTGAGAGTGGGCGAGGCCATAGACCCTCAAACAAGAGAGGAAATCATTCAAGTCCTAACAGAATACAGGGACGTCTTTGCCTACGAAGCCAATGAAATGCCCGGGCTCGACCCTAAAGTGATGTGCCACGAGCTAAAAATCAAGGAGGGGTTCAAGCCAGTCAAACAAAAGTTGAGGCATCAAGACCCCGAAAGGAACGCCGCGGCAGCTGCCGAAGTTAAGAAATTACTCGAAGCGGGGTTCATTGAAGAATGTCAGTATTCAGAATGGCTGGCCAATGTTGTCCTAGTCAAGAAGTCGAGTGGGGCATGGAGAATGTGCGTGGATTTTACAGATCTAAACAAGGCATGTCCAAAAGATAACCATCCTCTCGCCCAAGATTGATAGATCGGTCGACTCAACTCCGCAGTCACGCCCTCCTAAGCTTCATGGACGCAAATGCGGGGTATCACCAAATCCCGATGGCTGAGCAGGATCGAGTCCACACCGCGTTCATCACCAGCCAGGGAGTGTATTGCTATAAAATGATGCCATTCGAGCTCAAAAATGCAGGGGCAACATATCTGCGCACCGTCAACAAAATCTTTAGCGACCAGCTTGGTCGGAATATAGAGGTATATGTTGACGATATGATCGTCAAAGGCAAGGTCTAGGGCAATCATTCTTCAGACTTAAGAGAGACCCTTGGAACATTAAGGCGCTTCCGCATGATGTTGAACCCGAAGAAGTGCGTCTTTGGAGTAAAAGGGGGTAAGTGCCTCGGATTCCTGGTTGATGAAAGGGGAATCGAAGCAAACCCCTACAAAATCAAAGCTCTAATGGAAATGAAGTCTCCTCGGAATGTAAGAGAAGTACAACGCCTAACCGGCTGTCTGGCTTCCCTCGGCCGCTTCCTATCCCGGTCAGCGGATAAGAGCTTGCACTTCTTCAATTCTCTGAAAAGAAAAGAATTCACTTGGGATGATGAAGCCGAACAGGCCTTCACCTCCCTAAAAGATCATCTATTGACCCTACCGAAGTTGATCTCCCCCTTGCCGGGGGAAACATTGTTCATTTATTTGGCTATTTCAGAATACGCGCTCAACGCTGTTTTGATAGCCGAGAGAGAAGGAAAACAACACCCAATCTACTTCATAAGCCATGCATTCCGACGAGCAGAAGCCAAATACAGCAAAGTGGAAAAAATGGTGTTTGCCTTAGTGATGGCTAGTCGGAAGCTCAAGCCTTACTTCCAGGCCCATCCCATTAAAGTCCTCACCAGTCAGCCGCTCAGGAAGCTCATTGAAAGCAAGAATCACTGTAGTCGAATGACCGATTGGGCGGATCAGCTGGCAGACTATGGATTGGAATATGAACCCAGAAGGGCGATCAAAGCCCAAGCGTTGGCCAATTTCATAACAGAGTGCACATCCAGGCCCCCAGTCAGCAGGCAAGATAGCTGGGAGCTGCAAGTGGATGGCTCGTCCACCAAGACAGGTTGTGGAGCCGGACTGGTTATCAAACCCCCGGTCGGAGAAAAGATGGAATATGCCATAAAATTTGAGTTCTTAGGCTCCAACAATGAAGCTGAATATAAAGCCCTGATCCTCGGATTGGAGTTATGCATCTTGGCCGGGGCTACTGTAGTTAATGCTAAATCCGACTCACAACTGATAGTGGGTCAGGTATCGGGCGAGTACGAGGCCAAAGAAGACAACATGATAATGTATTTGGCTAAGGCCCAGGGTATCATCAAAGAGCTGTCTCAGTTCAGAATCACACACATACCTCGATCAGAGAATCAGCAAGCCGACGCCTTGGCTCGGATGGCCAGCTCGGCGGAAGGGTCAACCCCTCGGACAATCATGTGGGAAGTCCTCCGACAACCCAGCATCAACGTCAAGGAACAGCACATGTTGAATCGGACATCTACTTGGATGGAAGAGGTAGTCTGGTATCTAAGAGATGGGAAGCTTCCCGAAGATCACAAAGAAGCAGAACGGGTAAAGCACAAATCCGGATGGTTCCTATGGCATGAGAATCAGCTCTACAAAAGTCCTTCACCCACCCCTTGCTCAAATGCGTCACTCCCGAGGAAGGAAATTACATCCTCAGGGAAATTCACCAAGAGGCTTGTGGAAGTCATCAAGGGGGAAGGACGATAGCCGGGAAGGCTCTCAGGGCAGGTTATTACTGGCCTACTCTGAAAACGGATGCCCAGGAGCTAGTCAAAAGGTGTCCCTCTTGTCAAATCCATTCGGACATCCCAAGAGCACCAACCACCCCCCTAAGATCAATCCAAGCAGTCCTGCCATTTGATAAGTGGGGTATGGACTTACTAGGACCATTCCCTCCAGCCTCAGGTCAAAGAAAGTTCCTCATAGTCGCCATCGACTACTTCACCAAATGGACCGAAACCGAGCCACTCTCCTCTATAACCGATAAGCAAGTACAAATGTTCATTTGGAGGAACATCATAACTAGATTTGGTGTTCCTAAGGTCCTGATTTCCGACAATGGACGACAATTTAACAATGGCCTTACTCGGGATTATTGTGCTCGTTTCGGAATATGCACCAAATTCTCTGCATTATCCCGACCACAAACAAACGGGCAAGCTGAGTCGGCTAACAAAATAGTCCTCAAGGGAATTAAGAAATCCTTGGAAGCTGCCAAAGGAGCATGGGTCGATGACCTACCCGGGGTCCTCTGGTCGGCCAGAACTACTGCCAAGGAGGCAACGGGGCACTCGCCATTCAGCCTTGTGTACAGAAGTGAGGCTGTCCTACCAGTAGAGATTGGCATCCCATCTCCTCGAATGACCTTCTATAAGTACGAGAAGAACGAAGAAGAAAAACCGGTTAACTTAAACTTATTGCCAGAAACAAGGGGCAATGCGTTGCTAAGGTCCATTCAGTACAAGCAGAGAGTCACTCGGATGTTCAATCGCCGAGTGAGGCCCCGCCCAATCCAAATCGGCGATTGGGTCATTCGGAAAGTCGAGGCCACTGGGCTCTCACACTTGAAGGGAAAGCTAGGACCTAACTGGGATGATCCATACAAAGTAACAAAAATCATCAAGCCCGGCACATTCCGACTACAGTCCGCCGAGGGCGTCCCTTTGGCCCGACCCTGGAACGCTGATAACCTTAAAAAATACTATGTTTAAAGTTTGTTACTTGCAATAGGGGCATACATTGTAATAGCTTAATCATAGCCGGTCAGCATTTTTATAGTTGGCCCTTTTTGAAGTAATGAAGTGTAGCCGGTCGGCATTTTTTGTACCATAGCAAACCTATTAGACTTAACCAGTCGAAATAGTCGGCGTCTTTCCTAGAAATTATAGTTGGTCGGAATTTTGATTAGCAAACAAGTCCATCGGTTCCAATAAAATTAGCCGGGCAATATTGCAATCAACAAACAAGAAAATTGGAGGCCAAAAGATAAAAAATCATTAAACGGGTCGAGCGTAGCAAAAAGAGAAGTGATTACAAAGGCAACTAATGCAAAATGTAAAAACGGCTAAGTACAAGTGTCGCATATCCTAAGAGCTAGGAGGAGGGGGAAGATCGGTCAGGCTCTCGGCATTAGCTTCGGTGTTATCACCGACCAGCTCTCCTTCCCGACCAGCATGGGTGGCTTCATCGGTGTTATCATCATCATCGTCGCCGTTAATGACGTTGACATTCACCCGGCCTTCCTCATCCTCATCATCATCATCATCGGAGCTGGCCCCTTCAGCCTTTAGCCGAGCCATGATCTCGGCATTATCATAGTCAATTGACATCTGATATCCCGACCATATGTCGGCCCAGACCAGCTCCGGATGAGACGCGGCCAAAACTTTCTTCAGTCGATCAAGGGCCTCATCCTCTCCCATCTTATGAGCAGCACTGCCGACCTCGTGAGCGTAGACCCCGGCAGCATCAGACTTCTCCCAGTCAGAGAACCATTGCTCTTCGGTCTTGACCTTGCCCTCAAGCTCGGACAATTTAGCTTCGAGATCTGTCACCTTCTGCTCGGCCGTGGTCAGCTTGGTCAGGGCATTATCCCTAGCAGTCTTAGCCGAATCACGGGCAAGAACGAGGTCGGCCCTCTCCTTCACCCACTTTTCCCGCGGCAAAGCCCTCCTGATCTTTCTTTATGGCGTCCTCCGCATCTTCAAGCTTAGACTCGGCAATCCGCTGGGCCTCCTTGGCCTGATACACCTCATCGAAGTGCTTCTTGGCCTTCTCTTTGAGGTCGGCAACTTCCTCGGCCAGGCTCACCTGATTCTAAGCAACATTGGCCATCCGAGCGGAGAACTGAAACAAAAGAAAAGGGTTAGAAATAGCGAAGTAAAATAAAAGAGGGTCAAATTGGAAAAAGTGCTTACATCGAGCCAAGAGCGAAAGAGCTCGTTGGTCTCGTTAGGACCATGAGTAATCTCGATGTACTCCCGGTCAGCAGGAGTGTATATATGTTCGAGGGCCGTGGACCAGTGCCTATCCTTCTTTTTCCTACTCAGCCCCGTGAAAGGAACGGACGGCGTCACCGCGCCCCTCGAGCTGTCCCCTGGCAGCTCCGAAAATGGAGACAAGGGAGTGTATTGGGGGCTCCCGACTGGCCTGAAGTCAGTGGAGTGAAGGGAGATGTCGCCCCCGTCGGCCTGCTGCGTAAGGCCCCTCGGGCTAATAACCTCAACCGACTTGCTCCTCTTAGCCTCCTCAAGTTCGGCCTTGGCCCTCTCCCGCTCGGCCTTCGACCGAGCCACTGCTTTCTCGGTCTGAGCCACCTTATCAGAAGACCGCTCCTTCCTCTTCTTGGTCTTCGGCTTAGCAGGATCCTGAGGCAAGAAGTAAACAGTTAGTGAAAAGAGCTAAAGGAATGGTCGGTCAGCCAAAAATAAAAGCAACAAGAAAGTGTCACTCACCTTGGGAGGAGCGGGGAACTTCATAGTCTTCGCCGAATTCTCGGCCTTCAGCCGAGCCGCTCTTATAGCAACCACATTCAGTTTATCAGCCATGACTGGATCTACTTCTTCTACGTATGCTCGGGCGGGCTCTGCAAAACAAAACAAAGAAGAGAAGAGTTAGTCAAAACAGAAAGTTAAAAGTTAAAAATCATCATACCGACTACCCAAAGCCTCCTCCTCGGCAAATTACCCTTCGGGAAGGTCGAGCTCAGACCCATAGCCGAGAGGAAGTGCTCGTCCTTGAAAAGTCTGCAGTCAGGCAGCCATTGGCCAGGTACGAATACCTCGCCTCCGTCGACGATCCTCGACTCAGTCTGCGTATAGCAGGCCGCCGCTCCTTCCTCATCATCCAACTCCCCCACTCGGTAGTTCAGAGCGAGGATGGGCTCGTCCGAAGGCGGGACCAGGGGAATACCCCAGTCCCCGCCAAAGTAAATGAAGGCAAACTCCCTACGGAACCCCTTCTGGGAGGTAGGGAGATTGAGGACCGTCCGATAACCTGGTCGGACTTGAAAACTCCACCAACCAGGCCCATTCTTAGCAGCCATAACCTCGACCATCTTGTACAGATGCCTCCATAGTTTGAGGGTCGGTCGGACATTTATCAGGTTGCATAAAACCTAGAAGGCATTGATGCCACCCCAGGAGTTAGGAGAAACTTGGCAAATGGCCAAGTGATAGGCGTTCAGCAGCTCCTTCACAAAGGGAGTCAAGGGGAATCGGAGCCGCATCTCCATCGACTTGTAATAAACTGCTATGCGTCCGGGTGGAGGAGTGATGACCGTATGATGGGCCTCTGGTCGGACCAGGTAGTAGGGGTCTTTTATTTGAAACCTCGTGGCTGTTCCCCTGAGGTCCTCAGTCAAAGATTTAATCACCCCGGGCTCGGGAAAGAATGAACCTGGACCTTCTTTTGGATCAAGGTCGGGATATTCCAGCTCCCGACCCGACGTGGATGCTTCTCCTGCTCCCCTCGGCATGGCAACCCTCACTACATCAGAAGATAGATACTTGTCTAAGTAACTCCGTGAAGGAGGATAGGCCAATGAAACCTCCCAAGGGTAGGGAATGACCCCCTCGGCTTCCTCCTCCACCGAAGAAGACGAACTCGGGAGAGCAACCGCGTCGGGCACATCCGAGGGGTCGGGACAACTTATTACCGTCGACACCAGTGTTATTCCCATCCCCCTCACCTCCTCGGACAAATTATAGGGAGGTGAAGCTGGGGGTGTCGACGACTCGGACGAATCTCCCATTATTTATGAACAAGGGAGTCGGCCGAGGTTATTCGAAAGAAAAAGAAAGAAAAAGAAAAATCTTAAAAGAACAAAAGCGTACCTAGTCGGACGAAGAAGCTGGAAGAAGAGCTTGGGAAAATTGAGAGGATTTGGAGATTTTTGAGAGAGAGAGAATGAGGAAATAAACAAATGACCCTCAAGTTCTCTTTCCTCTCATACATATATAGGAGTACCTCGGGGGATGGGCAACGCAAACCCCCCCGCGTCGCTCTGATGGGCTTCCAATGGAGGCCCAACTGGACCTACTCAGCCCATTCCATGCAAAGGTGCAAACATCCCAAGTATCAAGAGTGGCCATGTGGCGTTTCAGGTCGGACATACTTGGTCGGGCAAAATAGGCGCATGGGCTCATTAGCCCCTCATCTGAGTGGCTCCATACCCTACTCGGCAACAGGAGCCCCCCTCATTTGTCGAGTCGCTTCTATACTTGGTCAAGTATGGCCAAGTATCAGCTAGCACCCACACGGACCATCTTGGGGCTCATTAGCCCCTCATCCGAGTGGCTCCATACCCTACTCGGCCAACAGGAGCCCCCCTCCTTTGCCGAGTCGCTTCTATACTTGGTCAAGTATGGCCAAGTATCAGCTAGCACCCACTCGGACCATCTTGGGGCTCACCCCTCATCCGAGTGGCTCCATACCCTACTAGGCCAACAGGAGCCCCCCCTCCTTCGCCGAGTCGCTTCTATACTTGGTCAAGTATGGCCAAGTATCAGCTAGCACCCACTCGGACCATCTTGGGGCTCATTAGCCCCTCATCCGTGTGGCTCCATACCCTACTCGGCCAACAGGAGCTCCCCTCCTTTGCCGAGTCACTTCTATACTTGGTCAAGTATGGCCAAGTATCAGCTAGCACCCACTCGGATCATCTTGGGGCTCATTAGCCCCTCATTCGAGTGGCTCCATACCTACTACTCGGCCAACGAGAGCCCCCTCCTTTGCCGAGTCGCTTCTATACTTGGTCAAGTATGGCCAAGTATCGCCTAGCACCCACGGACCATCTTGGGGCTCATTAGCCCCCATCCGAGTGGCTCCATACCCTACTCGGCCAACAGGAGCTCCCCTCCTTTGCCGAGTCGCTTCTATACTTGGTCAAGTATGGCCAACTATCAGCTAGCACCCACTCGGGTAATCTTGGGGCTCATTAGCCACTCATCTGAGTGGCCTTGTACCCTATTCGGCCAACAGGAGCCCCCTCCTTTGCTCGGCCTAAGTATCAGCTGGAAGTATCCTAGTCGACGAAAGATGACCGGGTCGGCCTACTCCCTTCACCAGAGAGTGACCTGGTCGACCATCATCCCCTTCAATGGGAGATGACCAGGTCAGCACTCTCTTCACCAGGGGGTGACCCGGTCGGCCTCAACCCATTCAATTGGAGATGACCAAGGGTCGGCGTTCGCCTTCACCAGGGGAGTGACCGTCGGCCCTAATCCCATTCAATGAAAGATGACCGGGTCAAGACACTCTCTTCACTAGGGGGTGACCCGGTCGGCCTCACCCCATTCAATGGGAGATGACCGGGTCGGCGTTCTCCCTTCACCAGGGAGTGACCCGGTCGGCCTAATCCCATTCAATGGGAGATGACCGGGTCGACGTTCTCCCTTCACCAGGGAGTGACCTGGTCAGCCTAATCCCATTCAATGAAAGATGGCCGGGTCGGCACACTCTCTTCACCAGGGGGTGACCCGGTCGGCCTCATCCCATTCAATGGAAGATGACCGGGTCGGCACTCTCCCCCAGGAAGGGAGCGACTTCGGTCGGACCTCTAACACCGTCGGAAATAAGACGGTACATTATTCCGCCACGCAGGCATCCCTCCGGGTCGGGTTTCCGTGATCCCCATCTATGGCGTGGGGCTAATTGTTTGGGCTCGTTTAATTAGCTGCCCAATAAGGAGCATAAAAGTCTCCTAAAGTATGAGACAGGTGGCAGCTGTGGGTCCCACCTAAAAGTTGACCTAATCACCAGTATTCGGGAAACCTCTAAAGGGGTGAAATAATCATTGCCTAAAAAGGTAACATGCCCATTGGTACCAAAAAGGCCGAACACTATAAAAACCAACTGCCTCATCAATGAACATGTATTCAATTCTCACCTAACAAACTAGAGCATCTCTCTCTAGACTCTCTCTCTACCTCAATCTCATCTGACTTGAGCGTCGGAGGGGCGATCCCGAAGCCACCGCCGGGGTAGTTTAACATTGTTTTGCAGGATTCCGGCGTACGGATATTGGAGCTCAGGTGACCGCTCCTGGGTCCCACATCACATCTCCCAACCAATTACAACCCTTAATTTCTTAGCAGAAACAGCTGCAAAAGTCTAATTTTTTACTCCTACCCAACAAATTTAGGACACGCACACAATAAAAATCAGTAATTGGAAGGAATTTCTCCAAAACAAAGCCCAAACATATCACTTAAGAATCTGTTTTTTTTTCAGTTTACCTTAATGAGTCCTTCCTCCTCTTGTTCTTCAATTTTTCCTTTGTTTTTCTTGAAATTCTTGGCTACCCAATATGCACCTACAAGTTTAGTACACTCTAATTAGTTTGCATGAAAGAAAAATGGAGGAAGAACTGAACTTGCTGGGTCGCTGGTTCTGGCGTGAACCTGGCGGAACTTTTGAGGAGTTCTGGGCTGAGTGTTTTTGAGTGAATTTGGGTGTGAAAATTTAACTGGAAGCTCCCCCATATATATACTGGGTTGGAGTACTTAGTTTTTGGGCTTATTGTACTTGGAATTTTCTGGAGGGTCCCATTTCCTTGGATAACTCCTATTAGAATTTCATACCAACTTGTCCTTAACTATCTTCACTTTCACTCTCCTTTTGGCACGTGATTTGCTATTGGTTTTACATTATAACTCACCTACCCTGGATACTTATCCCCCTTTAGTAATATAATAATAATACTTCCCACAAATAGCCTTATTAGAGTGGAAATATTCGTAGTATACATAAGAAGTTTCTTAACTTGATCTTCCCTTACGATGATTAATATTTCTCACTACTTTTAATATTATTATATTTGTATAATTATTACTATAATCACAATTATTACTATTATTATTTACGAGCTATTACATTTTGTCTCTCTCTGATTCATTCATAGGGTTGTGGGAAGAAGGATTTACAAAGAGTTTTAGGGTGGTTAAAGATGGGAGGAATTGAGGGAGGCCTACCATTGATGAAAGAGGAGAGAAAGAAAATGTGTGTGGGGGAGGGAGGATTATATGAGGTTAGGGGAGAGATACTGAGAGTGGATTGACGATTTCATGGAGGAGTTCTTTGGACAGTGTTTTCTTGCGGAATTAAAGGAGATTTTCCGGCAAGCTAGTGGGTTGTGGAGGCGCTACAGTAGGAAGGTGTGAGTGAGTTCCAAAATGATATAAAACACCACCAATGACATAAAAGAGTTTCATGAACACTTCCAAAATGATGTGAAATATATTAATAATGACATGAAAGTGTTTTATAAATGACAAGAAATAGTTCCAAAATGACATGGAACATAACTCAAATTGATAAAAAACATACAAGCAATGACGTGAAATAGATTTAAAAATGACATGAAACAGTTATGAAATGATATCAAATATAATAATGACAGGAATGAGTGTTATAAATGGCATGAATGAGTGTTATAAATGACATGAAATAAATTTAAAAATGACATGAAATCGTTCCAAAATAATATGAAACTTACCAATAAAGATATGAAAGAGTTCTATAAATGATGTGAAATAGTTCCATAATAACATGGATCAAAACTTTAAATAATGTAAAACATATCAACAATAAGCAGATTTAAAACTGACATGAAACAACTACAAAATGATATGAAATAAAATATTGATATGAAATAGTCTTTTCTATAAATGACCCAAAACATATTTAAAAGGAAAAATTGATAAGAGCGGTCCCAACTATGGCCGGTCCGCCATAAAAGGTCCCAACTATGGACTATTCCATAGCAGGCCCAACTATTGCATGCATTTGACACACGTGGTCCTTGTTCACCAGCAACCGGTTTTACCGGTTAAATTTTCTTAAAAGATTATTTTTGCCTGTTTTTACCTATTTTTCCTTCCTAATTCTCTCACCTCCCTTCTTCCTCCCCTGTCACCCCCTCTCCCTCCCCTATTCTTCAAACCTCCTCTATCCACGGTAATCAGCAAAAACACTAACAACTAGATAAACTCTATATCCAAAATGTTGATAGAGTTCTTGTATTCTAATACAAAACCGAAATCCACACCAATGAAAAAACTAACTACACTACATGCATAAGTTCAACATTTGAGATAATCAATCACAATTCTGTCACATTCCCTTAACCCGAATTTCAACACAATTTACTCCAGATTTTTAGAAGCTGCTGAAGACAACCTTTTCAACATCACAAACATGAATAATTGAGAAAAAAAAATTATAAATGAACCAATGAACTTAACAAATTTAACCAAACCCAAATCAAATTAGAAAAATTCAATCCAGTCAATAGTTTATCCACCACTACAAATCAATTAAAACCAAAATTTTCACCATATAGATCCAACAAAAATCAACAACACAGTGAAAAATCCCTAATTTAGCATCCTAATCAGGTTTTTATCAAAGAATTTCGGACAAAAAGTAAGAAAAAAGAAGGAGATGGGTAAATTGCGATGATTCAGAGCAAAATAATGGTGAGGGACAGAGAAAATCAAAAGAAAAAAACTGGAGAGAGCAAGACAAAGAGTAATTAATCAAATTATCATACAAACAAATCTTAAGCAAGCAGCAAAAATTCAGAATCAAAACACGCACCTAAGGAGAGAGAACATCAACAGCAAAAATTATGCTTGACATTAAACGAATTGAAGGTTTAGAGAGAGAAAATGAAGATCGCGAAGAATTGCAGAGGAATTGAAGATTCAAAGCACGTAATAGTTGATGAAAATTCTCGTGTTGATCAGAGGCTTGTGCGCACATGTTGAGCTGCTCCGCGACCATTGAAACACGGCAAGCATTGACTTGCAACGATAACTCAATTTGACTATTCCTTGAAACACCATTGTTTCCTAGTAAATATGGTTGAAGTTGCTATCTTCTTCGTGAGTTTTTTTTGGCAAGTGGAGAGTGAGGAGCTCGGTGGCAGGAAGAAGCAAAGAGGAAGAGGATGAGGGTGCTAGGAGAGGGGCAGAGTACGGGAGGGGAGGTAGAGGGGTGTCAGCCTGTCAGGGGGAGGAGAGAGAAAATGAGGAAGAAGAAAAATAGAGGTGGGAAAGAACAAAATCATTGCAGAAAGAAGGAGGAGATTGGAGAAGAAGAAAATGGAAGAACAAGGGGAACACGTGCCGCAACATTAACAATCACGTGATGGTAACTACCGGTTCTACCGGTGAGTAACCTGGAAGGACCACGCGTGTCAATCACATGCGATAGTTGGGCCTGCTATGGAATAGTCTATAGTTGGGACCTTTTATGGCGGACCGGCCATAGTTGGGACTGCTCTTGTCAATTTTTCCTATTTAAAATTGACATGAAACTTTGGTAAGGTTTGGTTGGCTGGACACCATTACTCCACGGAAGAAAATCTACTTGAAACATTAGAAACCTCTCACCTTTTTTCACCTCCTTAATCCTTATCTTTCTCATCCTTCTACTTCAAAATAATCAACTTTTTGCCAAGAAATTTTGCAAGTAATTCTTCAATGGCTGCCCTCACTCTTCCAAAGCATTATCTTCCTTTCACTCTTCCATCCCAAACCCCAAAATTCCATTCTTCTCATAACATCTCTATCATCTCTAAATCATCACAATCCCAATTTTATGGCCTCAAATTCTCACATTCTTCTTCTCTCTCCTCCCCTCCCACTTCCCGTTCTTTCAAAGCTGCCATTGTTGCAAAGGTGAGCTTTTTCTTGCAAAAATGTGAACTTTTTTTTGTGGGTTTTCTGATTTGTGAATTGTGAGTGAATTTTATTATCTGGGTTTTTGAAAATTTTGATTTTTTTGTTGTTGTTGTTAAATGTATAGATTACTGAAGGAAGTATGGCACCTGCATTCACTTTGAAAGATCAAGATGGAAAGAATGTGAGCTTGACCAAATTTAAGGGGAAGCCTGTTGTTGTTTACTTTTACCCTGCTGATGAAACTCCTGGTTGCACCAAACAGGTCCTTAGCTTCTTTTCTCTCCATTTAAATATAGCTTATGAATTTGGTCCTGCAATGGCTTTTAGTTTTGGAGCTTATTTTCTTGAAATGTCATTGTGAAAGAAACATATCACTAACTATTTACTAATTACTTATATTGAAAAGCTTAGACACATTTAAAGAACCAATATCACCTGTATTAGACTGATATATGGTAAAGTACAAAATTGTGATAATTTTAAGGTAATTGGAGCAATATTGGGATCTTAAGCGCTCTCCCCATTTGGAATAACAGGCTACATGTTACTTTGGTTGTCAAAGCTCCGTAATACTAATCATTAATTTTTCTTACTATTGTGTTCTAGTATGAAGATATGTTGTGCCCTTTTGTTAGTTCCGGGATGGGTTGGAATGAGCATTTATACATTAATCCATATGGACGGTTGACATTCTTGGGAATCAATGAGTTTTGCGTCCTAAAAACTAAGGGTGCGTTCACTTCACCTGAATTTTGCTAAACTAAACTTACCAAGTTACGAGAACTCATTACACTTGATTGGACCTTATGTTTACACTTGATACCTAATAAGCCCTGAAACTTATTCTTTTAAGGTGAAGGGAAAGCTAACTTTCAATTTGTGTGGGGATAGTGTTCAAGGATTGATAAGCCAAATTTTGGCCCATAGTATTCTGTAGGTGCTTTGCCAAATGATAGCACACTTTTGAATGCAATAATCTTGGACGACGGAGAGAACTGTGGTCTTGCTCTCTGATACTTTCATTAGTCACAAGCAGTTGTTGTTTAGGCTGGTATACTCATGGGAATTTCAAGATGTTTGTAAGTCTTCATGTACAGAAATAAACTATTGTCTCATGTAACACTATGTGTTTGAGGCGATTTTAATTTATCTGCATCATGATGTATGATAAGGTATGCTATACTTTTTGTGGACCACGTGAGCTGTGAGCAATAAATAGATGAATAGGCTAATGGACCGGTTAGGCCCTGTCATATATACAAGAATATGCGATGTTGCGCTAGTAAGGTATCCGAATGTAACTACTTAGATGAAATGTGAGCTAGGAGACAAGAACAGAAGGTAGGCTAGAGAGTTGGATTATCTGGCAATTTCGGAGTGCAAGTTGAGAATATATTCAAATATCCAATGTCAACATTGGGAGATATCATGATGCGGCACTTCTCATCAATCTATATTCTATTGAGCAAGAAAGTGATGCGAGGAGCCACAAGCTATGCCATAATTCGGTACTTTCTCTGATAAATTTGTTTGCGATGGGATGGTAATTTCAGTTTAGTTGTGCCATCTTCATAGAAACCAACAAATGACGTCCTTTTCTCAAACCCCCAAAAGAGTTGCTCAAGAAGTTTATTAAGTGAACTTACCTCAAGCAGAGTCAAAAATTAACTTCAAGGGGTCCGACCGTTGGTTCTTGTAGAGTTCTACTGAACTCGCCACTTGGTGAAAGTGAGAGTCCCTGGCAAATGAAAAATTATCTTAACTATAGCACATTTGATGTCTTCAAGTCTCTGTCGTTGTCGATGCAACATCATTGCTGCCTATATCTGTTATCTTTCCAATAGATGCTTCATTGAACTAGGTTCTCTGCTTAATTGCAGTTGTTCAATGAGATCTGCAGATGTCAAGAGAGATCATCTCTTTTTCAATCAATTTTTAGGTGATCCAAAGAGCAGCAATAATGTGGAATATTTTTTTTTTCCTCTAGCAAGAAAGCTTCTGAAATTGAGAAGTGGCTTTGTTCTGAATTTCTGGGAACCTGGATATACTCTTTTGTTTGCGATGCGATAGAGAAACGTATAAAGTATTTGTGCAGCGTCTTGGAATTTTACTGGCCCTAATTGTCTTTGAGTTAGTTAAACAAAAGGTTTTGAATATAGACAAACCGTAAGATCAAGTATATCAGCAGTGAGGTGTTCTCTGTGATTTTTGCTGTCATAAAAGTCAAGCTCCAACAGATGGTTGCTTGCTTTCAATGAAGTAGTTGAAGACTTCTGCCTGTTCTGTGCTGAATGTTTGTGGCTTCTGCTTCTTAATTCAATAAGCAACTTATAACTCGATTGCCAAGATATGCTGAAGAACCAGTATAGAAGTATATTGGTACAACTTTAAGCAATATTACTTTTCAAGGAGTTGCTTCTCCGACAATTTATGTGAGATTTCCCTTTTAAATAGCATGTCATTGCAATGAATAGCTTTGGGGATGGCTAAAATTCTCTTCAACTTTCGTTTTTGGTACCTGTAAATTTGTAGTTTCCTTGTTTCTCTTTCAACTCATTTGTTGTGCGGTAATATATTAAGGTACTCCGTACTAGTCACGAATTTATAGGTAATTTTGTGAAGAATATATTATGCCAATTGTAACAGTAATACAAGGTCATCCCCAAATAATACTTTTTTTTTCCATAATATTTCCATTGTCTTCCATTACCACTTTAGAGGTGGTATGGAGGGTTAATGATAATTTACGAAGAAAAACATGTTCTTAAAAAATGAAGTTCCTTTACCATGATCATTGTCATAAGAGTTTCATTCCAAAATAATATTATCTATTCATTACAATTACCAGTATTACCACAATAATTACCTGCCACCACCAAATGGAACGTCAATGTCACGAAGCTCTGTTTTGGCTTGTTTTTTCACCTTATGACTCGACCCTTTGCATTTTTACCACAGGCTTGTGCTTTCAGAGACTCGTATGAAAAGTTTAAGAAAGCAGGAGCAGAGGTTATTGGTATTAGTGGTGATGACTCATCTTCTCACAAGGTATGTAAAAAAGTTCTAGTACAGTCCATGATTGAGCAAAAATTTACCCGTTGTTTGGCAAATCTCACCATCACATATTTATCGACAAGAAGAATTATAGTTCCTCAATTAATGCAGTAATGTGTTATTAATGTTCAAAATACACTTAGGGTGTGCTCTCTTCACCTAGTATGTTGCAGGGTTGAACTTATCTTTGAACTTATTGGAACTTATATTTATAACTCATTTTATAACATATTGGAATTCATATACAACTTATGGGAACTTATTTGAATACATTTTTCCTGAATTTTATTTTTAAGGTAAAGAGAAGGACCCTTTATGGAAGGACAAACTAAACAAAAGTTATCTCACTTCTTAAAATTTCTCTGCAAATCTTAACATTGGCTATGCTTCTTCACAAGAGAAATCATATGGCCACAAACGTATAGCAAACCAAATACCTTGCATGTATCTGAAGTGTTTGACATGCCCTTTCTTTGTATGAACTCAGTCATTCAGACAGAAGTACAAACTTCCTTTCACTTTGCTAAGTGACGAGGGTAACAAGGTGAGAAAAGACTGGGGAGTCCCTTCAGATCTCTTTGGAGCTCTTCCCGGGAGACAAACCTATGTTCTAGACAAAAATGGAGTTGTCCGGCTCGTTTACAACAATCAATTTCAGCCCGAGAAGCATATTGATGAGACCCTCAAGTTTCTACAAAGCCTTTGAGCAAAATTTCTTTGACATCAGATTCTGTGAATCCTTTCTCTCCTCTTAATATGTAATTGTGAGTCCTTCATTCTCCAATGTATGTCTTAAATCATCTTTCAGTGCAGTACTTGTGAATCTGTGATAAACTGTTTCAACAATTAATTGCAATAAAATGTGAGAATATTGTAATTCGGCAGATACATACTACGCTAATTGTGATGCAGAATGGGAGTTGTGGAATCAGTGGCTGATCTTTAACAAGCTTATGTGTGTTTCTTAGAAATAAGACATTGTTTACTATCTTGGAAAAACCAAAGAATTGTTGACAAAATTCTGTTGTAAATCAATAAACAGAGGAAAAAAGTCTGATACTTGCTTTAAAAGATAATTAAGTTTTTCTTAAGAAGTTTTTCTTTAAAAGAAAACGCCGTTAAATTTTTCACTTGTGACAATAAAAGCATAAAGATGGTGGATGCCATCTAGCTTAGTTGGTAAAGTCTTGTGGGTGTAGTATCCGAGACCTGAGATCGAATCCCGTCTACATCATTGCGCTTAGTCGCTCATTTTTACCCTCAAAAAAATTAAAATATTAAAGACGAGGGAATAAATATACAAAATTTAACTCATTTAATTCGGAACATTGAGGATAAATTAGATTTTTTATAAATATTAAACGCTGTTACAATTCCTAGCAACTTTTAATGCCTTCAAAATTACAAAACAAAAAGAAAAAGCTTAGTATATAATTTCTTTACCACAGATTTTAATCTTATATCTGTTTATTTGGCTTCTTAATCACTAAGAGATCTAGCATATTAGCTACATCCGTCAATAAACATATTGATCATAAATTATACCTTAAAGAATAGGTGAGTATAAAATTAAATGATAATATAACTATATATAGATAAACATTATACAAATAGTACATGCACGTAGAATACTTTGATCTCCTTGCTTTGATTAATTTTCGTCCTCATAATCTTGACTTGTGTAAGGGCTAAATGCTTCAGACAACCAACTGTTCTTCCTCCAAGATTTCCATCCCATCTCCTCACAAATTTCATCATTATGATTGATACTATAAGTTGAAATGCATTGCCTTTTGTAGAATCTTGTTGTTCTCTTCATAACTTCCACCTCCTTATTTATTTGTCCAAGCATTTTCTCTACACTAGGGAGCTTAAATCGATCGTCGACGAGCCTCGCTAGCCACTTGCACCGCAGCTCCGCCGTTTGTAGGTTTGCTACCGTCTCAATGTAGCCTACAAACGCCATGTTTGGAATCATTGGGTTTATAGTGCTTCTGCAATTTAGTCAATAGGATCCAAAATATGTTTAGTTTTATTATAAAAGTTATTTAAGCCAATTGATTATGGAAACATAATGATAAAAAAAAACTAAAATGTATATATAGTACTTCCTCCATTCTGAAATAAATGAAACGTTTTACTCAAAAAGCTCTCACATAAAGAAGACAAATGTTTCATGTTATTTCAGAATGAAGTATAAAAAATAGTATATGTGACAGCTTCTTTGAATACGTGGCAGCTTTTTATAAACACATCATGAGATAGTATGCTTAGTATGCTAAGTGACTATTAATAAATTATCGATGGAGGGAGTAACTTTAAATTTGTTATTACTTATTAACATAATGGAAAAAAATATTGAAAGATTAATGATAATTACCTGTACAATGGCATTACACCATTATAGTCAAGGAAGCTAGAGAAAGGTTGTGGTAGTATGGATTCTAATTTCTTCTTCCCATCATAACCAGTGGCACAAATCACAATGTCTGCCTCAAGCTTAGTATTGTCGTTGAATTGTAGTCCATTTTCGTAAAAACTCCATTTAGATGTCTTCTTGAACTTAATTCTTCCTTCATCAGCTTTAGAGAAGAAATTTTCAGGCAAAATTGCCATTTGACAACTTGCATAGTCCTCGTGAAAGGGGTGCTCTGGCTTTAGACCATATTTCTCCAATGGGACCCTCCAAAGCAAATAACTCTCGATAATTTTTGAAAATATATGTCTCTGAAAAAGGGTTATAATCAGATAAATACATAAGTCATGGCTATAAATGTGGACTTAGTTAGCCTAATCACAAAAATTAAGCTAAGTAGTTTAATTTTCATAGTATATAATAAGACTATATGGTTAAGACGTTTCATCTGAATATTATATACTTCGTGATAAAATTAAACAAATTAAAAAGTTGCAAAAAGTTTCATGATCATTCTTCTTCATTATTAAATTTAGTAGTGACATGTACTGAAAGTCTAATCATATAACATTACGTTCGAAATTCCAATCATACAATATTACTATATTAAGAGAATAACTTTTTTCCGAAAAATCAATTGCAATGAGCAAGTAGTTTGAAGATCAAAGCTAAGACATAGAAAATATAGGATTTAGGCGCATTAGAGAAAAAAAATCTGACCATATATAGGCATATCTATACTAATATATTAAAAGGCGTGCCTAAACAAGAAACGGTGTCACGTGGCGCTCTCCCTATGGAGTTTTACTCCATGCAATCCACAACAATAAAAAAAAGGAAAAATTGTTATAAACTACCTATTATAGACACTTTTTTTGAAAAAAAACTACCTTATATCATGTTTATTTTACAAAACTACCTTATAAGTGGAAAAACTTTAAAAAGCACTACCAAATTCAGAATTTACTAACTATGGTTAACTACTCCCTCCAATTATCCCTCTAATATAAGATTATGAAAATACACCCTAAATTCAGTACGTTATAATTATGATATCATCACTTTCTTGATCACTTGATGCTCTATCTCCCAAATATACATGTGGCAAGCACAAGCACACCTTTTCTTCCTCAAAAGTCAATCCCAAAAACAAACCAGCAGTAAAAGTGTCTAGTAGAGCAAGCTTGGCACCATCATCAAACCATATTCTTCATCATCATCAACGACATCAATTCATGACCCAAAACCCAATTTCTATCTGCTTTTGTTACTCATAATGAAGAATTAATTGGTGAAGCAAAAGGTTGGGAGAAGAAATTACACAAACGATTTAAGGGGCTATTCAATAGTTAAACGCTGCTGTGAGGGAAATTAACAAAGAGGGGTTAGGGTAATTTAAGGGGGTATTTTAGTAATCTTATATTAGAGTGATAATTGGAGGGAGTAGTTAACCATAGTTAGTAAATTCTGAATTTGGTAGTGCTTTTTAAAGTTTTTCCACTTACAAGGTAGTTTTGTAAAACATGATATAAGATAATTTTTTTTAAAAAAAGTGTTTTTAATAGGTAGGTTCTAACAATTTTTCCTAAAAAAAATTAGAAATTGCGTAGTATAGAGTTTGATCTCGGGACCTCAAGAAGAACCTATACTAAAGTCTTAACTACTAGACCAAATAATATTTAGTGTTATCATCTTAAAGTAAAGTATTAATAAATGAAAATTTTCCTTACTCGGAGCGTAACCCGGGCCTAATAACTAGTTATATATATGAAAGAAAAGAAGAGAAGAAAATTACCATAGGGGATAATAGAAGGCACGTTAAAACCCTCAGAAAGTTTTGGTCAGGCCTTTCGTGGATGAATTGAGAAGATCTTGTTGAGTAAAACAAATAAAAGGGTAAACCCCAAATAGAGTAATGAGGAACTGTCCAATGCAAAGTTCTTATCACCATGGTGCATGCTTTCCCATCTGCTCCTGCAATCATTCACATCATGCATTTTAAGACATGCATCACATGTAAATTTGCTTATAATTACTCGTGTATTTCCTGATAATTGTTTATAATATTGACAAGATTTAAATCCTCTTTTCTAATTTGGTAGGTTAAATCAATTACTATCAATTTCAATGAACTAGCACTTCATTGATCTGTGATTCTGTGTATATATATAAGCATACATAGAAGGTTTTTTTTTTTTTACATGCATTACTCCATTTGTTTCATAATAAAACATGACTATTAACTCTTCTTAAAAAAAAAAAAACTTGTAACTCTAATGATGAATGGAGTATATACTAATATTAGTATAATAAATATCAAAGTTAACAAAGTCTCATTACAAAATTCATATATGCCATAGTAGTAATATTTTACGGCATACATAAACTTTCTCTCTCTATATATATATCATATCACAATTTGTACCCAAGGTATCTTAAACTTAAGTTAACGTATACATATTGCAATTTTCCATCTTATTCATTATATGGTAATGTAGTGGGTTTGAGTTTAGGCAGAACTGCTAGGAAATTCGTCGTCCAGATAAGATACTCACTTTTCCTATTGTATTTTTAAGTAACAAAGCGCTAATATAGTGGTATTACTTTATAATTTGGTTTCAATGTTAATTTCTTTTCTAAAGGTAGGATCCACATCCACCTACTTACTTTTCCTCTAGTATTATTTCGGGTTCTTGATTAATTTTTGGGAAATTCTACATGGTGGCCTCCTACTTTGGGTTTTTCTACTTGATGGCAAGTCGAAAAAAAAATTATATCAAGTGACCTCCTACTTTGACTAATTATACTTAGTAGCCTTAATTCACTTAAAACCAAACTAACCCATCATTTAAAATAAAATTACTAACCTACCCCATAGTGAATAATAATTTTAACAAAAACTCTTCATTACGAGCGACTTGAACGTAATTGATTTAGAGCTTACACCATTCGTAGAAGCGAATGTATGCAGCCTTACCAAATTATAACAGAGGAATTGAAGAAAAGTTCTGCAACCTAGTTTCTATCAAATGAAAATATTGGCAAGTTCAATAGCTCAAGCTCAATAATATTGTAATTACTAATTAGATATGTCAGATTTTGTAAAACTCGCCTAAACATTACACTAACCAATGGCATGTTCCTGTATTCCATATATACCAAAACAATGCAGATAAATCTTGAATCAAATCAAAAAGTTTGAGTAGTAAATTCTCCTTTTTTATTTTTATTTTTTATAATTAGCGTTTCATTTCATTGAAGGGGCAAAAAGATGCCATTTTACAAGGAAGACATGTTGCAAAACTTTTCTTCAATTCCTCTGTTATAAATGTTTCTTCTAAGGAAGCCTTACCATACACTGATCTAATTTCGGCGGATCTACTCAAATTAAGGGTGTCAAAGAAGCTGCACGCCCGCACCAAACATTCATAAGAGGGATGTTTTTTTTTTTAAGGGAGAGGGATGGGGGTATTGAATTAGGGTAATTAACTAGGTGGGTAGGTTAGTAAATTTATTGTAAATAATAGATTAGCTAGTTTTTAAGTGAATTAAGGCTACTAAGAATAATTAACCAAAGTAGGAGGTCACTTGGTATAAAATTATTTTTAGCATGCTACCAAGTAGAAAAACCCAAAGTAGGAGGCCACTATGTAGAATTTTCCTTAATTTTTTTGTGCCCTTAAGCAATGTTAACTTAGCAATTGATGGACAAAGCTAACCAGCTAGAACTAAGTAATGTTAACTTAGCAATTGATGGAAAAAGCTAACCAGCAAAAACTTGACTATGAGCTATATACATAATATGAAACCACTCTCTCTCCATATATATCAAATCTAAGTGTTGTAATTAAATTATTTAAAAATTATTTAAAAATTAACGTATTGCAATTAGAGACACTCAATGGGAAAATGACTTATAAAAACAATATATATGTTGTTCTATTTACAAGATTGCTGGTAGTATGAACATGATTTCTTAAATTATTCATGCATGCATCTTATCATGATGTATATATGACTCTCTTTGTATGAACTCGATCAATTCATATATACTATTTTGTCATACACACAAGTAGCATGAAAATTATTTATAGCATATGACATACACACAAACTGTGTCGTGTATGTACAGGTGGTATGAACAACAATTTATATATGATATGTTACGTTATAATGGAGCATGCACATGCAAAGAACAGTAATAAGAAAGTCAAACTGGTCGCCAAATCCAAACTGAAAAATTTAGGCATGATTAGAGATGTCTTGACAAGGGAAAGGTCAAATGGTCAGCAAATGAATTGACTTTACTTCTTTGACGTCCATTTTTGTTTGGTTTTTCAATTATTAGTTTTTTTTAATGGGATTCTTTTTTTTTCTTTTGGAGAAGGAGAGGGGTTTGTCTCTTAATCATACAATTGATTCGATTAGTAAGTGAGAATTATATGATTAATTATGCATTCCAGGTTACGTTGCCCTTGATGTTCTTCATTAGCAACGTACGTACAAAGACAAGTCAAGGTTTGAATTGTTTGATTAAGTTTTTAAGTTGAAGTCAAATAATAATTTGACTTGAATAATTTGACTTGACATATTCTAACTAATTAACAAGAGTACTTCACACTGTATACATATGATGACCAACTAAATTTCATAATTTAATTACTTTTCAAAATCAAGAGAATTAAAACTTTTTTGGTTGAATGTAAAACAAGAGAAAACTTTGTAGTTCTACTAATAAATATAGTTTGCATGCTCGATGTAAGTGTTGACCAATGTCTCTAACAAATTAAATTAAATTATTCGATATGATATAGCATCATATTTGTAAAGAAAATTTAGAGATTATACTATTTGAAACTTTTCATGCATAATTTTTTCTAGAAAAAAACTTAATATGCATAATTTTTTTAGATGAGTAAGTATGACATGGCACATTATATTCTACTATGAGCTTCCATTATATTTTATTTTTAAAAAAATTTAATCTATAGTTTTAATAAAGATGTTGGAATTTTCTTTCTGATTTATTTCAAAAAAAATTACCTCAAAATAAATAAAGCAATATTTGATTATTTTTCCTTATATGATAGATTGGCATACCATCTTCTTCTTCTTTACGTTCCTTTATTTTCATTTTTTCCCTTACTTTTATTACTTTTATTGTCTCTCTTTATCTTTTACATAATTTCCTTGGTCTATATGCAAAAATAAATGTTTCAATTCAATTAATAGGAGATAGTTGTATTGTAATAAAATTATGAAGAAATCATGCACAACTATAGAGCATTTTGTTTAGACTCTAGTGCAATACGAATAACTGAAACTGAAAATGTCTTGCCTTCTCTCGTTATACAGTGCATCTTATTCAATTTAAATTCCTCAAATTTATGCCCAAACAATTCTAAATCATTGATTTTGCCTGCACTTTATCTATGTGAATAACTAGTATATATGGTATGTCGGAAAGATAGAATTTTCTAAGACGATCTACGTAAAAGAACATAGGTTAGATTGTTATGAGGCAATTTGATACAAAATCTTGTAAAAAATAATATGATAATTGCATTTTTTTTCTACATCGACATGTCCTACCAATATCCTATCTCAGGAGCAAGCTAATGGGATGAGAAATCCGTTCAGGTGAGGCATTGCCCTCAAAGCTAGGCAAATGAAACATGGAGTTATAGGCGTCTACTTTACAAGTTCTTCCTGTGATGATCACTTAATATGATGCATGGTTGTTATAACTTATAAGTTACTTAATTATTAATGATATATGCATGTAATTAGTTGTTCATACAAACTAGTGGTAAATGTTTTTATATGCTAATATTATATTAAGAGTCAATAAATATGATATACCTTGGTTAGCTTCAGCACATTCAACAGCAAGGTCTATGGCAGATTTCTTGTATCCAACAATTGCAACACTTTTTCCTCTAAGAAGTGAAGAAGCTTCTTCCTTGCTTAATTTGCAATAATCAAGAGTATGTAGCACCTTTCCTTTGAATATTTCGGGGCCTTTCTTTGGTGGAAAAGTGGGAATTTTTGGGATGTCGCCATACTTCCCAATACAGACCACCACAAACTCAAAAGTGTACCTCTGGAACAAGTACACAGAAACATATTAACACATGTACATCATAATAATTTTCAATATTCCCTAGCTAGCTACTTGATTATCGTTAAATTAACATAATCTTTTTGCATTGTAATAGTCAAATAACTGTTTCATTTAAAAAAAATGAAAAAAGCCTTTTTAAAATACTTTTTTTGGTTGGTTTTTTAAGATCCTCTTTGAAATTTTTAGTGTTTAGAGTGCTATAAAGATGGTTTTGCAGACGAGATTTAATTTGATCTAAGAAATCAGGTTTGTCCTCCAAGCTTTACCATTTAAACTAGCCGACACCCATAAATTTCCATCTTTAGATGCTATGCATATGAACTTGTTCCTTTGTATAACAAGATTCTTGGTATATAAATGAAATCAAATAATTATGTTATAGGTGAATAGTATGGCTTGAGTAAAAACCCACATAATATTTCCAACAATGTGATAATTTTTCTTTCAATTTTTAGTTATTTGGCGAAATTCATCACTTGGGATAATATTCCCAAAACCCTAAATGGAATATGGATAAGATAAGAAAAGAGAATATTTAATGCACCCACATATATATTTTGGATTTTACCTCAATGGAGTCGAAGTCATCACCCGTTTGAACGGCCACCTCCCACGCAGGGTGGCCGGTCATCAACCTTCCGTATTCGGCCTCCCCACCATGGTTGTTTCCCTCACCAATGTAGCGGAGCTCAACCACCTTGGAACGAAACTTAACAAACTTAAGGACATCAAAATGGGTAGCATAAGAGTGCAAATAGTCTATAATCTCAGCATAAGAAGGAAAAGAAGAGTTGTCCCTATCAGGCCAAGGGAAATCAGAGAATTCATAGTCACATCGAGGTGTTTGTAGCTTAGTTGAGTTAAAAGATGCATGTTTCCATACACCTCCAATCGAGTCGGTGGCCTCGAAGACCACCGGCTCGTGCTTGGATAGCTGTTTAGCGGCCGCTATGCCGCTAATACCAGCCCCAATGATGGCTATCTTTGAAGAAATAGGAGCCATTTTTGAAGGGTTTGGAAGAGAAGGCTAGGGAGGTAGGATGTTTGGAAAAATGTGGTGGATATAGTTGTTCTCAAGGGTTTTTTTGTGCTTTGGTTTTGTGGGATTATGAAGGAGGGTTTGTAAGGTATTTATAGTGAATGAAGTAAGGAATAAGGCACGTTAATATGTACGGTCATGTGATTTTATGACTTTGAAATAAAATAGAGATATGAGAAAGAGGAGTGGAGACTATGCAATGCATGCATGGAATAATTGAAAGAGGAACGTTCTTCCTTTTTGATTTTTCGGCCTCTTTTTACGTTCATTTATTATTAGTTATGTATATGTATGAATTATGATCCCTCTGCTTCACCATAAATAGTTTAATTTACTGATCAAATTTTTCAAGCTAATTTTCTTAAAAGTTTTTTCTTGATCTAGATAGGCAAATTATTACAAAACGTATATATAATTCAGTATGGTTATCATTTTATCAACCTTAAAAATTTAACATACAATTTCCTGCAGAAATTTTATTATGACATTGATCAACTTGTATACTCCCTCCGTTTCCTTTTAATTGTTACACTTACACTTTTTATGTATGTTAATGCAAAACTTTGAGGACATATATCTTTAGTTTTGTATTCTTAAAAATTATAAAAATTACATTTTAATAATATACATGTTAACACGAATCTAACAAGATCCCACATGACTATATTTTTATTCATGTATGAATCACAAACAGTGATCAAAGTGAAATTTGTGATTAGTGTAAAATGTCAAAGTGTAACCATTAAAAAGAAACGGAGGGAGTATATGTTAATTGTAATCATCCATTGGATTAATTAGCCTCCTATGTCACTTAATTACTAGTTATTTATTTGCTGTACCAAATTCGAGTATTATATATACAACGAGAGATGAAGGCTAGTGGTAAGCTGCAAAACAAATTATTTTGGGTACGACTTGCCAGTTGCCAATAATATAAGTTATTGGGTTAAATTTATAGTTGACATTGATCAAGTCACTTGATTATTTATTCTATATACAAATTGTTAAGAATTCTAGCTATATAACAACAAAACAACAATTATTTATATCCCTCTGATCTCCACCTTTTTAAAAAGATGATGTAATAGACAATGACTAAGAAACTAAGGATAAAATCACTTCAAATTCATCCTAACGTCAAATGTACAAACAGATTTTATTTTATTTGCAGAAAAAAGGCAATTTACCGTAATTCATTACATATGATATCTAGTTCTTCTATACCATAGTTTGTATATCACTTTCTCTCTCCTAATTTCATTGTCATTAAATATTATTATTCTACCTCTCCTAATTTTTTAGGTCTCTCATTGTAAGTTCCCTCCCCTTAAAAATGCAATTTTAGCATATACACTATTATCTATCTATTGTTGTTGTTAAAACACGTGAGCAACAAATGCAAACCGCCACATGTTGTATCACCACTTACCTCTGTGAAGGATTTTGTCCTCGATCAAGTGTAACAAACTAAATGTATATGGACAAATTATGGAGATAATATATTCAATAATATTAGGTGACCGCGATGTTTTGCTAGAAGCTAATTGCGGTTTGTTGGGCTAGTATAATTGGGCCAACTACTAATATATATTGGGTCCTATGAGGTCACACAATGTGACAACCCTTGGATGTTACCCAAATCCATTTGTGAAATGGGTTGGGCGGTTTTAAGATGGGTGGGATGAATTGTAACTCATGAGTTTATTAGACTCATAATGTATAACATTAATTATGAGGCAAAATAAAGCCTCATGAAACACCTCTTTGTAACCACCTTATATAATGATATGGGGGTTACAAAGGTGTTAGTAACATTACATCATTTGAGAGAGAAAAATCTGATTTTCCTTGCTCTCCTCTCTTCCCCCCCATTCGGCCATCATACACCTGAAAAGTAAGAGGGTTCTCCTCTCTTCCGTACTAGCATACGTGGTGATCTTCGTAGACCAACATTAGAGGAACGGCGTTTGACGTTCTAAAGGATCTCCACTAGAAGGCTTGTGGTGTAAGAGGAATTCACGCATCAAGAGGTATATTCTATACTCTTAGTAGATTCATGTTGATTTATGCAAAGATCTTGGTGTTAGATGTTTGAGTATGTGATACTTGTTTACCGCATTAAGCATCTAAATTCCTACAGTGGTATCAGTTAGCCTATTGCATAGATTAATATGTTCATGTTGATGCATGTTTTCCTTCATTCTAATTCATTTAGGAGAGGGTATTAGCATGAGAATATTGTTTGCATGATTAAAATAATAGGATTTTAATCTAGTGGGAGTATAAAAGTTGTTTATACATTTTTCGATACATGTATATATATATATAATTGTTATATTGTTTCATGTTTTAATTCAGTTGTTAATTAGAATATGATGTATATATGTATGATACATGAATTGCATGCTTTGAGTTTTTATGCTTAATTTGATTATGTATAATTTCATGGCATGAATTCTTGAATTTGAGGCCAAGTATGATTTATTTATGCATAAAAATGTTTTACTGTATAAAGAAAATCATGCGTTTATCGATTAAAATTACCTGAATTGATCAGATTTAAAAACGGAGGCAGGGCCTGGTCGCGGGGTGCGACCATTCACTGGCCATAACGATTGGTTCTTGTTTTCAACGGATTAAAACGTTTAAATCCGTTTATTCCCTTAATGCATATTAAGTAGCTTTTATACTTGGTATCCTATGCTAATGCTTAAATGAATTAAAATTATGTAGGGAGTTTATTATATGACATTTAATTTTATGTTAGGATGTTAGTTTTAATAAGTTGATTAATTCTTTCATGCTAGTACATGTGATTGAATATCATGTTATGTTTTTATATTAATATGATTAAAATATATGTGGTGCCTTATAGTGCTTATGTATTTTTCTTTAAATTTAATAGTTGATTAAATTTGTTAGATTAATATTTTAAAGCCCTTGGGAGATAAATTCTAATATGATTAAAATTTGTCTTAAGGTACTAACCATTTGATTTAATATGAGATTATATCTAGATGGTGTTATTATGTTTTAAAGTTGTTAAAGCATAATAATTTATTTTAATAGTTGATTAAAATGCATGTTTTATATGGAGTATGATATTATGATTGCATACGGTGACTAGTATGGCCCAAACTTGGATAGAAAATACGATCTGCGTATCGTTAATGTATTTTTGTAATCTAAATACGATCTGTGTATCGTTGGTATTTTTGTAATTTTAGTTTAGAATTCCAAAAATGATTATTCAAGTTGTAATAAGAAGAATGGTGATTCAATCTTATCCCATGAAGAACAAGGATGGAGATCCATGGTGATTCAAGAATGGAGGCCTTAAAGAGTAGTCTTTAGGGTTAGGGGCCATACTAGGATCATTTAAATATTACATTTGAATGCTTTCTAAGTTTTATTATGCATGTGATTTATTTTTGCAATGCGTTCATTAGTAATTAAATCACATAATAATTTACTTAGGTCCCTAGAGCTAATATTGGGTAATTGCTATCCCAAATAAACATCTAATAAAATCTTGATCATTAGTAATAGGTTCTGCCAAAGCAGAGTGTTACTTCCAATCTTGGGCTAAGTAGAGTGAATTTTCGAAATTTGCGTGTTTAGTTTGGTTTGGCCCAACAATATCATCAAAACGGTTTTGGATTTTGAAGCAAAGAATTGGGTTTTTGTGTTTGGGTGACAAGTTCTGTCTAGGATTAGGAAGGCTTTCCCCAACGTTGTGGGTAACTTCCTTACCTGGGAGCTTTAATCACCTTAGCAATCACCCATCAACTAAGAATTACAATTATTGTAATTAGTAAAGGAGTTTACTTACCTTTTAAACTTGGTTTTAAGTTGAGGCCAAAGTCCACTTATAAATCATGTTTGATAGGATCTTAGAATCACTTGATTCAAAAAGGGGACACATTGAAAATTGGTCAAGTGCATAGCTTTTATTTTAAAGTGTTTAAAATTTGTTAAAAGCTATTACGATAAACATACTTATTACTTTTGCATCTTCTATGTAGATATCATGTCTGGTAACAACAATAATTCACCTTTTAAATTACGTTCAATCCTAGAGAAGGATAAGTTGAACGGGAACAACTTCCTTGATTGGGAAAGGAATATAAGAATTGTTCTTAGATCTGAAGGTCGAGAGGATGTTCTTGAAACCCCGATCCCGGTTTTAACAACCACCTCTACTGAAGCCGAAAAGGCGGCCCATAAGGCCATTGCAGAAAGGTCAGTAATTGTTACTAATCTTATGCTCGCGGCTATGGAACCAAGCCTTCAAAAGAGGTTTGCAAGCTTGGATGCCTACAGTATTATCCGACAGCTGAAAACCATGTTTCAGCAACAAGCTAGAATAGAGAGGTATGAAACCCACAAGGCTATTCTTAAGTGTGCATTAGTCGAAGGCAAGCCGGTCGCCACTCATGTCTTCGAAATGATTGGTGATTTTCGAGGCAATGGAGAGGTTGGGCTTTCCTTATAACCAATAGTTGGCTACTGACATCATACTACACTCACTTCATGAAGGCTTCAACCAGTTTAGGTTGAACTTCAATATGAATAGGGTGTCGAAAACCCTTGCTGAGTTACATGGGATGCTCATGACTGCCGAGCAAAACATCTCTGTTGCACCTAAGAAGGAAGTTCTTATGGTTCAAAAGAGAAAGGGTTTTAAGAAGGAATGGGCTGGCAAGAAAAAGCAAGACAAGGGCAAGCAAGTTGCTACTAAGACTGCTGATAAGCCACAGGCAAAGGCAAAGCCAAAGGTGGCCGCAAATGCCAAGTGCTTCCATTGTGGTCAAATAGGCCATTGGAGGCGTAACTGCCCAATGTATCTGAAGGATAAGAAGTCTGGGGCTTCTTCTTCAAGTATCTATGTCATTGACATTAATATAGCAACATCTACTTCTTGGGTATTTGATACCGGTTGTGTTTCTCACATTATTTCGAATGTGCAGAGACTAAGAAGGAGTAGAACCTTGGCTAAAGGGGATGTAGAACTGCGCGTTGGAAATGGTGCAAGGGTTGCGGCCGTTGCAGTTGGGACTTATAGTCTACCTTTGCCTTCCGGTTTAATATTAGAGCTTAATAACTGTTATTATGTTCCTGCTATTACCAAAAACATTATTTCTATTCCTGTTTTGGATAATGAAGGGTTTTCATTTACAATTGAGAAAGGTTGTTTCTCTGTTTATTTGAATTCAATGTTTTATGCCACTGCTAAAAGGTCTAATGGTCTATATTTCCTAGACTTAGACAAAGATGTCCTTAACATAGACAATAAAAAACATAGATCAAGCGATACTAATCCTACTTACTTATGGCATTGTCGTTTAGGACATATAAACGCGAAACGCATTCAGAAGTTACATAAAGATGGACTTCTAACATCCTTTGACTTTGAGCCATTTGATGTATGTGAATCATGTTTAATGGGTAAAATGACAAAGTCACCTTTTACTGGAAAGGGTGAAAGGGCCAGTGATCTATTGGGCCTAATACATACTGATGTGTGTGGAGTGTGGACCAATGAGCACAAAAGCTAGGGGAGGGTTTGGGTACTTCATTACTTTTACTGACGATTTAAGTAGATATGGATATGTCTATTTAATGAAGCATAAGTCGGAATCATTTGAAAAATTCAAAGAATTCCATAATGAAGTCCAAAACCAGCTTGGTAAAACAATTAAAGCACTACGATCCGATCGTGGTGGTGAATATTTGAGCCAAGAGTTTAATGATCACTTGAAGAGTTGTGGAATTCTTTCACAACTCACTCCGCCTGGAACACCTCAGTTGAATGGTGTATCCGAAAGGAGGAACCGAACTCTACTTGATATGGTTCGGTCTATGATGAGTTTTGCTGATCTTCCCATCTCCTTCTGGGGATATGCTCTCGAAACTGCTACTTTCACACTTAATAGAACTCCATCAAAGGCAGTAGAAAAGACACCATATGAGATGTGGAGTGGCAAAGTTCCAAGTTTGTCTTTTCTACGTATTTGGGGTTGTGAGGTTTATGTAAAACGTTTACTTTCAGATAAACTCGCCCCTAAATCAGATAAGTGTTTCTTTGTGGGTTATTCCAAAGAGACCAAGGGCTATTACTTCTACCATCGAACTGAGGGCAAAGTGTTTGTTGCTCGTCGTGGTGTCTTTTTGGAAAAAGATTTTATTTCCAAAAAGGCAAGTGGGAGTAATTTATTTCTCGAAGAGGTTCGAGAAAAGCAACAAATGGACATAGTTCAACCTATGTTAGAGTCAGAAGCACCAGTGCCAGCTGTGGAACTTAAAGTAATTCCTCCTTTGGAGGAATCTTCTCCCATAACTGACCAAGTGTTGGAGGACGTGCATCCTGTACACGAACCTCCTACTGTCCCACTCGATTCTAATTCGTGCGAAAATTCTCAAATTGTTGAGAAGAAAATTTCTCCTGTTGCAGCCCCTCGTAGGACTAGTAGATCAAGAATACCAAACAAAAGGTTTGTTGATTTCTTGTTAACCGAAAGTTCTGAGATAATGATCTTAGAATTTGAGGAACCTACTACTTACAAGCAAGCTTTGATGAGTGAAGACTCCGAAAAATGGCTTGAAGCCATGAGGTCTGAAATGGCATCTATGTCTGAAAATCAAGTATGGGACTTGATGGATTTGCTCGATGGGGTTACAACTATTGGTTGCAAATGGGTTTTCAAAGTGAAAACAAACAAGGATGGTAACATTCAGGTTTACAAAGCAAGGTTGGTTGCAAAAGGGTTCAAGCAAGTTCATGGTATAGACTATGACGAAAACTTTTCACCAGTAGCAATGCTTAAATCCATTCGGATACTCCTAGCGATTGATGCCTTTTATGATTATGAGATTTGGCAAATGGATGTCAAAACCGCTTTCTTGAATGGGTTCTTGAAAGAGGATGTGTATATGACACAACCGGAAGGTTTTGTGGATCCAGAATATCCTAGGAGGGTATGTAAGCTTCAAAAGTCCATTTATGGATTGAAGCAAGCATCCCGGAGTTGGAATCTTCGTTTTGATGAGGCAATCAAACAGTTTGGTTTTCTCAAAAGCGGAGAAGAGTCTTGTGTTTACAAGAAGGAAAGTGGGAGTAACATAGTCTTCTTGGTCTTGTATGTAGATGATATACTTTTCATAGGAAACGACATTCCCATGCTTGAGTCAGTCAAGGAATGATTGAAGAGTTGTTTTTCTATGAAAGACCTTGGAAATGCTGAGTACATTTTTGAGGATCAAGATCTATAGGAATTGGTCTAAGAGGATGATTGGACTTAGCCAACGAACTTATATAGATAAGATCGTTACTAAGTTCAATATGGAAAACTCTAAGAGAGGTTTTCTACCCATGCAACATGGTGTTTCACTTAGCAAGACTCAGTGTCCTTCTGGACCTGATGAGATTAAGCGAATGAGTAATGTTCCTTATGCGTCAGCGATAGGGTCCATTATGTACTCCATGATTTGTACTCGCCCATATGTTTCATATGCCTTGAGAATGTGTAGCAGATTCCAATCAAATCCAGGTGATGCACACTGGAGTGCATCTAAGAATATCCTAAAGTACTTAAGAAGGACTAAGGATAATTTCTTAGTGTATGGAGGTGAAAGTGAGTTAATTGTTGAGGGTTACACAGATGCGAGCTTCCAAACTGACAAAGATGATTTCCGATCCCAATCTGGTTTCATCTTTTGTCTAAATGGAGGGGCAGTGAGCTGGAAAAGTTCAAGCAAAGCATTGTCGCTGATTCTACAACAGAAGCTGAGTACATTGCTGCGGCAGATGCAACAAAGGAAGCCGTTTGGATGAAGAAGTTTATTCTGGAGCTAGGAGTAGTGCCTAGTGTTGGAGATGGTATTGTTTTACATTGTGATAACAATGGTGTCATAGCTCAGTCTAAGGAACCAAGATCACATCAAAGGTGTAAACATGTACTTAGGAAGTTTCATCTCATTCGAGAAATCGTTGAGAGAAAAGATGTAATAGTTAGCAAAATTCATACGGATAGCAATGTCGCTGATCCTTTGACTAAACCATTGCCTCAACCTAAGCATGAGAGTCATATTAGGGCTATAGGGCTTAAGCTTGTAAGAGAGTGGTTTTGATTGTGTACTATTTACTTTTAAATTAGTTCACAGTTGTGGTTACTCTTGTGATATGTTTGGTTATGTTTATCAATAAAAGGTTATGTTCTTATTTAATCTTGGTTTAGTATTAAATAAAACGTTCAAAGTATTTTATAACGTTTGATAGGATTGTCAAATATGTGATTTGACGAATGAAACCCTATCCAGTGAACAGGAGTTATAATATACCTTTGTCCCTAGTTCGAATTATTAAAATTGAACGTAAATGATTATGTTTCATAGACTAGATTGCAAGTTGAGTGATAGCGCAGTTTCACGGGCTATGGGGACATAGAGATGTCTAGTCATTTGCATAGGCGTGTATAATTGATACACGTTGGGCAGACCTAGTGGGAGTTTTCTAAAAAGTTTATGAGAATCTCATTAATATATTTAGTGAATTCCTTAGACATGAGTATGACATTATTCTTACTTAAGGATTAGTATGTTTTTGACACTGCAAAACGTCGTGCCGTAAAAGGAGGCTATAAAGGCAGTGATCGGAACTGCTACAAATTGAGTGGGAGTTTTGGTTATACAAGACTGGATAAAGTCCTCCTAAGAGTTAGGATTGGTGTCTTGGCCTCTTGAAGAGCGAAAACTGAAAATGCATGGCCGTGCTCAAATGGATTAAGGGGTTAATCATTTGTTTCGACAGTTCGAACACGGATTTCAAGAAACAGCTTGAATATTGGTATGGTTTACATACGATGTTACCATGTCATCAAGTTAGACATTAAGCGACTTAAGGAATTTGAAGGTTACACACTTGTTCTTAAACAAGTGGCAGATTGAAGGATTTTGTCCTCGATCAAGTGTAACAAATTAAATGTATATGGACAGATTATGGAGATAATATATTCAATAATATTAGGTGACCGCGACGTTTTGCTAGAAGCTAATTGCGGTTTGTTGGGCTAGTATAATTGGGCCAACTACTAATATATATTGGGTCCTATGAGGTCACACAATGTGACAACCCTTGGATGTTACCCAAATCCATTTGTGAAATGGGTTGGGCGGTTTTAAGATGGGTGGGATGAGTTGTAATTCATGAGTTTATTAGACTCATAATGTATAACATTATGAGGCAAAATAAAGCCTCATGAAACACCTCTTTGTAACCACCTTATATAATGATATGGGGGTTACAAAGGTGTTAGTAACATTACATTATTTGAGAGAGAAAAATCTGATTTTCCTTGCTCTCCTCTCTTCCCCCCCATTCGGCCATCATACACCTCAAAAGTAAGAGGGTTCTCCTCTCTTCCGTACTAGCATACGTGGTGATCTTCGTGGACCAACATTAGAGGAACGGCGTTTGACGTTCTAAAGGATCTCCACTAGAAGGCTTGTGGTGTAAGAGGAATTCACGCATCAAGAGGTATATTCTATACTCTTAGTAGATTCATGTTGATTTATGCAAAGATCTTGGTGTTAGATGTTTGAGTATGTGATACTTGTTTTCCGCATTAAGCATCTAAATTCCTACCCTCTCACGATAATATTTCTCTAGAAAATGATCAAAAAATTTGTAAGAAATTTTGAAGACCTGATCACTTAGTTTAGATGTTAGAATTCTGCCACCAAAATACAACCTTTATTTGTGACCAATTTCCAATTCAAACAAGTAAATCCTCTTCACTTATTGAAATTTTTGAATTTTTACAAAAGAAAAGATAAAGATATTCTAACTAATTAAATGTAGGAGACAATATAATTTGGGGGATGATCATAAAGTAGAGTAATATGAAGAATTATGAATATAATCCCCAATTCCCACCAAATTATCCGGAGCATTATTCACAAATAGTTATCATTACAATTAGTACTATCTAAACAAAAGACAAACCACTATGACATCTGACATTAATCGAACTACTATTAAAACAAAAAGCAAGAAGGTACCCACGGCATTGCCCGGCCATAAACTATGAAGTAAAAACTATCTAACACCTTAGTCAATCAATGAATATCCATGGATGAGGATTATCATGGATCCTACGTTCCTAATTAAAGTAGTTGAATGCATTAATACCCATGGATGAATTATATAACTAATGAAAAATGAGAAGTGGGTGAAGAAGAACTCAAGGAAATTGGGGGAATAAGAGAATTAGGTGGAGTAATTATCTCCTTATTCTAAAAAAAAGGGAAGTATTTTGTCAAAATAAATATGTAGATAAAGTAAAAATAATCGAAAAAACCAATTGTGGAAAAATATTCGAAACATTAATAAATAAATTCAAATGAGATTGTTCAAGTGTTTATCGTCTATCGTCTCACTATCAATTTTAAAGTAGTCACTTTTTTTTTGAAAGTATTTTAAATTAGTTACTTTTATTTTTTATTTTTTTTTAAAGAGAAATTTCATTAATTGAAGGTCAAACGGCATCTACAATAGGTATTAAAGAAAAACAAGATACAATTAAAAAAGGCTAAATCAAATTCGTTTTCGAAGAAACTACAATGAATCAAGCAGTTATTGATGAGGAAGTCTATCATTCTGACATAGTTTGGGAAGAGCATTCTTGATCGAGTCATGTTGACCGCATCCGAGATTCCAATACCTTCATGTTGAGTCTCGAACTTCAACCAATGAGAACAATTTCTCATACCTAAAAACAAAAAAAACCATACTCACAACTCCCATATGGGAGAAGGAGATCTCCAAAACAAAGACTAAAAATCCCATAATAGGGTTTGAAAAAATCTCATAAAGAGAGATTAATCTATTAAACAAAGCAAGAAAATGAACTAAAAACTGAAAATAAAAGGGGAAAAGGGGCTTACCATGGATGAAATCATCCATGGCAGCCCCAAATTAATGAAAAAAGGGGGTAGGGGAGGCTAGGGTTTGAGAGAGAAAAAGAGAGAGGGGGGGGGGGGCAATTAGTCACTTTTATTTACATTAATGTTCAAGTCACCCTTTTAACTCTAATAACTAGTGTTTAGGCCCGAGCGATTCCCCGTGGTTTCTCTGTGCTACAATTTAGTAGTAGTTAAATAAGTCATTTTTATACTCATTTTAAAAAGTAATCTCATTCATATATGGATTTCAAAAGTTTTCCATTCATATATCATCATTAATTTTAATCACATAAGCAATAATAATATGGTGGAGTGATGGTTGGATCTCTTTCTTTCATACTTGAGGTTGTGGGTTCAAATCTTCATGTTAACAATGCTTCTTTTTTTTACTATAATACGTGGATAGAATGTTACTGAATGAGGGATGGTGACACGTGGCACATATACGTTATTAGGAACGCCTTTTAATATATTAGTATAGATAAGATAAAATGATCTTTCCTATAAAATGACGGAAGAAAAATAAAGCATTGCTAATGTCAAAACAAAAACCCTTCAAAAGAAATTTTTGATGAGAGAAAAACCAAAGGTGAAAGTGTCATTTAATCAAACTCATAGGGAACAGTTACTTGGAGCCCTCTTTTCTTTTCTTATTTGCATTTTGCGCAGTCTTCAATGCAACAGTTTCATAATTAATATTTTTTATTCTATAATAATTAAAATTATGGAAAATTGAAAATATAAAATATACATTGGCATGAATTCTGAAAAAACTTGCAATATGGAGTATTATTACTTACTACATATGGTCAGAGTTTTTAAACATTGACCATCATTAATAATGAATGAGAAGACATTTAAGAAGTAGAGGGAGTAGATATTACTATATGGGGACTCAAAATAAGTTTTTTAAAGTCTCATAATATTACAAGAATACTACTCCCTCCGTCCCATAATATAGTGCCTACTTCATTTTTGGTGGGTCAAACTTTAAAATCTTTGACCGAATATTCTCATTTGTATATATAAAAAAACATATTCATGTGGGGTCTTGTTAGATTCGTCTCAATGTGTAGTTTCATAATATCAACTTTTTATATTTTTTATTAATACGGAATTGAAGATATTAAAGGTCAAAGTTACGTCTTGGAGACCGTGTAAAAAAGAAACAAGCACTATATTATGGGACGGAGGGAGTACTAATTAACATGAGATGAAAGCAAAAAATCATATCTAGATAGGTTAATGAGCAAAGAAAAAAAAATAAAACATTTTCAAAACCAAAAAAAATACAACGATTATAATAGTTTAATTGATTAAAAACACTAGAATTATTAATGAAGAATAAAGATATAATACTCTTAATTACCAAGTTAAATTATAATTTGTCACTACCTCTATTCTTTTTACTTTACATAATCTGAATTTTATGCTTGCTGGCGCACAACTTTGGTCATTCATATATCTTAAGTACATAAACAACTAATATAAAAAGTTGATATTTAGAATACATATATATGTCGAGACAAATCTAACAAGATTTTACGTCATTATATTTGTTCTTATGTATAAACCAAAAATGATGGTTATGGTGAAGTATGTGTACAGTGTAAAAATATGAAAAGTGTAGATTAAAAAGAATCGGATGGAGCACTTGGTTCATTCTTTTGGGCATTTATGAGGGCAAGTGTATTTTCAATCTGTAATTCACCAAAAAGTGAAACTAATAAAACAAATCAAATGAATAAATGATTGATCTATCTAAATAATACTATTGATTGAAAATAACTAATACTCGTTTTACATATTCACTATCATAATCTTTCTCTGTAAATACTAATTTTTACTGATTTTTTTTTTTTTAACTATGGTCCCGTTTACCTTACTTGATTTTTACAGAAATGAAATTGTTTTCCTAAATAAAGTAATTTTTACTAATTATAATTTTTTTAACCTTTTGAGAATGTTTTTTGTGGATTAAAATTGATTACTACGAGTACTATTTACTAATTAAGCTTTTTTTTTTTTCCCTAATTCCTTAGTGCTTTACTCTTACGCTATCTAATTAATGAATGTTATTGTATCAAACAATTATGAACAATTTCAAACTGATAGTTATAAACTGGAATTATTTCTTTGCTAATTTATTAAAGATGATTGTTCACATTGAATACTACTCATCTACTCCTTCTATTGTCGAATGTTGTTTTGGAGCTAGCTTCTCTCTTATTTTCAGGAACTTCTTACTTGCTCTTTCTTACTCTTTCATACTGTTTTTTTTTTGTTATCCATGTATCTTTTTTCAAGTTACAATTTTTAAAAACATCGCTAGCTGATAGAGTATGAACTATTCTTGATGCTTCAACCATCAGTTTAGCTTTTGTTGAGTTGGTCCTCTCATGGTGCCAAAGCCAACGTGACATGAACGTCATCTTGTGTTGCGTCCATATACTTCAAGCCTAAAGGCTCTCGTGTGAGGAGGCGTGATAGAGTATAAAACTATTTTTGAGGCTTCAACCATCATCTTAGACTTTTGTTGAGTTGGTTCTCTAATAATCACAATAGGGAAACGGGAACAATAAAAATAAATAAATTATAGGGAGTATATTTTTATTATGAAGTGAACTATGGTGAACAACTTATTTGATAGAGTATAAAACAATTCTTGGGACTCCAACCATCAGCTTAAGCTTTTGGTTGAGTTGGTCCTTTGACATGGTATCAGAGCCAGCGTGACATAAAGGCCACGGGTTCAAATCTCATCCACCCCTCCTTTCTAAGTGGAATATTTAGCGCCAGATATGAGGGAGGCCTGTGCTGCATCCATACTTCAAGCACAATGGACTCCCGTGTGACGGGGCGTGATAGAGTATAAAACTATTCATGGGACTCCAACCATCAGCTTAAACTTTTGGTTGAGTTATGTTGGTCCTTTGACATTATTTTTAGTGATTTATCTTTATTTTTACTAGTTAATAAGCAAGCTTTACACTGATTAATTAAATCTTTGGTTTCTTAGTATTATTCTTTAAAATTGGAGAGTATACACGTAAAAAAAAAAAAAGAGAGATTGGAGAGAGTATATATTAATCGAATACGGCCATCATAGAATGAGACTCAACTTTTGATCTCTAGGTTGTCGAAACCCTCCATCTATCTCACACTGGACTATACTTCTTATGATTAAGAATATAAAATTTTGAATAATTTCGCGAAAAGTAGCTTATGTTCCTGCTGCGGAGAAATAGTTATTGAATTTCTTAGAATTTTCGTAGTCAAGTGAGATGGTTCCACATATATTGAATATAGCCAAGAATAATATGGAGTGGAACAAGTTCTTTCTAAGCATATATAGTAGTAGTAGTAGTTAGAAGTTGAAATAAATTAATAATAGTCCTTACTCTTTTTTATGATAATAAATCTTACTAAATTAACATAAATATCTGGCTGCAATGTGATGTCAAACAATCAAACCTTAGCTTTGATAAAAATAACATTCGACAATTGTCTTAACTAGAATCGATCAAAGAAACCACAAAAGTGTGATGAATAGCCAGAATAGGAATAACGAATTTTAGACTCGATACTGTACCTATTTGCTTGCTTGTTTGAATGTCTTGCGTGCTGCTAGAGTCCAAAGCTCGTAGGACACGCTTGTATTCGCAAAGTAGGTGCATGTTTTTTTCCCCTATTTACAATCGATACTGATCTCTACAATACTTTGAAGGCAAATTCTCAAATGAGACGGTCACAATTTTATTTACGCTATTTCTAAAATGACTCCTTAAACTCAAATAGTAAAATTTCAATACAGTCTTTTTGCAAAACAACTAAACGTCATAAACAATTAGGGAATCTGTATTGTTGCTATAGTCATATAAGAGATATTAATTCGGATAATAGTGTATCTCTAATATCTCTAGTGACTTAACAAAAGTCATGGCCTCCCTTTGCAATGACCTTATACTAGCAATTGAAAATGCTTGTTGTGATATTATTGTTGAAGGTGAACGACAACCTGACCATCATTATATTTTGCAGAGAAAGTGGAAGTTTCAGCTCCTTTTTCATGACATTTGTTTGCTCTTAACAAGATTAACTTTAGTTACCTCCAAGCATAAATATATGCCCGCATGGTTTCCTCAACTACTTATTAGGAAGTACTTATATACTACTTATATAATGTGGGCTGGGAAATTTCTGATTGTATACACTTCGAGTACCCGGGCGAACGAGACTTCAGGAATCGGTTTGCTACGCGGAGTCCATATTATACACAGATTGAGAAAGAAATTCATCTAGAGAGATTATAGAATCCTAGAGAAAGTTTAAAGAGTCTAGAGAGATTGAATCATCTCCTTGTATATCATCTTTTCATAATGAAATTCCTAATGTAGAGTTTGTAGTTTTTTCCATGTTCGTAAGGGTTTTCACGTAAATCATGTGTATTCTTTATTGCTTATTCTTCTTAATTTTTTTTATTTTTGCAAATTATACTTTGATTGCACAATTTATTATCGCTTACAATGTTTTTTTTCTTAACGTTATATGCATATATAATTCTATAAAATTCGTCTATTGTGTCTATTGCAGCCTATTTAATTCTATGATTTTTCCACGAACCATTAAGATCTACTAAGAAATTTTATGAATATATTTTTTTTTTTTTGAAGGGAAATTTTATGAATATTTGGTTTGTATATAATTCTGTAAAGCTACGTCAAATACTAGTTTAATACTACTTGAATCACTTGAAAGTGCTGTCTGTAATTACTAGGGGAAGTTTCTTGGAATTGAAATTAGATAGAGGTACATGGAATGTCTCCTGGCGGCTCTCTTAATGCTTTAAGATAATTTTTTGTGTTGTTATGTTTTTTAATAGGTAAGAAAAAATTCTTTAGCCTACTCCCACACCGGAACTCTATCTAAAGGCCCATTGCAAGCCAAACGCCTCCTAACCCACCCACGACCCATTAAATACCAAGCAAATCGCTTAGGGGATAGGAACTAAAACCTAGACTTCGCTAGGGGAGATGGAAAAGCTCACAACTTGAGTCAATCCCAATTCTTTTTTGTGTTGTTTTATATTGTCTGTATTTACTGAAATAGTCCGTATTTTTTTTCAATATTCCACTTTATATGTAACTATTTGAAAATATATATTAAGAAAACTGTTTTTTCACCAAATATCGCCGAGTTTTTGGGTTATTCACCAGATACCCTCGCACTTTTCAAAATTCACCAGCAAATACCCCTCAGTTTCTTGGTAATACATCAAAATGCCCTTAATGACTAACGGCGGTTAACTCCGTTAGTCATTAACCCTAATTAACCCCACTAACCCTAATTAAGCCCTCTAACCCTAACCCCTAAATCCTAACCCTAACCCCTAACCCCCTAACACCTAACCCTAACCCCTAACCCCTAACCCCTAACCCCTAATCCCCTAACACCTAACCTTAACCCTAATGCCCTAACCCTAACCCTAACCACCCACCACCACCACCGCCCCCACCCCCCCCCCTTACGGCCCCATCCCCCTCCCCCCACGAGCAACCCCACCCCTTCCCTTCACCCATGCAAGCCCAACCCCGGCGGCCCCGCCCATGACCCCCTTTCCCCTACCCCTCCCCTAGCCCAAGTAGCCCCCCCCCCTTCCCTAGCCAGCGGCCCCCACCCCTCCCCCCCCCATCCTCACAGCTAGCCCCCCCCCCTTTGATTTTCGCTTTGTGCTTTTGGACCACGAAGCTCCCCTGTGTTTCTTCCCTCTCGTATTTCTTCGTTATCGATGTAAGACCACGAAGCTCCTGTGCTTGTGGATAGGTTTGCTAATCCAGTTGATTCTCGGTTGTGGAAATTGAATGAGGGGCTGCGGGGGTGGGGGAAGGGAGTGAGAGGTGCGGAAATCGAAGGGGTGGGGGGATCTGGGGGTGGGGGTAGGGGTGGGGGGATGCGGGACTGCTCTTGGCCGCGGGTGGGGAGGGGGAGGGTCTGCGGGACTGCGGGGGTGAGGGGAAGGGGTGGTGGTGCTCGTGGGGGGGGGGTGGGGGCTGCAGGGGTGGGGGAGGTGGTGGTGGTTGGGTGGTTAGGGTTAGGGCATTAGGGTTGGGGTTAGGTGTTAGGGAGTGAACCAAATGCGAGTCTCTCTAAGCTTTCTTTGGGTCATGAAGATGTGGCTTTTCTTGGATTTTCAATTGCATCACATGATTACATGAATGAAGGCCCAAATGCAGCAACAACAAGTATGGTGTAGTGTAGGCGTCCAAATGAGCTGCCCATAGTTCTGTTATGGGAATAAATGTTTTATTTGCCTTTGTTGTTATTTTTAGCTTGTAATAAAACCACGATATTACTGATAAAGTAAACTCATCTTAGGCTTGTGTTTTGCTGCTATTAGGAGTGTGGTTAGGCAGCAAATTAGGGTTAATTGTGTTGATTGTAACCTCCTTGTAACAGCTCATTTAATGAAGCTTGAAGGAAGGCATGATTCTAGGAGGAGTTTGTAACTCCTAAACCTCTTCACATATTGGACGGTTTTGAGAAGCCTATTGGCCTCACTTTGCTGCTCCTATATGTTATATAAGGAGTGCTTATAATAGGAGAAGTAAAGCTTTGTGATTTGATAAAAAACTTTGTGTTTTAGCCCTTAAACTTTGTGTGTGTCTCAAGTTCAAGAGTTCCCTCATTACTTTGAGTGTGTTCTTGAGTAATAAGCTTAGGAGAGGTTGAGTGGGTCTTGCCTCTGGCCTAAAACCCCAAAACATTGAGTTTGTCCTTGTGTTTTGGCATTATATCCTTGGTTTCGAGTGACTTTGAGTTGAATTGTGAGTGTTCTTGTTCCCATAAGTTTAGATTCATCATCCAACACTTTCGAAGGTGTTTTTAGACTTATATCAGGGGGTTAGGGTTAGAGGCTTCATTAGGGTTAGAGTGGTTAATTAGGGTAATGACTAACGGAGTTAACCGCCGTTAGTCATTAAGGGCATTTTGATATATTACCAAGAAACTGAGGGGTACCTGGTGAATTTTAAAAAGTGCGAGGGTACCTTGTGAAAAAACCAAAAACTGGGGGTACGTGGTGAAAAATCCGAAAAGATAATTTCTAACATCGAGGCACGAAAACGTCCAATAATTCTAAAAGCTTTTGATATTCCCTTTCAATTCGCCATGGTGCATGGAACCATAAGTTCCAGAAGAAGATAGGGGAGGAAAAAAGAAAGGCAAACGAAGAAGAAGATGGAGGGAGGACATGGTGGAGGAGAGATGAAGGCGGGAGGACTAGAAAGGCGGGAGAAGAAGAGGGAATAAATCTACCCATTAGATATACACATATAAATTAGTGATTTTAAAGTAGCAAGTTAACTTTTTACTATATATTTTCTTTTAATGGGTTTACATACAATAGGTATTTATGTTGAATGAAGATGTGGTTTCCTAGGGGTATGCATGAAGAGGCAAGTATGTTAAAGTACGTACATAGGAGATATCTAAGTCTAGTAAATAGAAGTATAAGGTACTAAAAGAGCACCCAAGTTAATTAGGCAGTACGGAGTGGGATAGTCCATCTTGGGATCATTTGTTTCACTTAACTTTAGTGTCAACTGGTTCAGCAGAAGGCTAACAATCCGTCATATTTGCACAAGCCAAGAGTTCATGTGCAAATGGTACCTTAAATTAAATGCAAGACTGTCTAATAGGGTATGTAAAGTGACCTACAACTCGGGGTTCCACTTTTTACAGGTCCAAAAAAGTCTTAGATTAGATATTTGTTTTAGTCTTGTAGTTCAAATCCCAAGCTTTCTTTTGTCACAAATATTTTAATACTCCCTATGTTTCTCTTTGTTCTTCCTAGTTTGACTTTTACGTTTGCCAATACACGTCTTTGACCTTAAATATCTTTCACTGTGTATTAGTAAAAATTATAATGATTAAATATTAATAAAGTGCTCATTGAGACGAATCAAACAAGACCCCACATGACTATATTTTTTTATCATATGTTGAAAAAAATTTAGAAGATTCACTCCAATTGTGAATAATGTCAAGATTCTAAACAGGAAGAACAAAAATAAACGGAGGGAGTAATAAATTATTTTATACAACATATAATTTTACAAGTTTATAATCTATGCTTTATAAATAGTACAAAGGCTCCAAATTTTTTAAGACAACCTTGATTATATGAGGTTGTGGCCTGGGTTCGAGCATTAATATATGCTTAAATTTGTTTGGTTTAATTTTTCACGCGGAAACGATATTGATTAAATTTTGAATGTGATGACATGATGACATTGCATCAGTTTTTAAGAAGAGAGTGCGTGACATGTGACATATACTATGTATGGATAAATTTTATTTTAATTACTAGCTTTTAGGCCGGGCTACGCCACGGATAATCATATCCTTCATTTATAACATTTTACTTTAGAATGATAACATCAAATATTACTTGGTTTAGTGGTTAGGACTTTAATATATGCTTGTTATCACGGGATCAAATCCTATACAATGCATTTTCTAATTTTTATTGTATGTGGATTACATAGAGTAAAACACTTTAAGGGAAAGCGTTATATGGCATCGTTCCTGGTTTAAGAACGTCTTTTAATAAATTAGTATAGATGTATGTAGCTTTGTCTTAATGAAGTGAAATGCAACACAAATTGCATATTAATCTCCAAGTGACTTCAGTGACTAGTGAGCCATCAATACTCGGTCAATTGGTCTCTGACGTTTAGGTTACAATTAGTAAAATCTCATAAGGGTGACAATGGTTAATTATTGAATCATTAAGTTCGATGGTATAATTAACTGACCTTGAGCATCCATAATGAATGCAAACTAGCTTGTTAAAGTCTCACGATATAGCTAATAAGACCTCAAAGCATATTCCTCTTACATCACTATTCATTGTGAGCCTTTGGCTTACTATAATATTTTTTAGCGAAATTTGTCAGAAATCACCTTTTATAACCACTTTTTTGTGAGAAACCACCTTTTAAAAAAATTGGTTAATTAGCCTCCTTTTTGGTTCTTTTTTTATTGGAAGCCACCACTTGCCGGAATCCGGCGTTGACCTCGATTTTTCGACGTTTACCATCAGATTTTCACCATTCTTCCCCCTTTATCCTTCTCCCCCATCCCCCTCGCATCCCCAGGCAACCCCCTCCCTCCTCGCATCCCCCGGCAACCCCCCTTTCCCCGCAGACCCGCCCCAAACCCCCCTCCCCACACGACCATCCCCACCCTCCCGGCCCTAAGCCCCTCTCCCCCTCGCATCCCTCGACAAACTCCCCCCCTGCGCGGCCTTCCCCCCCCTTCTTCTTCTTCCTCTTTCTCCCTTCCTCCTCCCTTGCTCTGAATTTTAAAAAAAAAAATTGAGGGAGGAAGATGCTTGCAGAAGAAGGGAGAAGCGTGAAGGTGGAAGAAATGGCGAAAATCTGGATAAAAACGGCGAAAATCTGATGGTCAACACCGAAAAATCGAGGTCAACTACCAGATTCCGGCAAGTGGTGGCTTCCAACAAAAAAAGAACAAAAAAGGTGGCTAATTAACCACTTCTCACAAAAAAGTGGTTATAAAAGGTAGTTTATGACAATTTTTCCTATTTTTTAAAAGGCACAAGTCACACAAGAAAAAATTCGGATTAAATAGAACATCTAATAGCTATTGCAAAATAATTTCTTCGTTCTTCTATAATCACAACGTTATGAAATTCAAGATTGCTAACACATAATTTTGTGTATATATATCTTTAATATTATAATAGTAAATATTGTTAGAAGTTGATATTTTAAAAACATACATCAACATTAATTATTTTATACTTCATCTGTTTCTTTTTACTTGCAACCATTTGACTTTCACACTTGCCAATGCATAACTTCAACCATTAATTTATTTAATTAGTGATAATTAAAAATTATGAGTAGTAAATATTCGAAAAATATACTTTGAGACGAATCTAAAAAAATCCCACATGAATATGTTTTTCCTTACCTATAAATCACCAAAAATAAACTAAGTATAGTTGATCAATAGTGTAAAGTCAAACCATTGCAAATAAAAAAAAATGGAGGAAGTATAAGAGTATAAATAGTATCAAAACGTTGTAATTACTTCATCCGTTTCATAATAAGTGAAACATAGGGATTAGGCACAAGATTTAATAAACATCACTTTTGAAAGCCAAAAAATCATAAAATACCCTTTTCATTATCAAAAGGAGGAGAGAGAAAAGCAAACCACACAAGTTTGTAATGGTTACTCTTGTCATTTTTTTACTTTCTTTTTTCCATTTAAGGTATGTTTCACTTATTTTGAAACGTCCTAAAATAGTAAGTGTTTTACTTATTATGGCACGGAGGAGGTATAAAATAATGGAGAAAGTAAATATGCCCAAATATAGATGGACTTTTTTTTTTTTTTTAAGGTAAGATGAAGTCCCTTATAAGGAGGGGGGAATTAGGGATCCCTCCTTGTAAGGGATGATACTCGATTCCAAGATTTCTGAGATTTGAGGTAATGTCAACACCACTAGACTATCACCTGCTGCTCAATATAGATGGACTTGGTACTCAATAAGTCATATACCGCCTACAAAATACAGTAGGTAGTAATAGAACTTTTGAATACAACGAATTGAAGTCGTTTCAAAAAGAAAGAACAATGCTAGACTCTTGAATCAACATAAGGTGGTCAATGCACCATGGCATAAAATAAACAAAGATATTGAACCTTGTGATACTACCCTTCCAGAACCGCGTAGATTTGTAGCAGCTTACTTCAAGTTCAACATGTTTATACTTAAAAAAGCCCTCTTTTCATTAGCTCTTTCTTTCCCTTAATTATTACTCTATTTTTCTAAGAAAAATCACCAGTTTTGCCCCGTCTTTGGACTTCTGCCTCCACCAAAAGTTATACCGCTAAAGACATGCAGACGTAGCTCCTCTGATCTGCTTCTCCAATCTCCATTATTATATATAGAGTAATGTTTAGTCAAAATGTCATGTTTAATATTTGAAATATATATGTGTGATTAAGAAGAACTTGCTCACCAAAGCCCACGCTGATCAGGAAAGTCTACGTGATGTTATCAATAAGTAAGAAGTATATTTAAGGGTTCGGTCCGTATGATCCTTATTCATCAAAAAGTTACATAAAATTAAAAAGAAAAAAAGTAATTATTATAATATTTATGTATACTATTTCACCAAACATGATATACTTGTTTAAAAATTCCTGCACAATATTAACTTTATACTTATATTATGAAGTACTCATAATTATTTACAAACTTTGTTTTACTTATATTAAATTTCATGTTTTGCTTTTTCATGTCTTCAAAACACATCGTTAATCATTAATATATTAATTACATAATAGTAAAAATAAAAAGTGCATACTCCCTCTGTCCCAGAATAGTCTGAACAGTTTTCTTTTATATTTGTCCCAAATTAGTTTAAACACTTCCATTTTTGACATGGTCCCACTATTAATATATTATGTCTTTTACACTCCTTTGGCCTACACTCTACCTTTTATCAATAAAAAGTTGCCCAACTTTATCTCTCCTCTAATAAAAAATACCCCCACCAACTCCTATCACATATACTTTTTAAATGAATAACATTTGATAACCATACTACAACTTATCACCTTAAAATACGTGTCCCAAGAAGTGTTCAGATCTTTCTGGGACAGATAGAGTATTACAAAATATACAGTGAATAAAAAGCAAATATATATGAGTCTAATTTATATCAACATATTCACTTTTCTATACGTAAGAGATAACATGATATTGCCAACACACATGCATGGTCCCGCAATGTGCAAGCCAAAAAAAAGAGTTGTGCGCGCAACAAACTATTTTGTGCATAATTGGTGCTGCCTATATAAGAAAACCTCCTATGCTAGCTATCGCACAAAAGAATATCCTGCGTGCCCCCCTCCAGGCGCAAGAAATTTAACTGTATGCAACTTGTTCTTCATTACGATGAACTTCTAGGTTTTTGACATCAAAATCCTAAGCACATTTCCCCATGAATACACCCCTTCCAAACTTCTAAATGTTTAGGCTAACCCATATTATGTTCTTCTACTCCTCCTAAACCTAGCCCTAACCAACATACTCTTGCAAGATGGATAGATCATGTCCCTTTAAGGAAAGGCAAGGGAGTACTCACACATATACAAGTTATTGGAGATATAACTTCTTCTACAAGTTTAGCTATTTGAGGTTGTTGTAATGTTTGTTATAAGTTAGTTAGTCTAGTCAGCAAGTTTGTTATTTCCTTCCCTCCTACCACGTGTATATATATTACATTACAATACTTAGCTCAAGTTGTATTATTGATTACACAAAATTCTCTCTCTGATTGAAATGATCAATTCACTCTCTAACTCTTTCTTCATTTCATAATATTAGAGTCTGGATTTCTGAAATCTTCATGGTATCAGAGCAGGTTTAACCTAGCTCAAATTTCTCTGAACATTTCATTACTGATTGATTAGAAGAATCATCTTCTTCTACAAGGATTTCATCTGGAGGTCTCAACTGAATTTCATATGATTTTCAATTCTTCTTCAGCGAAAATTGAGGTGTTGTAGTTATGAACTTCTTCTTTAATAAATCTGAATCTTCTGTCTAATTTTTTTCTTCTGCGAAAGTTGAGGTGTTGTTATTTTCTTCTCTGATAATCTGAAACATCTGGATCTTAATTGATTTGATCATCATTAGTTCATTGTTAACTCACTGAGAATTCAATTTTGAAATTCATTTCAATCACTTACAATTCTGAATTTCTTTTTCATTCTTCTGAAATTTCTCTGAATTCTATCTCTTCACTCATAATTCTCTAAATTTTGTTTCTGAAATCTTTTAATTTTTTCTCACAAAATGCCTGATCCATCTGTTCCTGCAAATAATTCTGATAATGCCTTACCTCCTAATCAGAATCCTTCAAGTATATACTACATTCATCCATCAGCTACTAATCCTAGTCAAGTTGCTTCAGTCAAGTTTAATGGCACTAGTTTCAGTGACTGGAAGCGATCAATGTTGATCATGTTGTCTACTAAAAATAGAATGAAATTTGTAGATGGAAGCATTAATATTCCTGATATTAATAATCCTGAGTATAAAGCTTGGGAACAATGCAATAATTTGGTATTATCCTGGCTTCATTCCAATCTTGACAATACTATCAAGAAAAGTCATCTATTCTTCAGCACTGCCTCTGAAGTCTGGAAAGACTTAGAAGAATGCTTTGGTCATTCTTCCATGACTGCAGTTTATTCACTTCAACGACAAAAGTTATCTAAAGTTGTTCAAGGATCTCTAAATGTGTCTGAATTTTATACACAAATCAAAACAATCTGGGATGAAATTCATGATACAAATCCTATACCATATTGTACATGTAATCAATGTACTTGTGGCCTGTCTAAGAAGATTCTTGCTAGAGAATAGACTCGTCAACTCATTCAGTTTATGATGAAAAACTGAATGACACCTTTTAAATCTGTTAGAGGAAATATTTTGATGATATAACCTCTTCCTAAAGTATCACAAGCATACAAGATATTTGTTCAAAAGGAGAGACACAAGGAGCTTACTAAAATTTATGTAAATTCAGAATCTCTGGCTCTTATGGCTGATAGAAACAGACCTTATAAGTCCTATTATAATTCTCATATGCAAAATATTAGCAGTGACAACAAAAGACCTGGTACAAACTACTATTGTACTCATTGCAAGATCCCTGGACATAGCATTGACAAGTGCTTCAAGATACATGGTTGTCCACCATGATATAAGCCTAAGGAGAGGAAGAATGCAGCTGCAACAATGCATTCTTCTACTTCCAATCAATCTAATAATTCAGAGATGAAGATTGATTCTCTTTCTGCTAAACAATATCATCAGTTGATGAATCTTCTTGGTAATCAGCCTTCTACTTCTTCACTTGCTACTCCTAATTCAGAAGAAGATGCTACATGACATGCTAGATGGTAGGTATTCTTTGCTTCTTATCATGTGTCAATACCAACTGGTTACTAGATAGTGGAGCTTCAGATCATTTTTGCAATAATCTATCTTGGTTTGGCTCATATGTTGCTGTTTCCGGTTCACAGCATAACATTATCATACCAGATGGTAGTCATGTTCAAGTTAAGCATATTGGCTCAATTGTTCTTAATCTAGATGTGACTTTGCACAATGTTTTTTATGTGTCAGATTTCAAATTCAACTTGATCTCCATTCATAAAATGTGCCAAAACTTGAATTGTCATGTTTATTTCACTCATGACAAGTGCTTTCTTCAAGACCTTTCTCCAAAAGGTCATTCGAGGCTTCTTGGTTATCTTCAAGTTAGACTTTATAATGTTGCCGAGTCTCATGTGCCATATGCAGTTTAAGTCACCTCACCTTCTTCTACACCTCTTCAGACGTGTTTATCTGCTGTTGATAGTGCCAAACTATGGCACCTCAGGCTGGATCATCTTCCCATTGATCAAATAAAGTTTGTTCTACCAGATTGTGATGCTAAGTCTTGTTCTAAGAATAATATATGTACTATTTGTCCTGCTACCAGACAGCCTAGAACCCTAAGTAGTATCAAAACTACTAAAGCTATTGAATTATTGCATATAGATTTGTAGGTCCCTACAAAATAAATGCTCATTCATGATGTAATCAGTTTCTCACAATAGTTGATGAATTTACTAGGTTGGGTTCATCTCTTGAAGTTTGTATCTGATGCAGTATGAGTTTTAGACATGTGTTTTCACATATGTTTATACATAATTTGGTGCAAAAGTATTGTGCTTCAGATTAGATAATGCAAAAGAGCTTGGGGAAGGTGCAAAGAAAGTTTTGTTTCACAGCAAAGGAATAGTTCATCAGACTAGTTGAACTGATACACCACATCAAAATGGTGTGGTGGAGCAAAAACATAGGCATTTATTGGAAACTGGAAGAGCCCTTTTTTCTTCATTCTAAAGTGCATGACAAGTTTTGGGGAGATAGTGTTCTTTGTGCTGCTTATCTTATCAACAGATGGCCCCTTTGTAGCCTTCACAAAAGCTCTCACTATGCTATGCTATTCAACAAATCACCATCCTTAGATCACCTCAGAACATTTGGTTGTTTATGCTTCTTTTCCACTTCTAAGGTGCAAAGATCTAATTTTTATCCAAGAGCACAACCAGGAATGTTTCTTGGATATTCTGTTACTCAAAAAGGATACTAGGTATATAATCTTTTACTCATAGAGTGTTTGTCACTAGAAATATTGTGTTCATGAATGGCATTTTCCTTTTCATGTTTCTTCTCAATCATCTCAATCATCATCGGATCCAATTTTCATTCCCTCTAACACTCTTGATTGTTTTGATGAAAGTTAACCTACTTCTATTATGTTTCCACCTACATTTCCTGAAATTGTAGATCTGAGTGATCCTCATCATTGACATCAGACACTAATACTCCTGATTCATCAATACCATCAGCAAATCTTACTAATTCTACAACTTAACCTGAAGTCAATCTATCCTCTCCCGTATCTTCTTCTACAACATCTCCTCCAAATTCTCCTACTTCTTCTGTTTCTCACGCTACTTCTACCCTACTTCTACTCCTATCCTAAGACAATCCACGAGACACCATGGACCTCCTTCTTATCTTAACCAATACTACTGTAACACAACCCAAATTCACTGAACCTCTCATTACTTCTCTTAATTCTCACGGGTGGAACTTGGTTTCTTACACTAAGTATCCTGAAACACATAAAGCTTTTATTTCTACTTCCTCTTATAATCTTCAAGAACCTTCCAATTATGTTGAAGCTGCTTCTAAACCAGAATGGATAGAGGCAATGAATAAAGAAATCCAAGCTCTTATTGCCAACAAAACTTGGGATCTTGTTGATATCCCTCCTAACAAGAAACCAATTGTTAATAAATGGGTGCACAAGGTTAAACTCAAGGCTGATGGTTCTCTTGACAGATGCAAAGCTAGATTAGTTGCCAAAGGGTTTAACCAAAAATATGGCATAATTATGAGGAGACATTCTCACCTGTTGTTAAGATGCCTACCGTTAGATCTCTTCTAGCTGTAGCTGCTTCAAGGAAATGGCCTGTTTACCAGTTAGATGTAAACAATGCCTTCCTGCATGGTGATTTGAAGGACAAACTCTATATGCAAGCCACTTGGATTTCCTAATCCTAAGAAGCAAGTTTGCAAGCTGAATAAGTCTCTTTATGGACTTAACCAAGCTCGCAGATAGTGGTTTGCAAAGCTTGTTGAAGAACTTACTGCTCAAGGTTTTCTTTAGTCAAAAAATGATTATAGTTGATAAGAGCATATATTTCTATATTTTTGTTCCCTAAAATTAGTCTTATAGCTGTTTTCTACGTGTTATTTTATGATATTTATTGACCTTTATTATTAGTGGGTTATATTATATTATAATGATTAAGTAGCTTAAATAGTGTATTATTTTTATTATAGGTTCAGATTGGTAAAGGAAGACAAAACCAAGAAGAAAAGAAGAAAAATAACAAGTGAAAGCCTAAGCCTACGTGGGGAGCAAAGAAAGAAAAGAGAGTTGACTCCTTCACATTGTTTCCAATTTCACAAGTTGATAGCAGTACCAGAGAAATAGGAAACTCTTCCACGAACAGAACACAAGAGGAGGAATTTATTTCCTCAAATATTGAAGATCTTATTGATAGCAGAATCATGGGGCTAATTTAGAGAATATGGAGCAAATCAATTGTTTCTTTTCTACGACAAGCAACTTCCATAAAATTGGTGATTGGGGATTTCTCAACTGGATATATAAATCCCTAATTTTTCCCACAAGAAGACACACAAGTATACACAATGTAAGGGTTTTGTGAGATAGTGAATATGGTCCGAGTTCGATTGAGGACTTTGGCATTAAAGGCCTATGAAGGTGGACGATCGTTCTTTGTGGGTGAAATCGAAGGCAGCGGCTGCGTCGGCGGAACTCCAATCTATGAGTTTTTCCCTTCTTACTTTCAATTAATTAGTTTTTGATTATTCTTGTGTTCATGACTTCTTAATTTTAGATATAGTTTTCAGTTGTTTTGATGTTCTTATACTTTTAGTTCACATGATTGAACGCGGCGTTAGTCATGATTTAATAGTTGATTTGGTGATTATTCACTTCATAATATCGTGTTCTTAATATAAATTTAACCTCTTTGCTTGTGATTGTGCGCACGGTTACAATTAGAGAGTAATTAAATTATACTAAGTAGTCATTAGGCGCGGCGTTTAATGGTTATCTCGTGTTAACGGCTTAATATTATTAGAGTGAGCGGCTCACCTTAAATTTATTAACTATATGAATTGGTCTAATAAAACAAGTTTGTTAGGGTTGTATTTGTCTTAGTAAGATCTAGTTTTCTAGTGAGCAAGACAAGAATTGATCGCGACGATAATTCACCAACCTAATTGCTAAATCGAGTGTTGAAGGGAACTAGATTATAGGTATCAAACAACTGTTAATTGTCTAATTAATCTATGATCGAACCGTTATGTTGGCTTGCTTGTTTGTCACCTGTGCATATTTACATTAGTTATTAGTTATTTGCTTTAGATTAATAGGTACTCTAGTATGATTTTAAACCCCCCCCCCTCTATGTTAATACTAGTAAATAGTGTATATATTAGCGTTTATGTTATTTATGTGCATAATAGTTTGTTTTTGTTATTAGCTAAACTTTGAGAGTTAGGAATTTTAATAATCTTCTCGTGAGATCGACCCTTTCTTACTTCCTCAACAAGTCAGCAAGGTGGTTAGTTATGTTTGTTTGTAACTAGGTTCAAATGCACGCAATGCGTGCTTCAAGTAAGGTATAAAAAGATGTACAATAGTCATAATATATTGATATTAAATTATAAAATATTTTCAAAAAATAAAGGGCATTATAAGGTAATTTGAGTGGACACCAAACTTCTCAAGAGTTGCTTTATATAATTGAGATGATAACAAAATGATAATGTGGCAAAGATTCTCGTTATATGACTAACCAATAGAATTGTAGCATTCTATTCATCTTGTAATATATATATATATATATATATATATATATATATATATATATATATATATATATATATATATATATATATATATATATATATATATATATAGGGGGCAAGATCACATGAGAATGCTCCTTACATGAGAAATGAGAATGAATCTTAACCACAGGATTGGATTAGAGTTAGAACACTTGTTCATTAGAGTTATAACCCCGAAAAAACTTTGAGCCCAAAAAAAAAAAAAATTTTTGAATTTTTTTTCTAAGATTCTTTTTTTGGAGTTACATCACTTTTTCATTAGAGTTACATCACTTGTTCATTAGAGTTATAGCGCATAAAATTCATTTTCATTTCTCATGTAAGTATGTATTCTCATATGAACTCAATTCTATATATATATATATATATATATATATATATATATATATATATATATATATATATATATATATATATTAGATCCTTTTAATAATTTAGATTCAATAATTCAAGTAATACAAACTTCCTCTTCAATAGAAGCAATTTCTCTCCGAAATTTTGAGTTCTAAAGATGAAGTTCAATCTTTATATTTGATTTTCTCTGGCTTAAACTCAATTCATTTCATATATTGAGGGGCCTTAACTTTTCAATTCCTTATTGCTAATAATTCCTTTTCTTTGGACCTTTTCTCGATCACTTTTAATCACCTCCTATATAAAAGCTTGGAAGAAATAGACATAGTGTGATCACATAAATGTAGGAATATATATAGATGCATATAGCGGAATTTCAGGAAACAATTTCCTAACATCTATCATAGGATCGCAAACATAATCAAACATATGAATCATTCAATAGGGATTAAATATCAAACCTTTGTAGCGTGATTTCCCCGTTGTATGCAAGCTTTGAAGATCCGAGAGCCCCAAGTGTTGCTCCTCTAATCGGTCCACGAGCACCCGCTTGAACACCAACGTTTGCTAGAACGGAAGAGAAGAAAATCTCTTGCTTTTGATGGTATAGGCACCGGTTTATGGAGAATAGATTTAGGGTTTCTCTTTCTCTCTCTAGTGAAAAGAAACTAACTAATCAATTGATTACCTAAACCCTAATATTATATCCTATATATAATAGAAGAGTCATAGGTTAGTTAGGAGAACTAATTCTCCTCCTATTCTCCTTTGGACCGGCCCAATCCTAATCCTAAATGGATTTGGATTGCTTTGTCCAACTTGTGCTACAATGTGTGACCTCATAGGACTAATCTATTTTAGTTATAGGCCCAATCAATATTGTCCTATTAATCATATTTATTCTCTAGCAAGTAAATACGATTACTAAAATAATTAACTTTATTATCTTCATAATAACATTCCTATTTATATTTAGTAATTGCCGGAATGTCTAAGGACATATTCCTTCAATCTCCCACTTGTCCGAAGACAAGAGCGCAATGTTAAATTCCTTAAGTCACTTAATGTCAAATTTGATAACACAATGTTATTCTCAAATTTTGTTCCTTGATCGCTGAGTTCGAACTGCTCAAATAAAGATCAACTCCTTAATCCTATTCCGCATGGCCATGCAATTTTCCAGTTCTCGCTCATCAAGAGGCCCAGACACCATTCCTATTTAATAGGAGGACTTATCCACTCTTGTATGACCATAACTCCCACTCAATTCTTAGCCCACCTGATCACTGCCTTTATAACCTCCTTTTACGGCGCGGCGTTTAACAGTGTCAAAGTTAAACTAATTATATTGTGGTTATTAAGACATACTCATGTCTAAGGAATCCACTAAATATAGTAGTTTGATTCTACTTTTAGAATCAAATTAGGTCAAGTCTCAATGTATCAACTATACATCCATATAATCAATTAGACATCTCTATGTCTCCATAGCCCATGGAACTGCGCTATCAATTAATTATATACTAGCCTTTTAAATAAATCACTTATGTCCAATTTAGTGATTTAGACTAGAGACTTTAAATAAATTGTGATTTATGTTCACTTTATAGGGTTCCATTATCAAAACGTTTTCGATAATCCTATTTGAAAACACAAATTATTTGGACATTTTATTTAATACTAAACCAAGCAATTAAATAAGAAACAGATTTTTATTGATAAACATTTCAAAGCATAATAAATGTCTTTACAATTGTAAACATGAAGTAAAACAACCTAAAGCCATTCTCCCATATGCTTAAGCCCCATAGACCTAGTATGACACTCATGCTTAGGTTGAGCAAGCGGTTTAGTCGGAGGATCCGCTACGTTATCCTCGCATGAACCTTGCTTACTTTCACATCCTCTCTACCAACGATTTCTCGAATGAGATGGAATTTCCCGAGCACATGTTTAGACCTTTGATGCGATCCGGGTTCCTTAGGACCGAGCAATGGCACCATTGTTGTCACAATACAACTCAATGCCATTCTCAATGCTAGGAACTACACCAAGCTCACCAATGAACTTTTTGATCCAAACGGCTTCCTTTCGTTGCATCGCCTGCTGCAATATACTCGCCTCCCGTTGTAGAATCCGCGATGGTACTCGCTTAGAGCTCTTCCCGGCTCCACGACTCCTCCATTGAGACAAAATATGAAACCAGATTGCGATCGGAAATCATCTTTGTCACTCGGAAGCTTGCATCGGTGTATCCAAAGTAACAACCAACTCTTCATCTCCACCATATACCAAAAAATTATCCTTAGTCCTTCGCAAGTACTTAAGGATGTTTTTCACTGCAATCCAAAGGTGCATCTCCTGGATTTGGTGGTATCTCGCTGCATATACTCAAAGCATATGCAACATCGGGTCGAGTGCATATCATGGCATACATAATGGATCCTACTGCGAAGCATAGGGAACATTACTCATACGCTTGATCTCATCGAGACTCGAAGGACACCGAGTCTTGCCAAGTGTTATGCCATGTTGCATGGGAATGAAACCTCTCTTGGAGTTTTCCGACTTGAACCTCGCAAGAACCTTATCAATATAAGTCTCTTGACTAAGTCCAATCAGCCTTTTCGACCTATCTCTATAGATCTTTATTCCCAATATGTACTCATTCTCTCCTAGGTCTTTCATAGAGAAACAATTTTTAAGCCATTCCTTGACCGACTCAAGCATGGTCCTATCATTTCCTATGAGAAGTATGTCATCCACATACAAGACCAGAAAAGTAATACTACTCCCACTTAACTTCTTGTATACACAAGATTCCTCTTCATTTCGAGAAAGCCAAATTTCTTGACCGCCTCATCAAATCCGAGGTTCCAACTCCTTGATGCTTGCTTTAGTCCATAAATGGACTTCTTAAGCTTTGCATACCCTCCCCTGGATTTTCTAGATCTTCAAAACCTTGAGGTTGTGTCATGTACACATCCTCTTTCAAGAACCCATTCAAGAAAGCGGTTTTGACATCCATCTCGCCATATTTCATAGTCATGAAAGGCAAGAATCGCAAGGGATTATCCTAATGGACTTCAAGATGGCTACTCGGTGAGAAGGTTTCATCATAGTCAATACCATGAATTTGTTTGAAACCTTTCGCCACCAACCTTGCTTTGAAAACACTAATGTTTCCATCCTTGTCTGTTTTCAACTTGAAAATCCATTTGCATCCAATGGGTTTTACCCCATTAGGCAAATCAACCAAGTCCCATACTTGATTTTCGGACATGGAATCCATTTCGAGATTTCATGGCCTCAAGCCATCTTTCGGAGTCTTGACTATCCAAAGCATCTTTGTAGCTAGTAGGCTCTTCCGATTCTAAAATCGTTATTTCGTAACTTTCTACCAAAAGGAAATCAATATATCTCTTTGACGGAATGATGGTCCTACTAGACCTACGTTGGGGAACAACGGAAGAAGTTTCTACCTCACTAGGTTGAGTGACTTCGCATGGAGTATCTCCAAGTGGGACGGTAGGAGGTACGTGAATTGAATGCACCACCTCCCCGAGCATTTTCATGCCGGGCCGCCTCGATGAGGAGTTAACCTCATCCATTTGTTGCTCATCTCGAACTTCTTCGAGATATACATTTCTCCCACTTGTTTTTCTCGGAAATAAACTCCTTTTCCGTAAAAGACACCATTACGAGCAACAAACACTTTGTTTTCGCTTTGGTTGTAGAAGTAGTATCCCTTAGTCTCTTTTGGGTAACCCACAAAAAAGACATTTATCGGATTTGGGTGAAAGCTTATCGTAAAGTAAACGTTTTACATAAGCTTCACAACCCCATATCCTCGTAAAAGACAATTTTGGAACGTTTCCTGTCCACATTTCATATGGTGTCTTTTCCACTACTTTGGATGGTGCTCGTTAAGTGTGAATGCCGCTGTTTCAAGCGCAAATCCCCGTAATGAAATAGGAAGATCAAGAAGACTCATCATGGATCGAACCATATCAAGTAGAGTTCGATTCCTTCTTTCGTAAACGCCATTTAACCGTGGTGTTCCCGGCGGAGTCCATTGTGAAAGTATTCCACAATCCTTCAAATGATCACCAAATTCTCGAGATAAATATTCACCACCACGATCGGATCGTAATGCCTTAATTTTCTTCCCAAGTCTGGTTTTGTACTTCATTCTCGGGAATTCCTTAAATTTTTCAAAGGATTCCGACTTATGCCGCATGAGGTAAACATATCCAAATCTGCTCACATCATCGGTAAAAGTAATGAAGTAATCGTACCCTCCCCTAGCCAACGTACTCATAGGTCCACACACATCCGTATGTATGAGGGCTAAAAGGTCATTGGCTCTTTCACTTGAACCTCGTGAAAGGAGACTTTGTCATTTTCCCCATCAAGCAAAACTCACAAGTATCAAATGATTCGAAATCAAATGATTTGAGAATTCCATCTTTATGAAGTTTCTCAATGCGCTTGAGCTTATGTGGCCTAATCGACAATGCCATAGGTATGTAGGGTTTGAATCATTTGTTTTATGTTTCTTCTTTGTCTATGTTATAGATGTGGGTTTCTAAGTCTAGCACATATAAAACCATTTGATAACTTAGCGGAGACATAGAACATATCATTCAAATACGCGTAACAACAATTGTTCTTTATTGTAAATGAATAACCTTCGGAATCCAAAACAGAATCGAAATAATGTTCTTTGTGATAGCAGGAACATAATAACAATTATTAAGTTCTAAAACTAATCCCGAAGGTAAAAGTAGACTATATACTCCCACCGCCAATGTAGCAACTCGTGCTCCATTGCCAACGCGAAGATCTACTTCTCCCTTTCCCAATGTTCTACTTCTTTTGAGGCCTTGCATATTACAAATAATGTGCGAACCACAAGCGGTATCAAATACCCAAGAAGCGTAAGTTGCTAAGTTAATTTCTATAACATACATATCTCGAACTAGAAACTCCTTTCTTTTGATCCTTCGGATATTTGGGGCAATTACTTTTCAATGACCAACATTGTTACGTATGTAACAATAGTGCTCATCAAGCAACTTTTGGTTTTGGTGTAACGATTCCCAAATCCTTTTCAATTGCAATGAAACGTTCAAGATTCAATTTGTCCTTCGAAAGGACGGAGCGCAAATTACAAGTAGAATTGTTGGTGTTGATATTGTTGTTACTAGACATAATTACTACAACAAATAATAAAGCAAGATTCAATCAATGTTTATCAAGAAAGCAATAATTAAACAAATTTTAATTACTACTACCCTTTATTCAAAATGAAAGTCCCCTATTGAATAAAGAAATAACCAAGATCCCCTCCCACTACAATCAAACGAACTTTGGCCCCGCCTTCAATTTATAGTAGTTGAGGTAAGTAAACACTTTACTAATTATAGCTAATTATAATTCTTGGTAGACAAGTTAACAACTCCTTGTTTACTCCTATCTCTTAGCTTCAAAACCCAAAACTTTGTCTTTTGATGATTTTGTTGAGTTAAACCAAACATTAACATGTAAGTTTCAAAACCTACCCTACTATCCCCGGAACTATGAGCAACACCCTGCCTTGGCGGAACCTATTACTCATGATCTAAGGCTTTATAGGCGTTGTTTGGGAAAGCAGCTTAAACTCAATATTACTTTTGGGGGACCTAAGTTTACTAATATGGTCAATTAATAGTGAACACATGAATCAATTAACCACAAAACAAACTTAGAAGCAAGCATTTAAACAAAATAAATGCAAGAGAATTATAAAAGCAATAATTAAATGATCTAGTATGGCCCCTATACTTAGGAAAATAACTAATCTTCATGTGTACTCCCTTGAATCTCCATGGATCACCATCCTTGAAACTCCTTGGATCCTCATGCTCGATTACATAATTTGAATTAAATAAATAACTAAAATTTAAAGTTACAAAAATACAAACGATTCGCAGATCGTATTTAATTTACATTCAAATATAACGATTCGCAGATCGTAATTACTATCCTAATTTGGGCCATACTAGTCATAACATGCAAATATAATATCATACATATTACATTAAACATCCACGCATTTATAATATCAAATACAATAAACACAAACGATTTACTTATTAACAATTAATAAGCAAATAAAACTTTCCATAATAATCATAAAACTTAACAATTTTAAGCTAGTAATTATTTAGGAAACTTTATTATTTTAATTCAATTACTCATTTAAACATGGCAATAATCATTATTATTCACAAATTTGCAAAATAGGAAACTTTTGGATTTATGCTCAACTTTAGAAAATCAGAATTTTCTTAAATAAAAAAAAAACAATTTTTATTTTTTATTTTTTATTTTTTTTTAATTAGAGTTGACCGTTGACCAGCGAAGACAAGGTCGCCGGCCAAATAACCCAACTCCACGCTGGAACCACCAACCTTCATTGCACGCCGCACAATCGCCCACAAACACCATCACCACACTAAGTCACCAAGCCAACAAAGACGCCGGCCTTAACGCCGACCCGACACGCCACGGCATGCGAACACCGTACCCTAAGAAGACGCCGGCAACCCAGCTACCAAAATCGCCGCAGCAAAGACGAGCCACCAACTTCTACAAAGAGGTTTCAGCGACGAGGAGGGTGGCGCACGCCGCACGTGCGCCGCCCACCCTTCCTCACAACCGCCGCCTTCGCCGCCCGCCACATTCTCGGCCCTCCTCCGCCCACCGTGGCTCCACCGACAGTGGTGGGGCCACCCAGCCATGGCTTCCTCTTTAATTTTGTAACAATTACTTTTAAATTAAGGATTCTTTATTTAACAATTAATTAAAGATTTAGGAGATTAATTAGGGTTTTAATCATCCGAAAATTATGGCTAAAATTTTCAATTCATCAACAAATCTTAAACAAATTTTTAGGTTTGTTGAAATTAGATTTGAATGAATAATCTCTATTAAACATTAAATCTAACAAGAATTCAAAATTAGGGCAAAAACTCAAATTATTTCCAAAAATTCGGAAAATTAACAATTAAATTCCGAAAATTTCGAAAATAATTTTTCGGGTGATCTACTGAATTATCTTAACAAATAAAATCAAATATTTTAATTGTTATCCTTAAATTCTATGAATAATCAAATTAAACATAAAATTTAACCAAAATTCATAAATAATATGATAAAATTCGAAAATTAGTGGGAAAAATAATCAAATTATTTTCAGCCATCATATTATTCTAGATCTATGTGGGTGATGAACATTAGATTTATTTAACATATTAAAAATCAAATCTTTAATTCTTAACAAATTATTTCAATGATTAATCAAATTAAACATTAAATAATTTTAAATCTAACAAATATACTTATAAAAATCCGAAAATTTTAGAGTGAATCAACCAATTTATATCGGCCATAATATAAAAAAATCGGAACTTTATAAAATTATTTGAGCATAAATCACAATTAAATCAATTATTTACAATTTCCAATCAATTAATATCAAATATCAATTAGGCAAATTCAAGCCATAAATAAATCCTCCCTTAATTGAATAAAAATAATAACTTTGCATACAATTATATGATCATATGAATATTATGAATTAGGCAAAACCGATACCACCGTAGGAATATATATAGATGCATATAGCGGAATTTCGAGAAACAATTTCCTAACATCTATCATAGGATCGCAAACATAATCAAACATATGAATCATTCAATAGGGATTAAATATCAAACCTTTGTAGCGTGATTTCCCGTTGTATGCAAGCTTTGAAGATCCGAGAGCCCCAAGTGTTGCTCCTCTAATCGCCCACGAGCACCAGTTGAACACCAACGTTTGCTAGAACGAAGAGAAGAAAATCTCTTGCTTTTGATGGTATAGGCACCGGTTTATGGAGAATAGATTTAGGGTTTCTCTTTCTCTCTCTAGTGAAAAGAAACTAACTAATCAATTGATTACCTAAACCCTAATATTATATCCTATATATAATAGAAGAGTCATAGGTTAGTTAGGAGAACTAATTCTCCTCCTATTCTCCTTTGGACCGGCCCAATCCTAATCCTAAATGGATTTGGATTGCTTTGTCCAACTTGTGCTACAATGTGTGACCTCATAGGATTAATCTATTTTAGTTATAGGCCCAATCAATATTGTCCTATTAATCATATTTATTCTCTAGCAAGTAAATACGATTACTAAAATAATTAACTTTATTATCTTCATAATAACATTCCTATTTATATTTAGTAATTGCCGGAATGTCTAAGGACATATTCCTTCAATAAAGTCATATAATCTTGAAAAAATATCATATATAGGCACCCGCGTTATACAACCTATAATAATGTGCCATCGGGTAACCTAAAGATCATGATTATGTGATTAGTATCTAAATCTGATTAGTAACTGTTTTAGCTCGTTACTACTATTATTTGGTTTCCATATATACTTACTATATGAATCGGAAAAACTAACACAACTCTTATAGGGCTAGTAGTGTGCATAATCGTCATATAAGTACACTCGCCCTCGCCCAACCACTTTATTTGTTAGTCTATCCTTGGTACTTGGCTTCTAGACACTTAACTGCATTGGGTACCATATAGAGGTATCGGTTCGGACAAGCGGATCGTAACTAGGTTGATATTTATTGGGTCGAATTAAAATGAGTTAATTGAGTTAAAATGAGTTAATTTGGCAACCGGGTCGAGCTTAGGTTGAAACATGTTAATTTGGCCTTTTGAGTCGAGTCATGTTCGATTCAGTCAACCCGACTTGGGTTGTAAATGGGTTAATTCATCTTCGGTTGATTTCGGGATGGATCATATTTAGTATTGGGTTATCTTGGCTTAGGTCATCTTCAATTTTAGTAGAATTTCTGGTCAATCCTTATCCGATCGGGTTATATTGGAAATCATAACATTCTCGCTTTCGGATCATTGTCGGGTTTGGGTCGACTTCGGGTCGGGCCATTTTTGGTAAAGAGTGCGAGTTACATTGGCGCGGTCATTTTTCGATTTCGGCCGAACTTTGAGCTCGGTTTATATTCCGATTATATCATTCCAATATTAGGTCATTATCGGGTTCCGGTCGACTTCGAGCTGAATGTATTTAGTATTGGGATCATAGGTTTGGTCGGTTTCGATTTCCGGCTTAGTTGTGGGTGAACCCTATCGGATTCGAGATATATTGGGATCATATAATTCTCGAAACTGGGTCATTATCGAGTTCAGGTTAATTTCAGGTTTGATCATATTTGGTATAGAGCTGTAATCCCCCATATTTTTTTGAATTTTATAAATATATATGTTATTGAATTAAAAATGTAATTATAAGCATATAATATTTAATCCTTTTTAGGGGAATCACTACAAGAAAATCACAAAATAACGACGGCCCGTCGCACGACGGCTGACAAAACCGTCGGTATATTCATAATAGCGACCGCTATAAGCCGTCGTTGATCACCGTCCGCTTTTATATCATTTAACGACGGTTTAGCTGCCGTTGATAAATAACCACCGCTAAAAGCCGTCGTTAATTTTGTGGAAGTAAAGCAGAATTTTTTAGCTTGGGCGACGGTTAGAAACGGTCGTTGATTCCGAAAGGGGGGGGGTTTAATTGAATCGGTGATTCAATCGGGTTTTATTTTCAACAAAAAAAGGAGGGAAGTACTTTGGGCGATTTTTGCAGCGACGCAACCACCTCCACCCGCCTTTCCTCCTTCCTCCACCAACGGCAACGACCCACCTCCACCTCACTTCGCCGGCGGTAAGCTTTACTTTCTCCTTTTTTAAAAAAATTTTTGAGTTTAATGAACCAAACCCTAACAGTTGGGTTTTTTCCTTGTGAGAGAAGTGCACCTCGAGCGACGAACTTCGGCGACGAACTTGGCATCGACTCTTGCCTGACCGACATTTCGCCTGGTGGTAAGTAGTGCCAATTTCTTTTTTTTTAAATAATTTGTGTACTCATGAAACTAAACCCGTAAAATTGGGTTTTTGCTAATTCTTGTTATTTCGCTAAAAATTCGAATCTTGTTTTTTCCGTCGCCTTTTTACTCACATTTTGTTAGTCTTGCTTTATTTTATGTATATTTCTTCATGTAAGTGTTTGATATTATAATATATCATTTCTTTAATCAAAGTTCATACTACTTATAATTTTTTCGTATAATTTCATAGTCGATTTTAGTGATTTGGTGAGTGAAATCAGGAACAAGAAAGAGCATGTGGGTATTTTTGTTTTCTAACATTTGGTGGAAAAAAAGAATGGGTGAAAGTAACCCAAAATTTTTGGACTTAATATCAAAGGAAAAACAAAGGATGATGAATAATGAAGAAAGAAGATATGGGTGTTGTTCATATGATGAAAACAAGCTTGAACTTAGGCTATATAATTTTTTAGTTTATATTACTTTGAAGATTAAGTTACTTTAATTGTATAAGTTTAAGTTACTATATAATTATCACAATAGTTTTTATAGTGGTTCGTTTATTAAAGGTTATAAAAGTTATAAACTATATAATTATCACAATAATTTATTTATTGCACATTCCTTTATTTAGTTTACACTATTTAAATTGTTTATATTGTTTTTGACATATTTGTTTTCGTGGAAATAGTTTGGATGATGTTATAAATTTAATTTAAGTGTTTAAATAAATATGTTTGCATCGTCATGTGCCTAGATACCCGCTCAAGGTATACTCATTAGGAGTATATCTTGAATAGTCCCCGGTTGGGATCGTTCTTGACGTTTGACCCCACTTAGGTGGTGAATGTATGCCTTTTGTTCTATTCTATGTAATTTTTGGTCATGTTGTTTCTCCATGCTGTCCTTTCTGGGTACATATGTAAGCTTTTACGAAGCTCACATTGTGTACTTGGAGAACTCATGGGAAATGCCGGAATTTACGTAGAAGCGAATAGTTGGCATACATTCACTAGTGGGGTTAGACGTCGAAGAATGGGTTAGGTTGGAGTGATAAGGACCTTTGGACATCATTTTAGGCCCTATATGTATTTCACACAAATGTTTTAATTGTTCGTATGATGGTTGTTAATGAGTAGTGTGGTTGAAATGCTTTAGAATTGTAGAATGGGTCACCATGAAACGGAAGGAGCGATGGTGGATGTATGATAGATATGATAATGTGCGTAACTTAAGGCCCGAGTTCTTGAGGGGGGGTTGATGAATTCATTGACTTTTGCAAAGTAAATCCCGAAAGCCCGTGTAAGGATGAAGTTAGATGTCCGTGTCCGAAATGCAAGAACAGACGTATGCATGCCGCAGACACGGTTAAAGTGCATTTGTATAGCAATGGCTTTATACCCGATTACTACGGTTGGTATTCTCATGGTGAAGAGTTACCTCAACCCGCGTAAGAGCTATCTAATCCATACCGTGAAATGGTTTTCGATGCTCTTGGGAATAATCCGGAACCGTCCACCCGTTGGAAGAGCCTAGTGGAATGGAGGAGGAGCCTAATCCTCAAGCAAAGGCGTTTCTTGACCTATTAAAGGCTTCTGAGGAACCGTTGTACGACGGGAGCTCCATGTCTGTGTTGGAAATGGCATCTAGAATAGTATCTTTGAAGTGTGAGTACAATTTGCCACATAGGTGTGTTGATGCTTTTGCTTCATTAATGAAAGAAGCAATACCTAACAACAACAACATGAGTGACACATTTTACGATACGAAGAAGATCTTGGAGGGATTAGAGCTTCCCCACGAAAAGATTCATGCTTGCCCGAAAGGTCGTATGTTATTTTGGAGAACCGATGCACACTTGGACGGATGTAGAGTTTGCGATGCGACGATTACAAGAGGACTTTTAAGGGGTCTTTAGTTCCAATGAAAGTTCTCGATTTATTTCCCAATCACACCGAGATTGCAGAGGTTGTATGCAACAAAGAACGTTGCTGAAGAAATGACATGGCATGCCAAAAATCCAAGAGCCGAAGACAAAATGGCTCACCCTAGCGACAGTGAAGCTTGGAAGCATTTGGATAGATCCTTTGGCGAATTTGCATCTGAGCCTAGGAATGTTCGGCTCGGGTTTGTGTACAGATGGGTTTGGTCCACATGGAAAGTTTGGGGGTCAATATTCATGTTGGCCGGTCATCTTAACCCCGTATAACTTGCCGCCAACGATGTGCATGAAAACACCCTTCATGTTCCTTTCGTTGCTCGTTCCTCGGTCCTAAAAATCCGAAGGGAAACTTGGATGTGTACATGCAACCCTTAATCGAGGAATTGAAGCAATTATGGGATGTTGGAGCAACTACTTATGACATTTCTAGGAAACAAAATTTCAATATGCGTGCCGCCATTCTTTGGACAATAAATGATTTTCCCGCTACGGTATGTTATCCGGGCCGGTCCACCGTGGGAAAAAGGCTTGTCCATATTGTATGGATAAATCCAAAGCTTTTTGGCTCGAGCATGGGGGTAAAGTTTCTTGGTTTGATTGTCACCGACAATTCCTTCCTCAAGATCATCCTTTTCGTAAAAACAAAGTAGCTTTTTGCGTAAATAAGGTTGAAAAAGGGTCTCCACCACACATCATGTCTAGGGAGGAGTTGTGGTCATGTGTTAAAGACTTGCCAAAGGCTACGGATGGACCGTATGCACTTAACGCTTTGAAGAAGTTGAAAAATGGGTGGTTCAAACAAAGCCGTCTTTGGGAGCTCCCATACTAGAAAGATCTCGCATCTTCGTCACAACCTCGACGTCATGCACATTGAGAAAAACTTCTTCGACCAACTCATTCACACAGTTATGGATGTGAAAAACAGACGGCAATACACCGTTGCATCTAGAAAAGACATTGCTAAATTGTGCAAAAGGCCTCAACTTCATGTCACCAAGGATGCAAACGGAAAAGAAACTCCACCAAAAGCACCTTTCGCACCGGACAAGTCCCAAAGGAAAGTATTATGCAACCGGGTCGAGATTTGAAATTTCCCGATGGCTATGCTTCCGACTTAACAAGATGTGTGGACATGCAACCGGTAAGCCGCACAAGATGAAAAGCCATGACTGTCATGTCTTCATGGAAAGATTATTGCCGATCGCATTAAAGGAGTTGCTTCCGGTTCATGTGTGGAAAGTTGTCACCGAGATTAGCCTTTTTTTCCGTGATTTGTGTTGCTCCACCATCACAAGAAGTGACATGGAAAGATTGGAAAAGGACATAGTCGAGATCCTTTGTAAACTCGAAAAGATTTTCCCACCATCATTCTTCAATTCCATGGAACATTTACCAGTTCACCTTCCACGCGAAGCTAGGCTATGTGGTCCGTGCAATACCGTTGGATGTATCCCTTTGAAAGGTACCTTATCCTTCATTTTCATATATCCTTTTTATTGTTGTTCGCAATTGGGTAACTCTTTTTGATAACCACCTTCTTAGGTTCCTCAATCATTTGAAACGCAAAATTGGTAACAAGGCTCGTGTGGAGGGTTCTATTTGTAATGCATACTTGGGTGAAGAGATTGCAAACTTCTCGCTCAAACTACTTTCAGCAAGGAGTGGATACCAAGACACGAGATTCAGGCCGTAATGTAAATGATGAAGTTGATAGGATGCTCGACGAAACTATCCTGCAGCTATTCGGGGTTAATTGTGGTCGGCCGTCTAATGCAGAGTGGAACACGATTTTTAACCGAAGTGGAACTACAACGTGCACACCTATATGTGTTAGCAAATACAGGCATCTTACAAGAATTTGAGAAGTAAAACACTTGTTATTAATCATATTATTTATAAATTTAACTTTCATTTTTAATTTAGACATTAACAATTGTTATGTTTGTAAGGGATTTCGAGGACCACATTCTTCAAATTCGACCTTCTCTACGTAGGGGAAGATGTGTGGGTGCAACATGAAGCGAGAATACCTTGATTGGTTTAGATCGAAAGTGAGTTTGTGTGACTATAGGTTATTCAATAGGTTATTCAAGAAATGTTAATGGATTAACAATATGAATGAATTTTAATAGGTTATTCAAGACAAACCCAATGATGATGTACAGTTTGCTTTGGCAATGGGTCCTTCGACATTAGTTTGCACTTGGAATAGATACTATGTTAATGGATACAATTTCCAAACAAAAGCATTAAGCAAACACAAATCCACCATGAATTATGGAGCGTGTGTGTCTAATGATGGAGGGAGTGATTTCTTTGGGATTCTAGATGATGTTATAGAATTGAAGTTTACCGGTGCTCGTAGTCAATATAGCACAGTTTTGTTCAAGTGCAATTGGATGGACAATGTGAGGGGAATGAACATCGATCAATACAAGCTAGTTGAAGTCAAACACATCAAGAAATACCCCAAGTTTGATCCCTTTGTGCTATCATACCAGGTTAGCCAAGTATATTTCGCACCGTACCCAAGCTTGAAAAGAGATCGTGCTCAATGGTGGGCCGTGTTTAGGACAAAGGCAAGGTCCGTGATCGATGCTCCGGTTGACTTCGACTTCCTTCGAGAGACAAGTGCCGGGAATCCAACGCTTTGTGATCCAAATGATATTCCCGATTATGAAGGTGGTAATGATGTCGAGTGTGTCAAGGAGATGATGAAGAAATTTTGTTTGAAGCCCCATCGTGTGATGATGAAGAAGAGTCTAGTTTCGAGTCCGGAGAAAGCGAGGATGATGACGATGACGATGATGGTTTTTGGGATGACGATAGTGATGATGAACTAAGCGAGGATGGGAATTCACTTTGATTTGTTTGAGTATATCATAGCTTGTATTAAGGACAACATTTCAATAAAAATATATGACTTTTGTAATGAAATGTTGAAGATTACTTGTTATAACATTTCCATCTGTAGTTTTTCTTACTACTGTTGAGTAACATGATCCATTCTGCACCTGTGGTTTTTCTTAGTGTTTTTCTAATATTTAATTAGTACTTGCTTTCTCCCCATTTCCCTTTTCGCATTAATATTAAAATATATGACCGCATTGTGACCACTAATTCTAGTTATTCTAATCGAATCTACATGGTGGATTTGTAGTATCTCGATTATGCTCTTTTTAATTATCAAAGATTACATTTTCCTAAGCATTATGATTTGGCCATGGTCTAAAGAGTATGATCGATTGTTGATTTCTCATGATTTCATTTGGTTTTGGTTTTGGGGTGGGCTATGCGGGGGTCGGGGGGGGAGGGGGCTGCAAGGGGGGTGTCGGGGGAGGGGGAGGGGCTGCAGGGGGGTCGGGGAGGGGGGACTGGGGTCGTGGGAAGGGGGTGGGGCTGGGCGGGGGGTCGGGGAGGGTGGGGCCGTGCGGGGGGGTCGGGAGGGGGAGGGGCGCAGGGGGGGTTAGGGAGGGGAGGGCGGCAGGGGGTCGGGGAGGGTGGGGGGCTGTGCAAGGGGGGGTCGGGGGAGGGGGGGGGGCAGGGGGGTCGGGAGGGGGAGGGCCGCAGGGGGGCGTGGAGGGGGGGGGCGCAGGGTGTCGTGGGGGTGTCGGGGAGGGGGTGGGGGGTGCGGGGGGGTCGGGGGGGGGAGGGCTGCAGGGGTGTCGTGGAGTGGGGGGCCGCAGGGGGGTCGGGAGGGGGGTGCAGGGGGTGTCGGGGAGGGGGAGGGGCTGCAGAGGGGGTCGAGAGTGGGGCAGGGGGTCGGGAGGGGGTGGGGCGTGCGGGGGTCGGGGAGGCGGGGCCGTGTGCGGGGGGTCGGGGAGGGGGGGGGGCTGCAGGGGGTCGGGAGGGGAGGGGCTGCAAGGGGGTCGGGGAGGTGGGGGGCGTGCGGGGGGGTCGGGGAGGGTGGGGGTGTGCAAGGGGGGGTCGGGGAGGGGGAGGGGCCGCAGGGGGTCGGGGGGGGGAAGGGCTGCAGGGAGGGGGTGGGCTAGTGATTAGTGGCATTTTTCGTCTTGATTTTGTTTCAAGTGAATATGCATATTCTAGTTTTCAAACGGATGCGCACTTCTTTCCGATCTTCTTGATCAACTTCTCAAATAATCTTCTATAACACCCAACATTTACCAACTTGATTTTTGTCTTCCATAAAGAAATTGGACATATAAAATCGATCCTAACTCTACCTTAATTAGCTTATGAATTTAAGCTTACATATTTGGGAAGAGCTTCGTTGATAACCACTTAAGATCCAACGTTCTAATTTCTTTGACATAATGTTATTGGATTATTCATACTTTAATGTAATTTGTTTAATCTTGCGCAGCTTTTTAATTTCTTGCATTTTAGGTAATCATGTCTAATCCTAAGGGCCGCGGAGGTCGAGGTGGCTTAGGTGGAAGCCAAGGTCGTGGGACTTTGATTCCGATGCAGCTTTTTCGTCACCGGAAGTAGAAGGAAGCCGTAACCCCGTAGTAGAGACACAGGGAGATGATTCACAGGCACGTGACATTAGTAGCCACGTACCGGAGACTCCGAACATTCATACGGAGGAAGGTGAAGGTTTGAACCGTGCACCAAGAAAGGTTTTAAGCCCTACTGGATTATGGTAAGTTCGTAAGCTACTATATGCTTCATGATACACAAATATGCAATGGTATTCACAATTCACGTGTTTGTTTGGTTTTCAATTCAGGATCGATGATAACAAGGTTAGTGGGTCCATCACTGACATTTTCCAGGGCCATTTTCAACAACCTTGGTTCAATTACAGTGAGGTCGACAATGCAACAAAGACGCATTGGTGGAACATTTTCACAGTATGTATGAATCGAATTATGAAAAATTTCATTGATTATATTACTTTATTAATATCTTTGTTTAATGTTTGACTAAAGGGTATTTACGAATGGGCTCCTGAGTTAGAAGGCCTAAGTGAGGAAGGATTACAAGAAAAAGCTTCATCTCGTCTGAGAGACTTGCGATACTGGGTGGTTAAGAAAGCCAAAGAAAGGCCGAAATGGTTGGGGGAGACGATCTACGAAGACATGAAGAAGAGAAGTGAAGACCCAACATTTCGGGAAAAATCTGAACAGGCGAAGAAGAACCGAAGAGGTGGCTCCCTGTCTAATCCAATTGAGCCGTCACACTTTCAGGGTTCTATTTCGGCGGCACAACATGCTAGGAAGATGGTAAATATGTTTCATATCTACTACTTAGTGTAATTTACATTTCATTTTCGGTATGAGTAAAAAATTAAGTCTTTGTTCAACAATGTCTACAGCAAAGAGTAGAGGAGGAGTACTCCCATACGCTCCCGAGTTGTTCTTGAAGACTCATTTCAAGACTGTTCCCGGAAAAGGAGAAATCCCAGCAAACAAGAAAGCAAAGCAAATCTCGGTACATACTTCTAAACATATATTTATAGGCAAATATGATTGAAAAGTTTGGTGCAAGTTTAGTTAGAACCAAATATAGGCCATTTTGGCCAATTTAGGCCATTTCACTTGAAATTGAATGAATACGAGTAGTTTGATGCTAGTTTAAGTTATAAACACCTCAAACATCATATATATAGTTAGTTTAATGTGATTGTAAGTTGTTTTGATTGAAAATACACAAAATAGGAAAGTTAGAACCAAATATAGGCCATTTTGGCCATTTTAGGCCATTTCACTTGAAATTGAATGAATACGAGCAGTTTGATGTTAGTTTAAGTTATAAACACCTCAAACATCATATATATATAGTTAGTTTAATGTGATTGTAAGTTGTTTTGATTGAAAATACACAAAATAGGAAAGTTAGAACCAAATATAGGCCATTTTTGCCAATTTAGGCCATTTCACTTGAAATTGAATGAATACGAGTAGTTTGATGCTAGTTTAAGTTATAAACACCTCAAGCATCATATATATAGTTAGTTTAATGTGATTGTAAGTTGTTTTGATTGAAAATACACAAAATAGGAAAGTTAGAACCAAATATAGGCTAATATAGGCCATTTTAGGCCATTTCACTTGAAATTGAATGAATACGAGTAGTTTGATGCTAGTTTAAGTTATAAACACCTCAAACATCATATATATATATAGTTAGTTTAATGTGATTGTAAGTTGTTTTGATTGAAAATACACAAAATAGGAAAGTTAGAACCAAATATAGGCCATTTTGGCCAATTTAGGCCATTTCACTTGAAATTGAATGAATACGAGTAGTTTGATGCTAGTTTAAGTTATAAACACCTTAAACATCATATATATAGTTAGTTTAATGTGATTCTAAGTTGTTTTGATTGAAAATACACAAAATAGGAAAGTTAGAACCAAATATAGGCTAATATAGGCCAATTTAGGCCATTTCACTTGAAATTGAATGAATACGAGTAGTTTGATGCTAGTTTAATTTATAAACACCTCAAACATCATATATATAGTTAGTTTAATGTGATTCTAAGTTGTTTTGATTGAAAATACACAAAATAGGAAAGTTAGAACCAAATATAGGCTAATATAGGCCAATTTAGGCTATTTCACTTGAAATTGAATGAATACGAGTAGTTTGATGCTAGTTTAAGTTATAAACACCTCAAACATCATATATATAGTTAGTTTAATGTGATTGTAAGTTGTTTTGATTGAAAATACACAAAATAGGAAAGTTAGAACCAAATATAGGCCATTTTGGCCAATTTAGGCTATTTCACTTGAAATTGAATGAATACGAGTAGTTTGATGCTAGTTTAAGTTATAAACACCTCAAACATCATATATATAGTTAGTTTAATGTGATTAAAAGTTGTTTTGATTGAAAATACACAAAATAGGAAAGTTAGAACCAAATATAGGCCATTTTTGCCAATTTAGGCCATTTCACTTGAAATTGAATGAATACGAGTAGTTTGATGCTAGTTTAAGTTATAAACACCTCAAACATCATATATATAGTTAGTTTAATGTGATTGTAAGTTGTTTTGATTGAAAATACACAAAATAGGAAAGTTAGAACCAAATATAGGCCATTTTGGCCAATTTAGGCCATTTCACTTGAAATTGAATGAATACGAGTAGTTTGATGCTAGTTTAAGTTATAAACACCTCAAACATCATATATATAGTTAGTTTAATGTGATTGTAAGTTGTTTTGATTGAAAATACACAAAATAGGAAAGTTAGAACCAAATATAGGCTAATATAGGCCATTTTAGGCTATTTCACTTGAAATTGAATGAATACGAGTAGTTTGATGCTAGTTTAAGTTATAAACACCTCAAACATCATATATATATAGTTAGTTTAATGTGATTCTAAGTTGTTTTGATTGAAAATACACAAAATAGGAAAGTTAGAACCAAATATAGGCCATTTTGGCCATTTTAGGCTATTTCACTTGAAATTGAATGAATACGAGTAGTTTGATGCTAGTTTAAGTTATAAACACCTCAAACATCATATATATAGTTAGTTTAATGTGATTCTAAGTTGTTTTGATTGAAAATACACAAAATAGGAAAGTTAGAACCAAATATAGGCCATTTTGGCCAATTTAGGCTATTTCACTTGAAATTGAATGAATACGAGTAGTTTGATGCTAGTTTAAGTTATAAACACCTCAAACATCATATATATAGTTAGTTTAATGTGATTGTAAGTTGTTTTGATTGAAAATACACAAAATAGGAAAGTTAGAACCAAATATAGGCCATTTTGGCCAATTTAGGCCATTTCACTTGAAATTGAATGAATACGAGTAGTTTGATGCTAGTTTAAGTTATAAACACCTCAAACATCATATATATAGTTAGTTTAATGTGATTCTAAGTTGTTTTGATTGAAAATACACAAAATAGGAAAGTTAGAACCAAATATAGGCCAATTTAGGCCATTTCACTTGAAATTGAATGAATACGAGTAGTTTGATGCTAGTTTAAGTTATAAACACCTCAAACATCATATATATATAGTTAGTTTAATGTGATTGTAAGTTGTTTTGATTGAAAATACACAAAATAGGAAAGTTAGAACCAAATATAGGCTAATATAGGCCATTTTAGGCTATTTCACTTGAAATTGAATGAATACGAGTAGTTTGATGCTAGTTTAAGTTATAAACACCTCAAACATCATATATATAGTTAGTTTAATGTGATTGTAAGTTGTTTTGATTGAAAATACACAAAATAGGAAAGTTAGAACCAAATATAGGCCATTTTTGCCAATTTAGGCCATTTCACTTGAAATTGAATGAATACGAGTAGTTTGATGCTAGTTTAAGTTATAAACACCTCAAACATCATATATATAGTTAGTTTAATGTGATTGTAAGTTGTTTTGATTGAAAATACACAAAATAGGAAAGTTAGAACCAAATATAGGCTAATATAGGCCATTTTAGGCTATTTCACTTGAAATTGAATGAATACGAGTAGTTTGATGCTAGTTTAAGTTATAAACACCTCAAACATCATATATATATAGTTAGTTTAATGTGATTCTAAGTTGTTTTGATTGAAAATACACAAAATAGGAAAGTTAGAACCAAATATAGGCCATTTTGGCCATTTTAGGCTATTTCACTTGAAATTGAATGAATACGAGTAGTTTGATGCTAGTTTAAGTTATAAACACCTCAAACATCATATATATAGTTAGTTTAATGTGATTCTAAGTTGTTTTGATTGAAAATACACAAAATAGGAAAGTTAGAACCAAATATAGGCCATTTTGGCCATTTTAGGCTATTTCACTTGAAATTGAATGAATACGAGTAGTTTGATGCTAGTTTAAGTTATAAACACCTCAAACATCATATATATAGTTAGTTTAATGTGATTATAAGTTGTTTTGATTGAAAATACACAAAATAGGAAAGTTAGAACCAAATATAGGCCATTTTGGCCATTTTAGGCCATTTCACTTGAAATTGAATGAATACGAGTAGTTTGATGCTAGTTTAAGTTATAAACACCTCAAACATCATATATATAGTTAGTTTAATGTGATTCTAAGTTGTTTTGATTGAAAATACACAAAATAGGAAAGTTAGAACCAAATATAGGCCATTTTGGCCATTTTAGGCTATTTCACTTGAAATTGAATGAATACGAGTAGTTTGATGCTAGTTTAAGTTATAAACACCTCAAACATCATATATATAGTTAGTTTAATGTGATTGTAAGTTGTTTTGATTGAAAATACACAAAATAGGAAAGTTAGAACCAAATATAGGCCATTTTGGCCAATTTAGGCCATTTCACTTGAAATTGAATGAATACGAGTAGTTTGATGCTAGTTTAAGTTATAAACACCTCAAACATCATATATATAGTTAGTTTAATGTGATTCTAAGTTGTTTTGATTGAAAATACACAAAATAGGAAAGTTAGAACCAAATATAGGCTAATATAGGCCATTTTAGGCCATTTCACTTGAAATTGAATGAATACGAGTAGTTTGATGCTAGTTTAAGTTATAAACACCTCAAACATCATATATATAGTTAGTTTAATGTGATTGTAAGTTGTTTTGATTGAAAATACACAAAATAGGAAAGTTAGAACCAAATATAGGCTAATATAGGCCATTTTAGGCCATTTCACTTGAAATTGAATGAATACGAGTAGTTTGATGCTAGTTTAAGTTATAAACACCTCAAACATCATATATATAGTTAGTTTAATGTGATTCTAAGTTGTTTTGATTGAAAATACACAAAATAGGAAAGTTAGAACCAAATATAGGCTAATTTAGGCCATTTTAGGCCATTTCACTTGAAATTGAATGAATACGAGTAGTTTGATGCTAGTTTAAGTTATAAACACCTCAAACATCATATATATAGTTAGTTTAATGTGATTGTAAGTTGTTTTGATTGAAAATACACAAAATAGGAAAGTTAGAACCAAATATAGGCCATTTTGGCCATTTTAGGCCATTTCACTTGAAATTGAATGAATACGAGTAGTTTGATGCTAGTTTAAGTTATAAACACCTCAAACATCATATATATAGTTAGTTTAATGTGATTATAAGTTGTTTTGATTGAAAATACACAAAATAGGAAAGTTAGAACCAAATATAGGCCATTTTGGCCAATTTAGGCCATTTCACTTGAAATTGAATGAATACGAGTAGTTTGATGCTAGTTTAAGTTATAAACACCTCAAACATCATATATATAGTTAGTTTAATGTGATTATAAGTTGTTTTGATTGAAAATACACAAAATAGGAAAGTTAGAACCAAATATAGGCTAATATAGGCCATTTTAGGCCATTTCACTTGAAAATGAATGAATACGAGTAGTTTGATGCTAGTTTAAGTTATAAACACCTCAAACATCATATATATAGTTAGTTTAATGTGATTATAAGTTGTTTTGATTGAAAATACACAAAATAGGAAAGTTAGAACCAAATATAGGCTCATTTAGGCCATTTTAGGCCATTTCACTTGAAATTGAATGAATACGAGTAGTTTGATGCTAGTTTAAGTTATAAACACCTCAAACATCATATATATAGTTAGTTTAATGTGATTATAAGTTGTTTTGATTGAAAATACACAAAATAGGAAAGTTAGAACCAAATATAGGCTAATATAGGCCATTTTAGGCCATTTCACTTGAAATTGAATGAATACGAGTAGTTTGATGCTAGTTTAAGTTATAAACACCTCAAACATCATATATATAGTTAGTTTAATGTGATTATAAGTTGTTTTGATTGAAAATACACAAAATAGGAAAGTTAGAACCAAATATAGGCTAATATAGGCCATTTTAGGCCATTTCACTTGAAAATGAATGAATACGAGTAGTTTGATGCTAGTTTAAGTTATAAACACCTCAAACATCATATATATAGTTAGTTTAATGTGATTATAAGTTGTTTTGATTGAAAATACACAAAATAGGAAAGTTAGAACCAAATATAGGCTAATATAGGCCATTTTAGGCCATTTCACTTGAAAATGAATGAATACGAGTAGTTTGATGCTAGTTTAAGTTATAAACACCTCAAACATCATATATATAGTTAGTTTAATGTGATTATAAGTTGTTTTGATTGAAAATACACAAAATAGGAAAGTTAGAACCAAATATAGGCTAATATAGGCCATTTTAGGCCATTTCACTTGAAAATGAATGAATACGAGTAGTTTGATGCTAGTTTAAGTTATAAACACCTCAAACATCATATATATAGTTAGTTTAATGTGATTATAAGTTGTTTTGATTGAAAATACACAAAATAGGAAAGTTAGAACCAAATATAGGCTAATATAGGCCATTTTAGGCCATTTCACTTGAAAATGAATGAATACGAGTAGTTTGATGCTAGTTTAAGTTATAAACACCTCAAACATCATATATATAGTTAGTTTAATGTGATTATAAGTTGTTTTGATTGAAAATACACAAAATAGGAAAGTTAGAACCAAATATAGGCTAATATAGGCCATTTTAGGCCATTTCACTTGAAAATGAATGAATACGAGTAGTTTGATGCTAGTTTAAGTTATAAACACCTCAAACATCATATATATAGTTAGTTTAATGTGATTATAAGTTGTTTTGATTGAAAATACACAAAATAGGAAAGTTAGAACCAAATATAGGCTAATATAGGCCATTTTAGGCCATTTCACTTGAAAATGAATGAATACGAGTAGTTTGATGCTAGTTTAAGTTATAAACACCTCAAACATCATATATATAGTTAGTTTAATGTGATTATAAGTTGTTTTGATTGAAAATACACAAAATAGGAAAGTTAGAACCAAATATAGGCTAATATAGGCCATTTTAGGCCATTTCACTTGAAAATGAATGAATACGAGTAGTTTGATGCTAGTTTAAGTTATAAACACCTCAAACATCATATATATATAGTTAGTTTAATGTGATTATAAGTTGTTTTGATTGAAAATACACAAAATAGGAAAGTTAGAACCAAATATAGGTAATATAGGCCATTTTAGGCCATTTCACTTGAAAATGAATGAATACGAGTAGTTTGATGCTAGTTTAAGTTATAAACACCTCAAACATCATATATATAGTTAGTTTAATGTGATTATAAGTTGTTTTGATTGAAAATACACAAAATAGGAAAGTTAGAACCAAATATAGGCTAATATAGGCCATTTTAGGCCATTTCACTTGAAAATGAATGAATACGAGTAGTTTGATGCTAGTTTAAGTTATAAACACCTCAAACATCATATATATAGTTAGTTTAATGTGATTATAAGTTGTTTTGATTGAAAATACACAAAATAGGAAAGTTAGAACCAAATATAGGCTAATATAGGCCATTTTAGGCCATTTCACTTGAAAATGAATGAATACGAGTAGTTTGATGCTAGTTTAAGTTATAAACACCTCAAACATCATATATATAGTTAGTTTAATGTGATTATAAGTTGTTTTGATTGAAAATACACAAAATAGGAAAGTTAGAACCAAATATAGGCTAATATAGGCCATTTTAGGCCATTTCACTTGAAAATGAATGAATACGAGTAGTTTGATGCTAGTTTAAGTTATAAACACCTCAAACATCATATATATAGTTAGTTTAATGTGATTATAAGTTGTTTTGATTGAAAATACACAAAATAGGAAAGTTAGAACCAAATATAGGCTAATATAGGCCATTTTAGGCCATTTCACTTGAAAATGAATGAATACGAGTAGTTTGATGCTAGTTTAAGTTATAAACACCTCAAACATCATATATATAGTTAGTTTAATGTGATTATAAGTTGTTTTGATTGAAAATACACAAAATAGGAAAGTTAGAACCAAATATAGGCTAATATAGGCCATTTTAGGCCATTTCACTTGAAAATGAATGAATACGAGTAGTTTGATGCTAGTTTAAGTTATAAACACCTCAAACATCATATATATAGTTAGTTTAATGTGATTATAAGTTGTTTTGATTGAAAATACACAAAATAGGAAAGTTAGAACCAAATATAGGCTAATATAGGCCATTTTAGGCCATTTCACTTGAAAATGAATGAATACGAGTAGTTTGATGCTAGTTTAAGTTATAAACACCTCAAACATCATATATATAGTTAGTTTAATGTGATTATAAGTTGTTTTGATTGAAAATACACAAAATAGGAAAGTTAGAACCAAATATAGGCTAATATAGGCCATTTTAGGCCATTTCACTTGAAAATGAATGAATACGAGTAGTTTGATGCTAGTTTAAGTTATAAACACCTCAAACATCATATATATAGTTAGTTTAATGTGATTATAAGTTGTTTTGATTGAAAATACACAAAATAGGAAAGTTAGAACCAAATATAGGCTAATATAGGCCATTTTAGGCCATTTCACTTGAAAATGAATGAATACGAGTAGTTTGATGCTAGTTTAAGTTATAAACACCTCAAACATCATATATATAGTTAGTTTAATGTGATTATAAGTTGTTTTGATTGAAAATACACAAAATAGGAAAGTTAGAACCAAATATAGGCTAATATAGGCCATTTTAGGCCATTTCACTTGAAAATGAATGAATACGAGTAGTTTGATGCTAGTTTAAGTTATAAACACCTCAAACATCATATATATAGTTAGTTTAATGTGATTATAAGTTGTTTTGATTGAAAATACACAAAATAGGAAAGTTAGAACCAAATATAGGCTAATATAGGCCATTTTAGGCCATTTCACTTGAAAATGAATGAATACGAGTAGTTTGATGCTAGTTTAAGTTATAAACACCTCAAACATCATATATATAGTTAGTTTAATGTGATTATAAGTTGTTTTGATTGAAAATACACAAAATAGGAAAGTTAGAACCAAATATAGGCTAATATAGGCCATTTTAGGCCATTTCACTTGAAAATGAATGAATACGAGTAGTTTGATGCTAGTTTAAGTTATAAACACCTCAAACATCATATATATAGTTAGTTTAATGTGATTATAAGTTGTTTTGATTGAAAATACACAAAATAGGAAAGTTAGAACCAAATATAGGCTAATATAGGCCATTTTAGGCCATTTCACTTGAAAATGAATGAATACGAGTAGTTTGATGCTTGTTTAAGTTATAAACACCTCAAACATCATATATATAGTTAGTTTAATGTAATTATAAGTTGTTTTGATTGAAAATACACAAAATAGGAAAGTTAGAACCAAATATAGGCTAATATAGCATTTTAGGCCATTTTACTTGAAAATGAATGAATACGAGTAGTTTGATGCTAGTTTAAGTTATAAACACCTCAAACATCATATATATAGTTAGTTTAATGTAATTATAAGTTGTTTCGATTGAAAATACACAAAATAGGAAAGTTAGAACCAAATATAGGCAAATATAGCCATTTTAGGCCATTTCTCTTGAAAATGAATGAATAAGAGTAGTTTGATGCTAGATAAAGTTATAAACACCTCAAACATCATATATATAGTTAGTTTAATGTGATTATAAGTTGTTTTGATTTAAAATACACAAAATAGGAAAGTTAGAACCAAATATAGGCAAATATAGGCCATTTTAGGCCATTTCACTTGAAAATGAATGAATACGAGTAGTTTGATGCTAGTTTAAGTTATAAACACCTCAAACATCATATATATAGTTAGTTTAATGTGATTATAAGTTGTTTTGATTGAAAATACACAAAATAGGAAAGTTAGAACCAAATATAGGCTAATATAGGCCATTTTGGGCCCTTTTACTTGAAAATGAATGAATACGAGTAGTTTGATGCTAGTTTAAGTTATAAACACCTCCAAACATCATATATATATAGTTAGTTTAATGTGATTATAAGTTGTTTTGATTGAAAATACACAAAATAGGAAAGTTAGAACCAAATATAGGCTATTTAGGCCATTTTAGGCCATTTCACTTGAAAATGAATGAATACGAGTAGTTTGATGCTAGTTTAAGTTATAAACACCTCAAACATATATATATATATATAGTTAGTTTTAATGTGATTATAAGTTGTTTTGATTGAAAATACACAAAATAGGAAAGTTAGAACCAAATATAGGCTAATATAGGCCATTTTAGGCCATTTCACTTGAAAATGAATGAATACGGATAGTTTGATGCTAGTTTTAGTTATAAAC
>CANSNZ010000035.1:0-117510 GCA_947646795.1 Beta lomatogona
GTTATAAACAACTCAAACATCATATATATAGTTAGTTTAATGTGATTATAAGTTGTTTTGATTGAAAATACACAAAATAGGAAAGTTAGAACCAAATATGGGCCATTTTGGACATTTTAGGCCATTTCACTTGAAATTGAATGAATACGAGTAGTTTGATGCTAGTTTAAGTTATAAACACCTCAAACATCATATATATAGTTAATTTAATGTGATTATAAGCTTTTTTGATTGAAAATACACGGAATAGGAAAGTTAGAACCAAATGTAGGCCATTTTGGCCATTTTAGGCCATTTCACTTGAAACTGAATGAATACGCTTAGTTTGATGCTAGTTTAAGTTATAAACACCTCAAACATCATATATATAGTTAGTTTAATGTGATTATAAGTTGTTTTGATTGAAAATACACAAAATAGGAAAGTTAGAACCAAATATAGGCCATTTTGGCCATTTTAGGCCATTTCACTTGAAATTGAATGAATACGAGTAGTTTGATGGTAGTTTAAGTTATAAACACCTCAAACATCATATGTATATAGTTAGTTTAATGTGATTATAAGTTGTTTTGATTGAAAATACACAAAATAGGAAAGTTAGAACCAAATATGGGCCATTTTGGCCATTTTAGGCCATTTCACTTGAAATTGAATGAATACGAGTAGTTTGATGCTAGTTTAAGTTATAAACACCTCAAACATCATATATATAGTTAGTTTAATGTGATTATAAGTTGTTTTGATTGAAAATACACAAAATAGGAAAGTTAGAACCAAATATAGGCTAATATAGGCCATTTTAGGCCATTTCACTTGAAATTGAATGAATACGCATAGTTTGATGCTAGTTTAAGTTATAAACACCTCAAACATCATATATATAGTTAGTTTAATGTGATTATAAGTTGTTTTGATTGAAAATACACAAAATAGGAAAGTTAGAACCAAATATGGGCCATTTTGGCCATTTTAGGCCATTTCACTTGAAATTGAATGAATACGAGTAGTTTGATGGTAGTTTAAGTTATAAACACCTCAAACATCATATATATAGTTAGTTTAATGTGATTATAAGTTGTTTTGATTGAAAATACACAAAATAGGAAAGTTAGAACCAAATATAGGCTAATATAGGCCATTTTAGGCCATTTCACTTGAAATTGAATGAATACTAGTAGTTTGATGCTAGTTTAAGTTATAAACACCTCAAACATCATATATATAGTTAGTTTAATGTGATTATAAGTTGTTTTGATTGAAAATACACAAAATAGGAAAGTTAGAACCAAATATAGGCCATTTTGGCCATTTTAGGCCATTTCACTTGAAATTGAATGAATACGAGTAGTTTGATGCTAGTTTAAGTTATAAACACCTCAAACATCATATATATAGTTAGTTTAATGTGATTATAAGTTGTTTTGATTGAAAATACACAAAATAGGAAAGATAGAACCAAATATAGGCTAATTTAGGCCATTTTAGGCCATTTCACTTGAAATTGAATGAATACGCTTAGTTTGATGCTAGTTTAAGTTATAAACACCTCAAACATCATATATATAGTTAGTTTAATGTGATTATAAGTTGTTTTGATTGAAAATACACAAAATAGGAAAGTTAGAACCAAATATAGGCCATTTTGGCCATTTTAGGCCATTTCACTTGAAATTGAATGAATACGAGTAGTTTGATGCTAGTTTAAGTTATAAACACCTCAAACATCATATATATAGTTAGTTTAATGTGATTATAAGTTGTTTTGATTGAAAATACACAAAATAGGAAAGATAGAACCAAATATAGGCTAATTTAGGCCATTTTAGGCCATTTCACTTGAAATTGAATGAATACGCGTAGTTTGATGCTAGTTTAAGTTATAAACACCTCAAACATCATATATATAGTTAGTTTAATGTGATTATAAGTTGTTTTGATTGAAAATACACAAAATAGGAAAGTTAGAACCAAATATAGGCCATTTAGGCCATTTTAGGCCATTTCACTTGAAATTGAATGAATACGCTTAGTTTGATGCTAGTTTATTAAGTTATAAACACCTCAAACATCATATATATAGTTAGTTTAATGTGATTATAAGTTGTTTTGATTGAAAATACACAAAATAGGAAAGTTAGAACCAAATATAGGCCATTTTGGCCATTTTAGGCCATTTCACTTGAAATTGAATGAATACGAGTAGTTTGATGCTAGTTTAAGTTATAAACACCTCAAACATCATATATATAGTTAGTTTAATGTGATTATAAGTTGTTTTGATTGAAAATACACAAAATAGGAAAGTTAGAACCAAATATAGGCCATTTTGGCCATTTTAGGCCATTTCACTTGAAATTGAATGAATACGAGTAGTTTGATGCTAGTTTAAGTTATAAACACCTCAAACATCATATATATAGTTAGTTTAATGTGATTATAAGTTGTTTTGATTGAAAATACACAAAATAGGAAAGTTAGAACCAAATATAGGCTAATTTTGGCCATTTTAGGCCATTTCACTTGAAATTGAATGAATACGCTTAGTTTGATGCTAGTTTAAGTTATAAACACCTCAAACATCATATATATAGTTAGTTTAATGTGATTATAAGTTGTTTTGATTGAAAATACACAAAATAGGAAAGTTAGAACCAAATATAGGCCATTTTGGCCATTTTAGGCCATTTCACTTGAAATTGAATGAATACGCGTAGTTTGATGCTAGTTTAAGTTATAAACACCTCAAACATCATATATATAGTTAGTTTAATGTGATTATAAGTTGTTTTGATTGAAAATACACAAAATAGGAAAGTTAGAACCAAATATAGGCCATTTTGGCCATTTTAGGCCATTTCACTTGAAATTGAATGAATACGAGTAGTTTGATGCTAGTTTAAGTTATAAACACCTCAAACATCATATATATAGTTAGTTTAATGTGATTATAAGTTGTTTTGATTGAAAATACACAAAATAGGAAAGTTAGAACCAAATATAGGCCATTTTGGCCATTTTAGGCCATTTCACTTGAAATTGAATGAATACGAGTAGTTTGATGCTAGTTTAAGTTATAAACACCTCAAACATCATATATATAGTTAGTTTAATGTGATTATAAGTTGTTTTGATTGAAAATACACAAAATAGGAAAGTTAGAACCAAATATAGGCCATTTTGGCCATTTTAGGCCATTTCACTTGAAATTGAATGAATACGAGTAGTTTGATGCTAGTTTAAGTTATAAACACCTCAAACATCATATATATAGTTAGTTTAATGTGATTATAAGTTGTTTTGATTGAAAATACACAAAATAGGAAAGTTAGAACCAAATATAGGCCATTTTGGCCATTTTAGGCCATTTCACTTGAAATTGAATGAATACGAGTAGTTTGATGCTAGTTTAAGTTATAAACACCTCAAACATCATATATATAGTTAGTTTAATGTGATTATAAGTTGTTTTGATTGAAAATACACAAAATAGGAAAGTTAGAACCAAATATAGGCCATTTTGGCCATTTTAGGCCATTTCACTTGAAATTGAATGAATACGAGTAGTTTGATGCTAGTTTAAGTTATAAACACCTCAAACATCATATATATAGTTAGTTTAATGTGATTATAAGTTGTTTTGATTGAAAATACACAAAATAGGAAAGTTAGAACCAAATATAGGCCATTTTGGCCATTTTAGGCCATTTCACTTGAAATTGAATGAATACGAGTAGTTTGATGCTAGTTTAAGTTATAAACACCTCAAACATCATATATATAGTTAGTTTAATGTGATTATAAGTTGTTTTGATTGAAAATACACAAAATAGGAAAGTTAGAACCAAATATAGGCCATTTTGGCCATTTTAGGCCATTTCACTTGAAATTGAATGAATACGAGTAGTTTGATGCTAGTTTAAGTTATAAACACCTCAAACATCATATATATAGTTAGTTTAATGTGATTATAAGTTGTTTTGATTGAAAATACACAAAATAGGAAAGTTAGAACCAAATATAGGCCATTTTGGCCATTTTAGGCCATTTCACTTGAAATTGAATGAATACGAGTAGTTTGATGCTAGTTTAAGTTATAAACACCTCAAACATCATATATATAGTTAGTTTAATGTGATTATAAGTTGTTTTGATTGAAAATACACAAAATAGGAAAGTTAGAACCAAATATAGGCCATTTTGGCCATTTTAGGCCATTTCACTTGAAATTGAATGAATACGAGTAGTTTGATGCTAGTTTAAGTTATAAACACCTCAAACATCATATATATAGTTAGTTTAATGTGATTATAAGTTGTTTTGATTGAAAATACACAAAATAGGAAAGTTAGAACCAAATATAGGCCATTTTGGCCATTTTAGGCCATTTCACTTGAAATTGAATGAATACGAGTAGTTTGATGCTAGTTTAAGTTATAAACACCTCAAACATCATATATATAGTTAGTTTAATGTGATTATAAGTTGTTTTGATTGAAAATACACAAAATAGGAAAGTTAGAACCAAATATAGGCCATTTTGGCCATTTTAGGCCATTTCACTTGAAATTGAATGAATACGAGTAGTTTGATGCTAGTTTAAGTTATAAACACCTCAAACATCATATATATAGTTAGTTTAATGTGATTATAAGTTGTTTTGATTGAAAATACACAAAATAGGAAAGTTAGAACCAAATATAGGCCATTTTGGCCATTTTAGGCCATTTCACTTGAAATTGAATGAATACGAGTAGTTTGATGCTAGTTTAAGTTATAAACACCTCAAACATCATATATATAGTTAGTTTAATGTGATTATAAGTTGTTTTGATTGAAAATACACAAAATAGGAAAGTTAGAACCAAATATAGGCCATTTTGGCCATTTTAGGCCATTTCACTTGAAATTGAATGAATACGAGTAGTTTGATGCTAGTTTAAGTTATAAACACCTCAAACATCATATATATAGTTAGTTTAATGTGATTATAAGTTGTTTTGATTGAAAATACACAAAATAGGAAAGTTAGAACCAAATATAGGCCATTTTGGCCATTTTAGGCCATTTCACTTGAAATTGAATGAATACGAGTAGTTTGATGCTAGTTTAAGTTATAAACACCTCAAACATCATATATATAGTTAGTTTAATGTGATTATAAGTTGTTTTGATTGAAAATACACAAAATAGGAAAGTTAGAACCAAATATGGGCCATTTTGGCCATTTTAGGCCATTTCACTTGAAATTGAATGAATACGAGTAGTTTGATGCTAGTTTAAGTTATAAACACCTCAAACATCATATATATAGTTAGTTTAATGTGATTATAAGTTGTTTTGATTGAAAATACACAAAATAGGAAAGTTAGAACCAAATATAGGCTAATATTGGCCATTTTAGGCCATTTCACTTGAAATTGAATGAATACGCTTAGTTTGATGCTAGTTTAAGTTATAAACACCTCAAACATCATATATATAGTTAGTTTAATGTGATTATAAGTTGTTTTGATTGAAAATACACAAAATAGGAAAGTTAGAACCAAATATAGGCCATTTTGGCCATTTTAGGCCATTTCACTTGAAATTGAATGAATACGAGTAGTTTGATGCTAGTTTAAGTTATAAACACCTCAAACATCATATATATAGTTAGTTTAATGTGATTATAAGTTGTTTTGATTGAAAATACACAAAATAGGAAAGTTAGAACCAAATATAGGCTAATTTAGGCCATTTTAGGCCATTTCACTTGAAATTGAATGAATACGCTTAGTTTGATGCTAGTTTAAGTTATAAACACCTCAAACATCATATATATAGTTAGTTTAATGTGATTATAAGTTGTTTTGATTGAAAATACACAAAATAGGAAAGTTAGAACCAAATATAGGCCATTTTGGCCATTTTAGGCCATTTCACTTGAAATTGAATGAATACGAGTAGTTTGATGCTAGTTTAAGTTATAAACACCTCAAACATCATATATATAGTTAGTTTAATGTGATTATAAGTTGTTTTGATTGAAAATACACAAAATAGGAAAGTTAGAACCAAATATGGGCCATTTTGGCCATTTTAGGCCATTTCACTTGAAATTGAATGAATACGAGTAGTTTGATGCTAGTTTAAGTTATAAACACCTCAAACATCATATATATAGTTAGTTTAATGTGATTATAAGTTGTTTTGATTGAAAATACACAAAATAGGAAAGTTAGAACCAAATATAGGCTAATTTTGGCCATTTTAGGCCATTTCACTTGAAATTGAATGAATACGCTTAGTTTGATGCTAGTTTAAGTTATAAACACCTCAAACATCATATATATAGTTAGTTTAATGTGATTATAAGTTGTTTTGATTGAAAATACACAAAATAGGAAAGTTAGAACCAAATATAGGCCATTTTGGCCATTTTAGGCCATTTCACTTGAAATTGAATGAATACGAGTAGTTTGATGCTAGTTTAAGTTATAAACACCTCAAACATCATATATATAGTTAGTTTAATGTGATTATAAGTTGTTTTGATTGAAAATACACAAAATAGGAAAGTTAGAACCAAATATAGGCTAATATAGGCCATTTTAGGCCATTTCACTTGAAATTGAATGAATACGCTTAGTTTGATGCTAGTTTAAGTTATAAACACCTCAAACATCATATATATAGTTAGTTTAATGTGATTATAAGTTGTTTTGATTGAAAATACACAAAATAGGAAAGTTAGAACCAAATATAGGCCATTTTGGCCATTTTAGGCCATTTCACTTGAAATTGAATGAATACGAGTAGTTTGATGCTAGTTTAAGTTATAAACACCTCAAACATCATATATATAGTTAGTTTAATGTGATTATAAGTTGTTTTGATTGAAAATACACAAAATAGGAAAGTTAGAACCAAATATAGGCTAATTTAGGCCATTTTAGGCCATTTCACTTGAAATTGAATGAATACGCTTAGTTTGATGCTAGTTTAAGTTATAAACACCTCAAACATCATATATATAGTTAGTTTAATGTGATTATAAGTTGTTTTGATTGAAAATACACAAAATAGGAAAGTTAGAACCAAATATAGGCCATTTTGGCCATTTTAGGCCATTTCACTTGAAATTGAATGAATACGAGTAGTTTGATGCTAGTTTAAGTTATAAACACCTCAAACATCATATATATAGTTAGTTTAATGTGATTATAAGTTGTTTTGATTGAAAATACACAAAATAGGAAAGTTAGAACCAAATATAGGCTAATATTGGCCATTTTAGGCCATTTCACTTGAAATTGAATGAATACGCTTAGTTTGATGCTAGTTTAAGTTATAAACACCTCAAACATCATATATATAGTTAGTTTAATGTGATTATAAGTTTTTTTGATTGAAAATACACAAAATAGGAAAGTTAGAACCAAATATAGGCCATTTTGGCCATTTTAGGCCATTTCACTTGAAATTGAATGAATACGCTTAGTTTGATGCTAGTTTAAGTTATAAACACCTCAAACATCATATATATAGTTAGTTTAATGTGATTATAAGTTTTTTTGATTGAAAATACACAAAATAGGAAAGTTAGAACCAAATATAGGCCATTTTGGCCATTTTAGGCCATTTCACTTGAAATTGAATGAATACGAGTAGTTTGATGCTAGTTTAAGTTATAAACACCTCAAACATCATATATATAGTTAGTTTAATGTGATTATAAGTTGTTTTGATTGAAAATACACAAAATAGGAAAGTTAGAACCAAATATAGGCCATTTTGGCCATTTTAGGCCATTTCACTTGAAATTGAATGAATACGAGTAGTTTGATGCTAGTTTAAGTTATAAACACCTCAAACATCATATATATAGTTAGTTTAATGTGATTATAAGTTGTTTTGATTGAAAATACACAAAATAGGAAAGTTAGAACCAAATATAGGCCATTTTGGCCATTTTAGGCCATTTCACTTGAAATTGAATGAATACGAGTAGTTTGATGCTAGTTTAAGTTATAAACACCTCAAACATCATATATATAGTTAGTTTAATGTGATTATAAGTTGTTTTGATTGAAAATACACAAAATAGGAAAGTTAGAACCAAATATAGGCCATTTTGGCCATTTTAGGCCATTTCACTTGAAATTGAATGAATACGAGTAGTTTGATGCTAGTTTAAGTTATAAACACCTCAAACATCATATATATAGTTAGTTTAATGTGATTATAAGTTGTTTTGATTGAAAATACACAAAATAGGAAAGTTAGAACCAAATATAGGCCATTTTGGCCATTTTAGGCCATTTCACTTGAAATTGAATGAATACGAGTAGTTTGATGCTAGTTTAAGTTATAAACACCTCAAACATCATATATATAGTTAGTTTAATGTGATTATAAGTTGTTTTGATTGAAAATACACAAAATAGGAAAGTTAGAACCAAATATAGGCCATTTTGGCCATTTTAGGCCATTTCACTTGAAATTGAATGAATACGAGTAGTTTGATGCTAGTTTAAGTTATAAACACCTCAAACATCATATATATAGTTAGTTTAATGTGATTATAAGTTGTTTTGATTGAAAATACACAAAATAGGAAAGTTAGAACCAAATATAGGCCATTTTGGCCATTTTAGGCCATTTCACTTGAAATTGAATGAATACGAGTAGTTTGATGCTAGTTTAAGTTATAAACACCTCAAACATCATATATATAGTTAGTTTAATGTGATTATAAGTTGTTTTGATTGAAAATACACAAAATAGGAAAGTTAGAACCAAATATAGGCCATTTTGGCCATTTTAGGCCATTTCACTTGAAATTGAATGAATACGAGTAGTTTGATGCTAGTTTAAGTTATAAACACCTCAAACATCATATATATAGTTAGTTTAATGTGATTATAAGTTGTTTTGATTGAAAATACACAAAATAGGAAAGTTAGAACCAAATATGGGCCATTTTGGCCATTTTAGGCCATTTCACTTGAAATTGAATGAATACGAGTAGTTTGATGCTAGTTTAAGTTATAAACACCTCAAACATCATATATATAGTTAGTTTAATGTGATTATAAGTTGTTTTGATTGAAAATACACAAAATAGGAAAGTTAGAACCAAATATAGGCCATTTTGGCCATTTTAGGCCATTTCACTTGAAATTGAATGAATACGAGTAGTTTGATGCTAGTTTAAGTTATAAACACCTCAAACATCATATATATAGTTAGTTTAATGTGATTATAAGTTGTTTTGATTGAAAATACACAAAATAGGAAAGTTAGAACCAAATATAGGCCATTTTGGCCATTTTAGGCCATTTCACTTGAAATTGAATGAATACGAGTAGTTTGATGCTAGTTTAAGTTATAAACACCTCAAACATCATATATATAGTTAGTTTAATGTGATTATAAGTTGTTTTGATTGAAAATACACAAAATAGGAAAGTTAGAACCAAATATAGGCCAATATTGGCCATTTTAGGCCATTTCACTTGAAATTGAATGAATACGAGTAGTTTGATGCTAGTTTAAGTTATAAACACCTCAAACATCATATATATAGTTAGTTTAATGTGATTATAAGTTGTTTTGATTGAAAATACACAAAATAGGAAAGTTAGAACCAAATATAGGCCATTTTGGCCATTTTAGGCCATTTCACTTGAAATTGAATGAATACGAGTAGTTTGATGCTAGTTTAAGTTATAAACACCTCAAACATCATATATATAGTTAGTTTAATGTGATTATAAGTTGTTTTGATTGAAAATACACAAAATAGGAAAGTTAGAACCAAATATAGGCTAATTTTGGCCATTTTAGGCCATTTCACTTGAAATTGAATGAATACGAGTAGTTTGATGCTAGTTTAAGTTATAAACACCTCAAACATCATATATATAGTTAGTTTAATGTGATTATAAGTTGTTTTGATTGAAAATACACAAAATAGGAAAGTTAGAACCAAATATAGGCCATTTTGGCCATTTTAGGCCATTTCACTTGAAATTGAATGAATACGAGTAGTTTGATGCTAGTTTAAGTTATAAACACCTCAAACATCATATATATAGTTAGTTTAATGTGATTATAAGTTGTTTTGATTGAAAATACACAAAATAGGAAAGTTAGAACCAAATATAGGCCATTTTGGCCATTTTAGGCCATTTCACTTGAAATTGAATGAATACGAGTAGTTTGATGCTAGTTTAAGTTATAAACACCTCAAACATCATATATATAGTTAGTTTAATGTGATTATAAGTTGTTTTGATTGAAAATACACAAAATAGGAAAGTTAGAACCAAATATAGGCCATTTTGGCCATTTTAGGCCATTTCACTTGAAATTGAATGAATACGAGTAGTTTGATGCTAGTTTAAGTTATAAACACCTCAAACATCATATATATAGTTAGTTTAATGTGATTATAAGTTGTTTTGATTGAAAATACACAAAATAGGAAAGTTAGAACCAAATATAGGCCATTTTGGCCATTTTAGGCCATTTCACTTGAAATTGAATGAATACGAGTAGTTTGATGCTAGTTTAAGTTATAAACACCTCAAACATCATATATATAGTTAGTTTAATGTGATTATAAGTTGTTTTGATTGAAAATACACAAAATAGGAAAGTTAGAACCAAATATAGGCCATTTTGGCCATTTTAGGCCATTTCACTTGAAATTGAATGAATACGAGTAGTTTGATGCTAGTTTAAGTTATAAACACCTCAAACATCATATATATAGTTAGTTTAATGTGATTATAAGTTGTTTTGATTGAAAATACACAAAATAGGAAAGTTAGAACCAAATATAGGCCATTTTGGCCATTTTAGGCCATTTCACTTGAAATTGAATGAATACGAGTAGTTTGATGCTAGTTTAAGTTATAAACACCTCAAACATCATATATATAGTTAGTTTAATGTGATTATAAGTTGTTTTGATTGAAAATACACAAAATAGGAAAGTTAGAACCAAATATAGGCCATTTTGGCCATTTTAGGCCATTTCACTTGAAATTGAATGAATACGCTTAGTTTGATGCTAGTTTAAGTTATAAACACCTCAAACATCATATATATAGTTAGTTTAATGTGATTATAAGTTGTTTTGATTGAAAATACACAAAATAGGAAAGTTAGAACCAAATATAGGCCATTTTGGCCATTTTAGGCCATTTCACTTGAAATTGAATGAATACGAGTAGTTTGATGCTAGTTTAAGTTATAAACACCTCAAACATCATATATATAGTTAGTTTAATGTGATTATAAGTTGTTTTGATTGAAAATACACAAAATAGGAAAGTTAGAACCAAATATAGGCCATTTTGGCCATTTTAGGCCATTTCACTTGAAATTGAATGAATACGAGTAGTTTGATGCTAGTTTAAGTTATAAACACCTCAAACATCATATATATAGTTAGTTTAATGTGATTATAAGTTTTTTTTGATTGAAAATACACAAAATAGGAAAGTTAGAACCAAATATTGGCCATTTTGGCCATTTTAGGCCATTTCACTTGAAATTGAATGAATACGCTTAGTTTGATGCTAGTTTAAGTTATAAACACCTCAAACATCATATATATAGTTAGTTTAATGTGATTATAAGTTGTTTTGATTGAAAATACACAAAATAGGAAAGTTAGAACCAAATATAGGCCATTTTGGCCATTTTAGGCCATTTCACTTGAAATTGAATGAATACGAGTAGTTTGATGCTAGTTTAAGTTATAAACACCTCAAACATCATATATATAGTTAGTTTAATGTGATTATAAGTTGTTTTGATTGAAAATACACAAAATAGGAAAGTTAGAACCAAATATGGGCCATTTTGGCCATTTTAGGCCATTTCACTTGAAATTGAATGAATACGAGTAGTTTGATGCTAGTTTAAGTTATAAACACCTCAAACATCATATATATAGTTAGTTTAATGTGATTATAAGTTTTTTTGATTGAAAATACACAAAATAGGAAAGTTAGAACCAAATATAGGCCATTTTGGCCATTTTAGGCCATTTCACTTGAAATTGAATGAATACGCTTAGTTTGATGCTAGTTTAAGTTATAAACACCTCAAACATCATATATATAGTTAGTTTAATGTGATTATAAGTTGTTTTGATTGAAAATACACAAAATAGGAAAGTTAGAACCAAATATAGGCCATTTTGGCCATTTTAGGCCATTTCACTTGAAATTGAATGAATACGAGTAGTTTGATGCTAGTTTAAGTTATAAACAACTCAAACATCATATATATAGTTAGTTTAATGTATTTATAAGTTGTTTTGATTGAAAATACACAAAATAGGAAAGTTAGAACCAAATATGGGCCATTTTGGCCATTTTAGGCCATTTCACTTGAAATTGAATGAATACGAGTAGTTTGATGCTAGTTTAAGTTATAAACACCTCAAACATCATATATATAGTTAGTTTAATGTGATTATAAGTTGTTTTGATTGAAAATACACAAAATAGGAAAGTTAGAACCAAATATGGGCCATTTTGGCCATTTTAGGCCATTTCACTTGAAATTGAATGAATACGAGTAGTTTGATGCTAGTTTAAGTTATAAACACCTCAAACATCATATATATAGTTAGTTTAATGTGATTATAAGTTTTTTTGATTGAAAATACACAAAATAGGAAAGTTAGAACCAAATATAGGCCATTTTGGCCATTTTAGGCCATTTCACTTGAAATTGAATGAATACGCTTAGTTTGATGCTAGTTTAAGTTATAAACACCTCAAACATCATATATATAGTTAGTTTAATGTGATTATAAGTTGTTTTGATTGAAAATACACAAAATAGGAAAGTTAGAACCAAATATAGGCCATTTTGGCCATTTTAGGCCATTTCACTTGAAATTGAATGAATACGAGTAGTTTGATGGTAGTTTAAGTTATAAACACCTCAAACATCATATATATAGTTAGTTTAATGTGATTATAAGTTGTTTTGATTGAAAATACACAAAATAGGAAAGTTAGAACCAAATATAGGCCATTTTGGCCATTTTAGGCCATTTCACTTGAAATTGAATGAATACGAGTAGTTTGATGCTAGTTTAAGTTATAAACACCTCAAACATCATATATATAGTTAGTTTAATGTGATTATAAGTTGTTTTGATTGAAAATACACAAAATAGGAAAGTTAGAACCAAATATAGGCAATTTTGGCCATTTTAGGCCATTTCACTTGAAATTGAATGAATACGCTTAGTTTGATGCTAGTTTAAGTTATAAACACCTCAAACATCATATATATAGTTAGTTTAATGTGATTATAAGTTGTTTTGATTGAAAATACACAAAATAGGAAAGTTAGAACCAAATATAGGCCATTTTGGCCATTTTAGGCCATTTCACTTGAAATTGAATGAATACGAGTAGTTTGATGCTAGTTTAAGTTATAAACACCTCAAACATCATATATATAGTTAGTTTAATGTGATTATAAGTTGTTTTGATTGAAAATACACAAAATAGGAAAGTTAGAACCAAATATAGGCCATTATTGGCCATTTTAGGCCATTTCACTTGAAATTGAATGAATACGAGTAGTTTGATGCTAGTTTAAGTTATAAACACCTCAAACATCATATATATAGTTAGTTTAATGTGATTATAAGTTGTTTTGATTGAAAATACACAAAATAGGAAAGTTAGAACCAAATATAGGCCATTATTGGCCATTTTAGGCCATTTCACTTGAAATTGAATGAATACGAGTAGTTTGATGCTAGTTTAAGTTATAAACACCTCAAACATCATATATATAGTTAGTTTAATGTGATTATAAGTTATTTTGATTGAAAATACACAAAATAGGAAAGATAGAACCAAATATAGGCTAATATAGGCCATTTTAGGCCATTTCACTTGAAATTGAATGAATTGCTACTTTAAGTTGTAAACACCTCAAACATCATATATATAGTTAGTTTAATGTATTTATAAGTTGTTTTGATTGAAAATACACAAAGTAGGAAAGATAGAACCAAATATAGGCCATTTTGGCCATTTTAGGCCATTTCACTTGAAATTGAATGAATACGAGTAGTTTGATGCTAGTTTAAGTTATAAACACCTCAAACATCATATATATAGTTAGTTTAATGTGATTATTAGTTGTTTTGATTGAAAATACACAAAATAGGAAAGTTAGAACCAAATATAGGCCATTTTGGCCATTTTGGCCATTTTGGCCATTACTTGTGAGTTAACTTGACTTAATTTTTCTCCCTTTTTTTTTTTTTTGATTTCTTTTGTTCTGGGAGAACTGCTAGTTACTCCCCATTGATTGTGGATGTTTGTTGTATATTTTGAAGGTTTTGTTGATGGGAATCTTCTTTGGTTTTGGGCCCGGGTTGAGATGTGAGCATTAAAATGTTAGATGTTTTAGGCCTAGACTTTTAGTTAGTTGAAGAGTTTGTTTTATCTTTTGGATATTACTCTAATTAATTTAATTTAGTTATACTATTTACTTATGTTGGTTTATCACTTAGTTATTTAAACGCATTTCTTGTAGTAGTGACATTCCCAGAAGACGATGTTTCCGCCATCGTCCTATTAATACTATTATTATTTCTTTCTTTTCCGCTTTGAAATTCTGGGGTGTTACAGTAAGTAGAATGGATTGTTAGGAAATTAGAGTGTTGTGTTTAATGTCTTTAATTTGTATGATTCCACGGGAGTAGGCTTGATTGCATATTAGGAAAGCCATAGATACTCGGGAGAGGTTTATGGTATGATTCCCTTATGACTAAGAATCCAACCGAAGCAAAGGAGTTGATTGAAAATATGGCGGCCAATGACAACTACCATCCAAATGGCCGGAACCGTGCTAAGAAGGGAGGTAAATATGATGTTGATGTGTTAACCACATTGACTAATACTGTGCAGGCACTATGTCACAAGTTTAATCAACTCTAAGCTGGTTCACCTATGATGGTCTCATGTCAGATGTGTGGAGTACAAGGACATGCTGCTACCAAATGTCAAATCAACAATGGCGGGATGACATTTGAGCAAGCCAATGCTCTCTATAATTCCAATCTAAAGCGGCCATATGATCCTTATTCTAACACGTACAATGAGGGATGGAAGCATAATCCTGCATTCTCATACACGAACACTCAAGCACAACTCAATCTATCTCCTCCACCTCGCAACAACTTTAATGCACCACCAGGTTTCAAGCTAGAGCACCATTCAATCAACAATTCAATCAAGGTGTTAATCAACAACCTCCTCAAATTCAACAGAAGAGCAAGTTGGAGATTATGATGGAGAACCTTTTAGCCCAACAAACCAACTTAATGGCTCAACAAATTAAGCACAATGAGAAGACTGATAACACAATTCAACAAATTCAAGCTCATAACAAGCTCATAGAAAGTCAAATAAGCCAACTTGCTCATCAGGTGGGCCAGTCTTCAAAAGGTCCATGTCATTTTCTAGGTAACACTAAGCAACCATCTAAGGGTCATATCAATGCTGTGACTTTGAGGAATGGAAGAGAGCTACAAGATCCTCCTTTCAAGGAGCCATCAAAAAGAGTTGTGGAAGAGGTAGTTGAAACAAAGAAAGTTGTAGAGAATGAGATTGTTGAAGAAGAGAAGAAGGAACCTACTCCTACCCTATTAAGCCATACAAGCCATCAGTTCCATTCCCACAAAGGTTGGCACAAGCAAAATTAGAAAAGAAATATGGGAAATTCCTTGATATACTGAAGAAGCTGCACATAAACATACCATTCTTGGATGCTATCTCTGAGATGCCCTCTTATGCAAAATTTCTGAAAGACATGCTCTCAAACAAGAGGAAGATCGAAGAGAATGCTACTGTTCCACTTACAGCTGAATGCAGCGCTATCTTGCAAAACAAGCTTCCAAAGAAGCTTAGAGATCCTGGCAGTTATTCCATTCCTGTCAAGCTGGGTGATATTGAAATAACAAAGGCGCTTTGTGATCTTGGGGCAAGTGTTAGTCTAATGCCCTTGTCAATTTGTAAGAAGCTTCAAATGGGTAAACCAAAACCCACACGCATCTCCTTACAATTAGCAGATAAAACTGTCAAGTATCCACTTGGTATCCTTGAAGATGTTCCCCTCCGTGTTGGGAAGTTTTTCATTCCATGTGACTTTGTAGTAATGGAGATGGAGGAAGATGCGCAAGTCCCTATAATTCTTGGGAGACTGCTGGAGCCATAATTGACATGAAGAAGGGTAAGATCACCTTTGAAGCAGGTGATGAAAAGATGGAGTATACACTCACCAACTCCATGAATTCTCCTTCAATGGGCGAAACTGTTTATAGAGTGGATGCTCTCAATGCGGTGGTAGAAGCCAATGCCTTCAGTCTACAAATTGATGATCCATTACAAACAGTCCCTATGGTTAGTGTTAATGAAGAAGAATGGGCGACCAAGGAATGCAAGAAAACACTAGAGGAGACATGAGTAGTATCATCTGAGAATCCTATCAAGGAGGTATCGAACCCGAGAGAATCTAAGGAGCGTTCAGAGCCTCTTTTCACACCACGTTGATGAGCTCCATTTAGATGCTTATGAGAGTTTTCGTCTCTACAAAGAAAGAATTAAAAAATGGCATTACAAGCAACTCATGCGAAGGGAGTGTGGCACTTTTAAGGCAAATTGTCAAAGAGTGGAACATTACAAAGCTGGCGATCCTATTGACGAAAGTGTGCACATCACACTTTCCGACCCTTCGTTGGACTAAATTGCAAGGGAGGTCGAGCTTACGACCTTATAAACAAGCGCTTTTGGGAGGCAACCCAACTATAATTACTTTTCTTATTTTTATTTTTCCTTTCTCTTACTATTTTTTCCTTTTTCTCTTATATATATACATATATTCTTGCATTATAGTTTCATTTTTTTCTTTGTTTCTCCTTTTTGTAGGTACATAAAACACAACAAAAAAAAGAGGCAAGGAAGTCCTGAGCATCACGGCCCAAATGGGGCCTGCATTCACAAATCACAGCCCACCTGTGATCTTATACCTGCTGGACCCATACATAAAAAAAGAAGAAGCGACCAATCTGCGTATAACAGTAGAGCCCACAGGGATGTTGTGGCTTGTTGTCCTCAATCACAACCCACGTGTGATCAAGTACCTGATGGCGTGTAAAAAAAAAGGTAGAAATCCGAAAGTTACAGTACACCCCACACTCTACCTGCGGCTTGGCGACATAAATCACAGCCCATCTGTGATGAAATACCTGATGGTGTGAAACAAAAAAAAAAAAAACACAATTTTAAAGAAAGAGAGAAAGCTGCGTGTTTTTCCAGTAAGGCCCACAAGAGCTCCGTGGCTTGATCCCATAAATCACAATCCTTCTGTGATCTCCTACCTGCTGCCATCTAAAGGAAAAAAAGGGAGTTTGAGATTCGTTCGACGGCAAGCAGCGCAACACTCGACTCACCATCGCCGGCCATATATCTTTTTTTCTTTTTTTTCCTCGCACTTGACCTGAACCACGGAGCCCTAGGTTTCGAATCATCACTGCACTCGAGGAACTCTACTATCGCACGTTTGCCATCGCATGCCATATTCTCACTCTGTTTTTGCCCAGTTTCGAACCCTAGATTTTCGAATACCTGAACTGGTTGGCGGAAATTGGTGGAATTCGTCATCTATTTGCGTTTACAGGAAATTCGTGACCTTCTTGGCGGCACCTTCGCTTCATACGTAGCGTAAATTTGAGATTTCATCTGTTCTCGTAGTCAAAGGTTGCTGCTTTATTGGTTTCTTTAGCACTAACGTCACTCTTCACCCTCGTTATAGTCGCTTCCGTATTTGTGGCGATTATTTGCGGGCAATTTCTTGCTGTGATCTTGTTATGATAGTGTGTCAATTTGTTGCTTTCTACATCTATGGCTCATACTGCACGCACGATCCTGTCTCCACATCCCCGTCTGAAATTGCGTGGGAGTTGTATTGAGTCTCTTGATACTTTGACAATCATCGACTGGATTTTGGCAAGGTTTTGGTCCAAATTTTATGTGGGGATTGTGATATTACTTGGCTTGATACGTTAGTATCACATGGTGATTGTATTTGAGAATTTTGCGTTGAAGCTTGTGGCGGGAAGTTGATTGACTAACGTTTCATTACGTACTTCGTCTCATTTATGGCCGTTTTCATTGATTCAGCCACGATAAACGAGCACATCTTCGCTCTCCCCTCCTTAGTGATGTTTTGTGAGTACCTTCCCCTTTGCTTGTGTCTATTTTTCTCTTTGCACTGTGGACATTGCAAGATTTTAGCTTAGGGGAGGTATATTCTATCTTTTATTGCTTTCTAGTGTAGATTTCATTGCTTTCATAGGATGTTGCACGGTTTGTACCGCTTACTAGGAGCGGGAGTTTACGTGTAACGAAAAAAATTGTACTGTTTTCTTAGTTGCATTAGCATGTTCGATTTCATCTCGTGTAGTTGCATCTATGGGACTATTGCTTGCACTATTTGAGAACCTTGTTGATATCTTTACTACAGTCTTAAGAGTAATTCATCTCGTTCATGATTCTTCATAGCATGATTGTATTGCGATTAATTGCTTGTGCTAAGACTGGTTGATCTCTCTCTGGCTCGATTTAACTTGACTGTTTTGAGATTAACCCAAGTGAGCTTGTGTGCATGTAAACTGATGTATCTGTGTCATTTATGTTCTTTCATGTGTGATTAGTTCCTCATTTATTGCAAGGATCTTGACTTTGACTTGGTACTCTTTGACACTTGACTTTATAAGCAATTTGATATGATTGAGGCGTTCTATTTCATGTTTCGAGCTCCAGAATCTATTATTGTCATCATAATTTCTGTCTCTAGCCCCATTGAGCCTTTTTTGTATCTTTTGGTTACTGACCCTTACATTACACGCCTTAGCCTCACATGGTTTCTTATCCCAGGCCTAGCTTGGGGGAGCAAATTGTAGTTGTGGTTGTGAGTTTCTCTTATGTGGATCATGTGCTCATTTTGGTGTTTATAATTGCGAGAAGTTATATGTATAGTAAGCTCGAAGTGAAAACATTGAAAAAAAAGCAACTGAAATGATTGAAAAAAAAAAGTGAAAAATGAAATGGAGAATAATGAAGTGAATTTAAAAAGTTGTGAATAAGGTGAAAGAAAAAGGGTTTTATTTTGAATTGATTGAGCAAAAGTGTTGTTAGTCAATTTGGGAGATTGTTGGTTGTTGCGTGGAGTTGTTGTGACCTTTCTTGGTCATGTTTTCAATAGCATGATGCTCCCCCTCCTTGGCTTTTAGCACTACATTCCCAAATATTTTTCCATACTCTTAACCTCAACCTCATTACAACCCTTGAAAGCCCTCATGATCTCTTTGTTTTATAATTTTGAGTGGAAAGTGAGTCGATAGTCAAAGTTAAAGAGTATGTGTTTCAATTGAGTCGACTTGGCTTAGGTTGAGTGTCATTGTTTTGCCATAAACACATGAGAGTATGAGTGCACATGACTATAGTGAGGTCTCTCAGGTTTGGTTAAATCTAGCTTAGGGGAGGTGGTTTGTGGTATTCTAGGAGAGTTAATTGCGTTACATGACGTGCTATGCGGCTTTGTTCGAGATTGTGCAATGCTTGTTTCGTGTAGTAATTGTATCTCTCGTGATCTCAGTTGTGTGCTTGGTCTATCGTAGTCCCATATTGTAGGTTGTCTTTCTTTTCCAATGTCTATGTCTTATTGCTTGAGGACAAGCAATGGTTTAGCTTGGGGGAGTTTGATGTATCATATATTTATATAGTTTTTAGATGCATTTATTTTAGGAGAAATTATCTGCATTATAGTTCATAATTGCATACTATTACTTAATTTGCGAAATATCACTCATTTTGTGTGTTTTTGGTATTCCTTGATGAATTTCAGGTATTGAAAACATAACCAGTGTGTGGCCCGGGCGATGCCCCGGGTGTTACTGTTAACATATCTGTATGGAAATCATTTGTAAAACAATGTAGTTTGTAAGTTGCGCTATGCAATGGAAAATCTTGACCAAAATTTAGTGTCATTCTTACTTTCGGGACAGTTGAAATATGTCAAGTGCGTGTCAAACCAATAATGAAAACATCGTAAAAGGCATAACTAATTTTTTTTGGCAGACAATGCTCTTATTGTAGTTGCTAAGCATCATAATCTTTTCGGTTGCTGCTTCGATTGGAGTTTTGCTATATACTTGGTTGGCTACATTGGGTTATCCTGTTGATCTTCATCCCTGTATTTTTGTTATATGTATAATACAAGTGTTAGTTTTTGTAATGGTTGTTATGGTAATTCTTTCTATTGATTTTGTGAGTGTAGTGTCTTACACAATGTTTCTGTTCCTCTTTTTTGTGGTATTTGCTGCTTCTTCATTGTGGGTTGGTTCACCAAGTAATTGTCTTTCTATATGTGTGTCTTCACCACTGTCATCGAGTACTTGGCTTCCTTGGCTTTTCGTTTCGACAACTGTAGGATTTTTTGCATTTATGATGTCTGCATGTTGGCCTTTGTCCTGCAATTGTCAATATCATGTATGTGTTAGTCGTTTACGACAATAAATTAATTTATTTTGTTGGTGTATACTTTTTCAATGCTTGCCATTTCTTTTTGTTGCTGTTCCTCGTACGATTTTTCTAGTTGGTAGTTTGTCTCAAATTTCCTTTGGCAAATCAGTTCAGTTGTCTCACTCCTTGTGCTGAGCTTGACCCTGAACACAAATTGTTTTCCAATAAAAATTTGCAGCCGGTCTATGACCTTCTCATTGCCATTTTCCTGCAATGTATTTTTTATGTCAGTAATTGTGAAGTTATCTGTGTGAGAGGGATTGGTGGGATATTTCCTAATTTTTATATTACCTTTTTTTGCAAGTCCAACAACTTTTTCACTGGGCTCCCAATAACTCTTTCAGCTTCCTTATCGAATAATGCGAGTGCAACACATGCACTCCCGTCATCGATGTCAACTGTTAGAAGATACCTGTAGTTGTGAGGAGGTAAACATAGTAATTTATCAGTCATGAGATTGGTGGAGAGCCAAGTCAAGGAAGGAAAGTCAAGCTTTGCATAGAACATTAGTTAAATAACTATTGTATAAGATCATAAAGTTATAAAGAAAAGTATCCTTAAGTTTTGGTAACATTATGTTGTAATAATTAGTGTTAATGCTTTGGATAAGACTGTAAGAAAGTTTATTGACAACAAACATTTTGTTAGTGGTTGTTTACCTTATCTTTGGGTATTTGACCACAACGTCACAATTGGTACAGTATGAAGTCTCATCGATCTTAGTCTTACATGCGTCGCAAGAGTTGTAATGCCATTTTTTGTGAAGATCTATGCTTGTAATTGTAGCACTGCAAGTAAAAGTCTCCTGTAGATTTTGATTTTTATTTGAGATGTTTTATTTTGTTGTTGAGGTATTTGGTAGAGAAGTTTATTTTAACTACCCTAGATTAGTGTGTTATGAGTCATATTTTACCTTTTCTCCTGGGTCCTTTTGCAAAATGTCTTGTAGCTTTTTTCTGTTCCAGAACATGGCTTGTTCTGGTGATTCATGTGGGTGTGGCTGCAACGCTTTAATTGGTTCCATTTTATCCCCCCTATTTATTCATGCATGATTTGGTTAGTGGTTTTTTGTGTGCATCAATGTTTGTTTGGAGAATTCATTGTTTGAAATGATTTTGGGTTTTTGATGACGTACCTTTGTTTGAAGCCTTCTGATTCTGGAATGACTTTGTTGAAATATATTTTTGTCGCGCTAGTTGAGTCCAGCTGGTATCTTCCTGTAAGACATGTATGTCATATCATTAATGCATAGTATGTTCCACTGAATTGTATAGAAGTTATGCTTACATCGCACATGACCATATTATTTCCAATTACGTATTTATCGTGTTGATTATATTTTAGTTTTGTGTTTTTCTTTCTCTTACCTTGGTACATATTCACTTTTGTCGAAGTGATGATTACTACTTTGCAGGTTTTCTCTTTTGTTTTCTCGGTGTCGATCAAATCTGCTTTTGGTCCCCACAAAGTGACCGTGACCTTCAAATTGCTGTATGAGTTTATTAGTACATTAGGGTAGTGAATCTCTTGTTTAAAATCCTTGTTTTTACTAAAGGAGGAGGGTGCCTTACTTTGGATCTTCGATATAAATTCTTCTTATTGGACTCTTGTTTGCTCCGACGTTGACGCAAGTTTTTTCCTCAACTCCAGTTAGCAAGCCAACACATCTGCATTTTGGACATCAATAACCAATGAGTATAAGTTGTTAAAGATGTGGTTAGTAAAATTTAGTATTTTTCTGCTTAGCATAGCAATTAGTACATCTATGAGTAATTACCTATGCTGTAGTCACTTTTGTTGTTTCGTTCGTTTAATCGATCAAGTGGGTGTATCATAAACACTTCATCCTGGATTGTAGCTTGAGTTTCTTGTTCTTGAAAGATAGTAGTGTAAGGTGTAAACCTGATGATTAGGTCATTTTTCACGGGCAAGTGTTGTTTGTTGTTTCTAGCAACTTCAAAATTGTTTAGAGTGTGTATTTTTCCTTCTGAGATTTGATGTTTATAAGCCTGTATAAAGTCTCTTCTCACAGTTGCTACAATGAGTCCTCCCTGTATATTTTGTGCATGTTAGTTATCTATATAGTGAAAAAGGTAACATATTTAATATTTTTTTTGTCTAAAATATTGTCACTAAACTTCAGAACGAAAGAAAAACGAAGGATTGCAATAATGTAGCTAGAGAACTTACTTTCAACCTTCAGAAGAATAAGTTATTAAAAAATAATAATAATTGAAGTATAGTTTATTAAACAATATGGTATTTTTGTTTCCATTACTCATTGGATTTTTTGTTCACTTTAACAACCTTATTATAAATTCTACTTTTTTCAAATATCAACCTCGTACAGTTCGTGTTGGCACATTACATTAATTTCGGAATGCAGAGTAGGACCATATTCATGAGTTGGAACTTCGATAAATTAACGGAACATGTTATGTTCAAGGAAGAGTACTATTTTTCTGTAATCTTCTTTTACCTGTTCGTCATAGAATAGCATGCCAAATGAACTTGGGTTGCTCTGGTTGTACACCACGTCCCATGTTCTTATGACTCGCGCCACCAATGGTCCCCCTTTGAATGTGGGCTTGAAGTCAAAAAAATGTTGTCTTTTTGGTTCCATTTATCAGTGTTTGGATTCCTGCATGAGAAAGGGTTAGTATGAGCATTATCAAATTTTAATTGTTTAATTGTAAACTGGACAGCATGGATACTTTATGGAGCTGTAAAAGTATATAGTAAACAAACTTGGGAATGCTTTTATTAAAATGTAGTGTAGGCATCGCCTTTTATATAACATATACTCCTGACATAAGTTCATCTTTATAAATCTGTAAATATTTCTTTGTAGACTACATTTTTTGTCATTGCAATATGCTGATCTTCAGTTTCTGTCCTCGGGATGCATATTTTCAGTCCTTTACGTGCAGTGACTCTTGAGACGGCTACATATAGCTGCCCGTGGGTGAAGACTGGTTCTGGCAAGTATAGAACCACTTGATCAAATGTTTGCCCTTGGCTCTTATTGATTGTCATTGCAAAGCACACTTTTATGGGAAATTGACGCCTCTTTAGGGTAAATGGCAGATTATGATCAGATAGTGACATTTCCACCCTTGGTATAATTACCAGCTCTCCTGCCTTTGTACCTGTAATGACGCGTGCTTCTATGACTCTTTGTTGTAATCTTGTGACAATAAGGCGTGTGCCATTACACAACCCATCTCTTTGGTTGATGTTTCTCAACAACATAATAGGGCATCCCACCTTTATGTGTATCTCATGATTTGGTACCCCCGGGAACTTAAGGCTATTAAGGAACTCAGTTGGGTACAATGCTTCTAGATTTCTTCCTCCTGTCATTGTTCGACACACTCTATCTGCGCTCTTGTACACTATCTCCTCTCCTGGAATCAGTGCTTGAATGTGTTTGTTTATGGTGTCCACCGTTTCATTTTTAGGAGCTAGTATAGCCCTTTGTTGGAGTTACTTTGGATCCATGTGGTTTTCCAATATTCCAGGGTAAACTTCCTGCACTAATGCAACTATGGGATCTTCATCGCTCTTTATCAATAGATCTCCGGGTATTTCTATCCACATAGGCTCCTCCTCATCTTCCTTTGAGGTTGCCTTTATCTTTCTATCTCCTACATCTAGCACCCATTTGCAGAAGTCTGCAAGTTCTTTATTATCCTCGTCATTGTTTGTCTGTCTGAGCCGCATGTTAGTCCTCAAGGTGTAGATAGTACATTGTGGCCATATGGTTGTCGATTTGCTAATCGATGCATCAACTATTTCTTCTCTTCCTCCATTTTGGACAACCGGCAGTGTTTGCCGGAAATCCCCTCCTAAGACGAGTGTTTTGCCTCCAAATATTTTATCCTTTGCTGATGGGTCATATAGCTGCATTATATCTCGAATTGTGCGGTCTATTGCTTTGAATGCATGCCTATGTACCATTGGAGCCTCATCCCATATTATTAGTTTTGTTTGCCGTATGAGTTCTGCGAGATTAGATCCTTGCTCAATGTTGCAACACTAGTCCTTGTTGAGATCAATTGGTATCTTAAACCGGGAATGAGTTGTCCTCCCACCCACTAATAGGAGTGGTGCTATGCCAAATGATGCCACTGCAAGTACTATGTTGTTTTGAGAGCGTAGCTTTGACATTAAGGCTCTCCATAAATAAGTCTTGCCAGTGCCCCCGCTACCATAGACAAAGAAGAATTGACCTCTGTTATGGTAGACAGCTTCAAGGATGTTATCATACACCTGTTTCTGCTCAACATTCAAGCCTTGCTCCAGATCAGCTGAATCTTGAGTCATTGATTCAGTGGCATAGGTTAGCTCTTCCAACAACAATCTGTTTCCAGCATCTTGCATTAGGGCTGCATCCGGTAATGGAATTCCGTGGTAGTCGATGAGGGTTTTGTTTTCCCTGTTTAAGATTTGTTCTATTTCAAACAGTGCGTAGTTTTGAATTTGCTCTTCAGTCAAACTTAGGTTTGGAATACCCAGCCTTTGACGCTGCCGGAATAGGATATCATCTGATAAGTCTTTCCAGTGCCTTTCCCATAGATCTTTTGGTTCTGACACTTCACAAAAAAGTAGGATTGTCACAAAAATATCGCGTAACTGTGCGCCAGTACTCCATGTGGCTGCTTGGAAGAGTCCCTCATGCCATTCATTATCTCCATCAAGGAGTCCGAGGGCATTGCATGCCGCCTTGTATGTGGGGTAGATGATTCCACCCACAATTCTGATGTCCTTGAAACATGTAGCCCCTTTCACAACATTGAGAAGCATCCTTAAGTAGTACCTCTCTCCAGAGGCGGGGTGTGCAAAGTAAATCCTTCCGATGCTTCTTCCCAGTTCTCGCCTTTTCCATTTTTTCTTCTCACTCACCCATACCCACTTTGTCGGAAACTCTACATATGTCAATTCGTGCGCTTCTTCAAATTCCTTATTAGCTGTCATCCATTCTGTAAGTGTTGTTTTCTTTGTCCCAACTCCTTCGAGGACGTCATCTAAGTGCTCATGGTCCTCAAAAATGATCTCCTGATGGTTTTCTAGGTGGAAGGTCAATCGTTGTACCGGGGGGTCTTTGTATTGAATATTGAATGCAAAAATTCGCCAACATGCTTCAGAGGCAGACACATATCTACACTTCAAGTAATCCTTAATCTCATCTATGACTTGCTCTTGTTCATTCTGTGTGCCACCATCATCATTACTTGTAACTTGTTCAATCCTTGCAAGTGCCATATCAGGCCCCTTGTTCATATACTTGAACAGGTATTTCAGTGACTGTTCTTTGTTGCACCATTCTACATTAATGTGGGCTTGGAATTTCACCAATAAGTTGATGTTGTAAGGGATGACAGACCTGTTTTCCAAAGTGTGGCCATTTTTGGTTGCCGTTTGACCATTATCAAGCCTCATATAAACTGGGTAACCCTCTTCACTAAGCGTTGTTTTTGCCTGAAACGGTTTTGGGTAGTATTTGGAACACTGGCCATTTTGCATACATGGAGATTTTTCATTCATTGATCCACAAGGTCCATGCATCATCGATTGCACCACTATTTCATATCCCATAGGGTCATTTTTCGGGTCTGGTAGCTCTGCAGATATGATTTTGTCTATGTCTTCAGGTGTTAAGGGCTTATCTTCCCAATCTAAGAAGAGTAAAATGTGTGCATGCGGCAATCTCCTCTTTTGGAATTCAATGGTGTATATGACTGCCATAAGATTTAAAAAAAAGGAGTCTTAGTTATTCTGTTTTCTTTGAATTATGTATTTATACAATTAGGTAGCATAGTATCTATTTATATCTACCTGCTAGTGTCTTTCCAAAATGTTCTCTCACAGTGAGATCGCATATTAATTCATCAAGCATGATTTTAAAAACTCGAGCCACCATATCCGGGCGATCTTCTGGTCGTTGTCCAGGTATGCTTGCTAAGAATTCTGTAATCTCATGCCATTTCGGATTACATCTAAATGTTATGAATAGGTCAGGCGGTCCAGCCCATCGGCAGATGGCCATTGCGTCTTGGTAGTTCTGCACCATGTATCTAGGACCTCCAGTGAATGAAGAAGGTAAGACAACTTGACGCCCTATTGAAGCTATTGTTGTGTCCCCTCTAGACACATAATCAGTCAACCCGCAAAGGACATCTTTTCTGATTGTCTTCTGGTTGTTGCGTATAAAATCCAACCTCACTTGTTGCAAGCATGTGAATGCGTCGACTATCCATTGTTGGCGTAAACAGCCACAAAGAATCAGTGTGCGAGCCTCATTCAGTCTTTCCATAAAACGAAAAGCATAATACTCTCTCATGGTGACAGTTGTTCTTTTTTTCCGAGTGGTGACGTCGGAATCATTGTGTGGGATGTCAATTTTGTACCCATCTTCTCCGTATGGAAAAAGCAGTGGATATTGTAGGGCCATGAAACTTGGGTGATTTTCTGATATCCTTTGGAGACGATGACTTTTCTCTTCTACTATCACATCTCGGGGCCCTCTTTCATTGTCATTGATACCCACAATCAACGCTGCTAACTCATTGCTACTTGGTAGGTTGTATTGTCTACCATCTTTAGAACGGCTAGCAAGTAAGCGAACCTGCACAGGTTGCATATCGATACCAGAGTAGCGCTCCCTAGCCATTCTGAAAACTTTGGCTAGTTCATTGTGCTCATCTAACATTCTCGAAAGCCCCTCAACTATTTGGGGGTCGAGATCACCTGTGGCATTATTCGTGAATGAGCTAATACTGTTTCTTACTTCATTGCTTGGATCCTGCAAATAGAGTTGGGTGAATCTTGGTTGTTCTCCATCAGGTGGCAACAAAGACCCAATCTTATATATGGTAGTTCTGACCAAGGATTCTGAATATATAAGAACCCCTTCCTCTATTAATTTTCCTGTCTACTTCCCCTCCCATTGATGTGAATGCAAATATAGAGTTGTATGCTCTAATGCAATCCTTGAATTTTGTTGATGTCCCACTGTTAGGGTCAAGGAGCGACTTTAAGTACTGGGGTGTAATAAGCACGTAATGTGTTATATTTTTACTCCATAATTTTAATATGATATTTGTCTTTTATATATTATTTATATATATTTACCGACTTTTATTAGTAGTGGGTTATTTATGTTCTTATTATATTTTTATTGAATAAATAGCTTAAATTGTGTTATTTTTGTTATAGGGACTTTTACTATTGCACATTGGAAGAGGAAGACCACAAAAATAATCAGGGGAAGACAAATAGAACAAAAGAAAGGAGAAAAGAAAATAAGGAAGATAAAAAATATAAAGAAGATCAACAAGCAAAGCTCACGTGAGCTGGTGGTAAATAAAAGGGTGAAACTCATCTTCTACAAAAAGGAAATTTGGAGACTTTCCTGCTTGTGATCAACCGACAATCCCCTTACAAAGAAAAGATAGATTTTTTCCTCCACAATAAGAAATTCCTATCTTATTCTCAAAACCCTTCTTATATTACGGTATCTTCACGCCAAAAGGGGGAGGCACCACAGAAATACAGAGGACGACGCGGCGCTACAGAGATATCGAAGGATGTAGTCCGAAAATTCGTCCCGGTTTTCTCTACTCTTTTCTATCTCTTTTATTTGTTTTTATGTCTAATTTAAAGTAGTTTTACAATAGTAGGAACATGTAATTGACTATTTGATATATGGGTTTATGAGATTACGAATTTGTTTGTGTTATAGACGATTAGTTTATTTTGGGTATTTATACAAGGTTTATTATCTGGCTTTTGATTCATGTTTATTGATTTAGATTGATCACCTAAATTATTTCATGTATTCATATTGTTAGATTGATAGTAGTTTTAATTAGGTTGCAGCTTTCTGGTCTAATTATAATTGCTAGAATCTTGTGTAATAATTGAATTCAATTAGTTGCGACTTCTCGGTTAATTTGGGTTCAGTTGTTTGGTGTTTCTAATGCTGTCAAGTTTGATAATTTGATACATGCTTTCATGGTTGGATTAATTTAGCTTGATTAGGATTAAATTTGCGTGCTTTCACGGGATTTAACGAGTAAGAAAGATAAAACTAGTAATCTACTTGCTTTCAATGGATTATATAGTTAACCAATCTATCCTAGGCTAGTCGAATGAGTCAATGATTATACCCATTATCTATAGAAAGTTACATGTCTCCTATTAGCTTCTTTATTATATTTTAAAACTGGGTTTATTCCCTGCAGTTTATATTTCATTATTTTAGTTTAATAATTTTAGTATAGTTTTGATATTCGAAAACCCCCTCATATTATATAGTAATAGTTATTTATATAATTAAATAATTAGTTTTAGATATAACGCAGTCTCTGTGGGTTCGACCCTTACTTTCCCTATCTATCTGTTAGAGTTAGTGAGTGATTTATAAATTTAATTTTGTTGCGGAAACGACAAGCATCAAATTTTGGCGCCGTTGCCGGGGACTGTTTTTTTATTATCTTAAAGCTAGTTATTTTTTTAATTAGTTTTTCTTGATTTTTTTAATATACTTTGGTTAGTTTATTGATTTTTTTTTAAATTAGTTTAGTAATGATTTTGTAGTGTTTTGGAACTAAGAAGCACTAAGCCTATATGGCCGATTTAGAGTGGAGCAATAGAATTAAATTAATGGGATTAGTCTTGCTAGCTACCGGTTGTCACTTGTGAGCAATACTGAATTCATAATTTGCTGTAAAGAAAACTTGAATTTTTTTATTAGATAAATTTACTCAACAGTATAGAATAAACATGTGGGTAATGAATGAATTATGATAGTTTTGCATCTTATGATATGATAGGATCTAGTAATTTAAGCTTGAGAAAAATCCTGCTTAAACTTGATTTGCTTTGTTTGCTGAGTTTACCATTCTCTTCTGAATAGAGCAAATAGAGTACTCATAGTGCAGTTAGGACATGATTTTTGTTTGCCTTTCACAGAAAAATATCTCTATTATTGACAAACTTATCAAGCCATTCAAGAATTCAGTTCAGAACAGAGCTTCAGTTTTGTTTAGCATGCAATTCTTCACGTTAATTTTCTAAAGTTTTAGTTATAAATTCTACCATTGCAAGCTGCCTATAGGAGTCTATATGAGTGTCATCATGCTGATCCTTGCTTGAATACTTATGTTTAGGGATAGTGGAGTTGATTAAAAAAAAAACACACACACATACAAATGTAGTTCAAGTGTTGAGTTCTAAAATTTCATTGATTAGTCTAGTCTTATGGACTAATTATTCAGCTTTTTGTGAGTGCTCTGAACTCTTTATCTTTGTCCTACTTGGTTTTTCTTCAAATGCTTTTCTAAACTATTTTGAGCTCTATTATCTGCAAGTGCGGTTTTCTATTTCTAAACTTCTAATCGTTGCCATTTGCACGTTGTCATAATTGTATTTAGATATGAAGCAACATATGTTAGTTACTATATGACACTTTAATCCATTGAACTGCTACCTATCTGCAAATTTTATTTGCCATCTTGTCATCTCCACCTACTGCACATATTTGAATTGAAGATAATATATTAGTGGGAATGCATGTTTTATTGTTTTTGACCTATCTACCTTTGCGAGGGTCAGCTGTTAGTATTCTGATATCTAAATAATAGAGACCATACAGTGATACAGGTTGGAGAAGAAAATTTAAAGACTTTATTAGATGAGATGGCCAGCGCTTTAGGCCTCGAACAACTGTTCATAGCTGCTCTAAATGAGAGTATTTTGCAGGAATGAAGAGCATATTAGGTCGAGCCAACGACGTAAACTAAGGGTGCTATTTGGGAGGCAACCCAAGACTGATTTTATCGCTTTATCTCGTTACTTTCTTTTATTTTCTTAGTGTTATTTCAGTTTTATACTTACCATTCTTGACATATGCTTCTCATAACTAAGGAAATCTAGTCATAATCTAACGTGTTTGTTCTCCCATATACAGTTCTGCTTTATTCTCAACCAGGACAAATTAGTCTCTACTTGTAGCTTTAGCATCTAATGATTAATAATCTAGAAGTGGCGAAGCAACTAAAGTTTCCATCGAGCTTCATATTAGGAAGACAGAACATTAAAGCAACACATATGATCTCCATTATTTCTCTTTGAAGAAATGTGCACATAACCAGCTAAGTTCTCTCATTTTTTTTGTTCAATTCTTTTTCATTGAGGACAATGACAAGTTTTAAGTGTGGGGGAAGCTAAGTATTTGCGTTATTTGATACTAATATGCTGAGAATCAGGTTGAGTTCACAAATATATTGTGAAAATATTAGGATATGTTCAATTTAGTGGAAGTACTGCTGATTTTTCTATAGAATTTTATTTAGTAAAAAAAAAATAACTAAAAAAAAAATTGTGTATTCTATCTGCATTAGTTATAGGCCTTTATTTGCATTTAAGTTAGGATTTCCACCTCTTAATTTCCTAAGGACTGGCTTATTAGTAAGTTGATAAGAAACTCTAATCTAACTTGTTTTTGAAATAAAATAAAAAATTTTGAAGTAAAAGATTTTTGGGAATGTTATATAATTGGCATATAATAATCGAACTTGAGAGATTTATAATGCAATTAAAAAAAAATTATCTTGCTTCTCTTAAATAAGCTGGCTAGATAAATAGACCAAACCTTGTGTGCTTCTGACCCTATTAGATTGACACATCTGCATCAGTCTCATTATTTTCTTTCTTGTGTGATAGTTCCTCAATGAAGTGTGGCTCTTGAACTTGACTTGGTACTCTTTGAGACTTTTGTGACAAATGCTATGAAGAAATGATTTAGGCGTTCTTTTCATATAGATTAGCCTCAGATATTTTTCTTTTATATAATATTATCCTTTGTTTAGCCCTTTTGAGCCAAAAATTCCGTATTTATTTGCTAACCATACATTACAAACTTGCGGCCTCCTACAGATTATACCCAAGCTTGGCTAAGGGGAGTTATTATATATTGAGTTTGTATTGTAAGATTGCGTTATGGTAGAGATATATTATTTAAAAAAAAGGAGAAAAATGGGTTATAAAATTGAAAAAATATATTATTGGAGAAATAAAAAAATAAGAGAAAATAAATGTTTGAAAGTCATAAAAAGGTGAAAATGCTATGAAGTATCCATATAAGTGTTATAACTGCATTACATATGAAGGATATGGTGAAAAATATGAAAAGAAAAAAAAATTGGAATATGATGGTTAAGTATAAATGGAGTTTGTTGTGACTGAAACATCTTGAATCATGTATTTTTGCTCCCTTTAGCTTGGCTTCTTATTGACTCCACATTCCTAAATATTATTCCTATCCTTTAACCTTAGCCACGTTACAACCTTTTAAAAGACCTTTTGATCTTTATTCATCGTGTCACTCTTAAAGTGGAGAATTGAGACAATAGTCAAGTTTAAAGAAATATACTTCATTTTGAGTCGACTTGGTTATAGGTTTGAGTGAATATTATTTAACCCCAAACACATGAGAGTTGAGTGTTTCATTCATACTTGTGATGAGGGTCTATTTATTGAACTTGATACGTAGACAAGTGTGTATTCATGCTAGATATTTTTGAATTGTGAAGATAACAATTTGTTCATGAAGTATTATGAGTTTTGATAGTTCGATTGTTTAAACACTAAGAGTATGACATCTCCACTAATATGTTCTCAACGTTTTTCTGACTAACTTAAAATGTTTTAGTTTCTTGTAGTGTACTTATCTAATTTAGTTATTTCCGACAAAGAAAATTGAGGTGGTATATTAGGTCTTGCATTCATTATTAATATCATTCTGATATCCATGTTGCTAATTGGTTTGGTTTATGTTAATCAGGCTTTGTGGGTATGCCATCTGAAAATCCTCACGAGACCGTACTCGTCCACTAAGGTAGTCTAGGGGTTTAAAGGACTTGTTGCACATGCTAAGTGCAATCATGATTCCTACGACAATGATTTAGGTTTTATTGCTTTCTTAGTATAGTCTTTACTTTTTATCTTAGTAGTGATTTGTTCGAGGGCGAACAAAGGCTAAGTGTGGGGGAATTTGATAAGCACGTAATATGTTATAGTTTTACTCCATAATTTTAGTCTGATATTTGTCTTTTATATATTATTTATATATATTTACCGACTTTTATTAGTAGTGGGTTATTTATGTTCTTATTATATTTTTATTGAATAAATAGCTTAAATTGTGTTATTTTTGTTATAGGGACTTTTACTATTTCACATTGGAAGAGGAAGACCACAAAAATAATCAGGGGAAGACAAATAGAACAAAAGAAAGGAGAAAAGAAAATAAGGAAGATAAAAAATATAAAGAAGATCAACAAGCAAAGCTCACGTGAGCTAGTGGTAAATAAAAGGGTGAAACTCATCTTCTACAAAAAGGAAATTTGGAGACTTTCCTGCTTGTGATCAACCGACAATCCCCTTACAAAGAAAAGATAGATTTTTTCCTCCACAATAAGAAATTCCTATCTTATTCTCAAAACCCTTCTTATATTACGGTATCTTCACGCCAAAAGGGGGAGGCACCACAGAAATACAGAGGACGACGCGGCGCTACAGAGATATCGAATGATGTAGTCCGAAAATTCGTCCCGGTTTTCTCTACTCTTTTCTATCTCTTTTATTTGTTTTTATGTCTAATTTAAAGTAGTTTTACAATAGTAGGAACATGTAATTGTCTATTTGATATATGGGTTTATGAGGTTACGAATTTGTTTGTGTTATAGACGATTAGTTTATTTTGGGTATTTATACAAGGTTTATTATCTGGCTTTTGATTCATGTTTATTGATTTAGATTGATCACCTAAATTATTTCATGTATTCATATTGTTAGATTGATAGTATTTTTAATTAGGTTGCAACTTTCTGGTCTAATTATAATTGCTAGAATCTTGTGTAATAATTGAATTCAATTAGTTGCAGCTTACTGGTTAATTTGGGTTCAGTTGTTGGGTGTTTCTAATGCTGTCAAGTTTGATAATTTGATACATGCTTTCATGGTTGGATTAATTTAGCTTGATTAGGATTAAATTTGCGTGCTTTCACGGGATTTAACGAGTAAGAAAGATAAAACTAGTAATCTACTTGCTTTCAATGGATTATATAGTTAACCAATCTATCCTAGGCTAGTCGAATGAGTCAATGATTATACCCATTATCTATAGAAAGTTACATGTCTCCTATTAGCTTCTTTATTATATTTTAAAACTGAGTTTATTCCCTACAGTTTATATTTCATTATTTTAGTTTAATAATTTTAGTATAGTTTTGATATTCGAAAACCCCCTCATATTATATAGTAATAGTTATTTATATAATTAAATAATTAGTTTTAGATAATAACGCAGTCTCTGTGGGTTCGACCCTTACTTTCCCTATCTATCTGTTAGAGTTAATGAGTGATTTATAAATTTAATTTTGTTGCGGAAACAACACGCATTAGGGTGGTTCTTTAAGCAACGGCAGTTTGACTTTTCCTTTTTGGCAGCAAATATTGTACTTGGGATGGTCTTTGGCCCTCTCTCTTTTTACTCTTTCCTCTATCCAAACCCTTGCACCGCAATCCAGGCAGAAATGTTTAGGGCCACCAAAGTTCCATGGTGTTGTGTACTTTCCTTTTAAGAAGTAGAAAAGAAAAACAGGGGTGAATTTAATTTGGGTTAAAATGTTGTTTTCAATTTTTGTGATTACCAACGGTAAATTAGGACGTTCGGACTTACTTTGAAGCAATGCATGTGTTGTTGATGTTTCACCTTGTTCTGTAGTTGTTTTTTGGGTGTTGCCATCCACTGTTTTTAGATAACAGTTTTTTATTTTTAATAACCAATTAGTTAGTTAGTAGATGTTTAAGTAAATTTAATATTGCATCTATAATATAATAAAGGTACCTCTAGTCAAGGTCGTTGGGTTGTGACTGGGTCTGTCGAATTGTGTTTCATTAGTAGACATCATAGTTTCATCTGGTGGTGCTTGAGAATTGACTCGACGGCTTGAAGAGGATGTGGGTTCTCTATTGTCAATTCTTGTACGTCGTCTTGTTAGCATACTTGAACCGGTCTCACTATTGATTGCTTTACCTGTCTCCTCTACAAATGTATTTTTAATTTAACATAGTTATTATGTGGTATCTTCCATTTTTGTTATATATATCATTAGTTTTAGTACATGATTGACCAACCTGTTAATGTTGTAGGTTGGTGTGCTCTTTGCACCTCAATCAATCTTGAGGGCATAGGTGCATTTGTCCAACTAATTGGTAGATGTTCTGGTCTTGAATTTGAAGTTGTATTGTGGCTCAGGCTAAGATTTGTGGCTCTATTTTTCCTTTGTATGAGAATGAAGCGTCGTAATGATCTATTGTGTCTTGCTTGATCTTTTCTATCCATACCTGATTTCCCTTTCATTGATGACAACCGGTTAGAAATACACCAAGTTTCTTTTCAACAACAAGTTCAGTTTTTTTGATATACAAATTGCATTTGTTTTATTAAATAGGCTAACATACATAAGTTGATGAGATATCTAAAGATAAATTTGAACCATGTAAACCAAAGAAAGATAATTGTGTTCTAAATCTAAAATTGGACCTCAACTAAAGGAAAATGGAAGTCATTCCTCATAAAGCTGGAGCTTTTTATAGTTTTTGGGAAGTTGCATCAGATTTATAGTCCAATAGGTCCTTGGCCTTGCGTAACTCATCAACTAAGGCTTTTTTTTCCCAGCATAGATCCATATAGTTTTGCTTTAAGGTTTTGAAATTCATTTCTTCCTTTACTCGTTCAATGTCTGCTATACGGCGTTTTTTCCTCTCGTGGCGAACACTCTATAGGTTGAAATCAGCTATTTCAAATTGGTAACACTCCTTCAATTTAAATATAGCTAATTGGGCTGCATGCTCAGTAGCAGTTACCAATTCTTTTGATTTTTGGCTCTTTATTTTGGTTGTCGGACCGTCTTCTGTGGTTCTCAGCTTTATGGTTGCTACATATTGTTGTCGTCGCTCCTTATAGTGTTGTTTGTACAGTGGTGGCGGCAAACCATACCAGTTGATGATAGTGGTTAAAAGAGTCGTGTAACTTATTGTGAATAGTTTTGTGGGAATATTCATAGTGAAACTGTCAAATGACATGAGTTAGTTAAATAACGCATCATTTCTTTAATTCTAAACAACAAATAATAGTTGACAAATTAATAAAAATAATCAAATAATACAGTAATTCAATCATGATTTTTGTATGTAATGACAAATATTGTTTATTCAATCAAACAATAGAGTCATTTAATCATGATTTTTCTACATAATGACAAATATGTTTTTTCATGTAATAATCTGGGGCATTACCAAAGACCTTAGGTATCAAACTATCTCAAATATATTTAATTTGAGTGAGATTCGACATACTTGCAATACTATAATTTGAATTTTCTTTGACATTACTTCTTGATAGCAAGCCAAAAAATATATTAGTTAAAGGAAATGAAATACCTTTTGATGAATCCAAAAGTGTGTTGATTTCTAGTGTGTCTACTATTCACCCAAAGTTCCTGTATTCAAAGAGGCGCACTCATACATTAAGTTGTGCAGACTAAAGTCAATTGTTGGTTTATTTCATTACAATATTCTTATAATTACCAACACTAATGACTTGTCAAAAAAGTTGCTGCTAATTGCTTAGTTATAATTAATTAGGAAACTATTAGAATAGGGTAGGCAAGCCATAAACACAAAAGTAAATAAAGTCACAGTTTCTAGCTGACTAATTTTCACATTATTCTCTACATTATATTTCATTTTAGAAGCAAGTCAAAAGCAAAATAGAGACATTTTGGGTTAGAGACCGAAAGAATGCAGATCAAATGATATTAATTCGTCTTCTTGTTCGCATCTTGACCGAATATTCTATAGTCAATAATCACCTGCTACAAATTGAACTCAAATTCTTTAGTACTATAACATTAGTTTATAAATATACTTTATATAATATGCCACTAAGGTTACATATCCCAGAGACAACCATATTGTATCTATAATATACAAAATGGTTATTATGTGTATACAGGACTTTACTGCATGGTATATAGTGCAGCTCAACTTAACAATAAATATATTTATTCTAGTACACTTCAGGTCAATCATGGTGGGCTCATTTGGTAGCCAAAGCAAAAGTGATAGGTCAATCGTGGTGGTCTCATTAGTAGGCAAAGACATAAATAGCATTGACTAAAATCTTAAGCCATGTTAGTCAGATTTCCCTATTCCAAGTTCCTCACACATAAATAGCATTGACTAAAATTGTGATGTCTAGATAAGTATTACATTCATAGTAGCCACATGAGATCCATACCAAGATAACAAAACTCAAAAAATTACCTGCAAAATTATGAAATTACAAACCATGGTATTCACATTTCACGATAACCTACCTCAATTATATCTAAAAAGCACAAACATGAACACAATAGCAAGAATAAAAAAAACTACAACATCATTTTCCTCCTGCTGATCATGTTAAGCTAGGGAAAAACTTTAGCAACCCAATCATCACAGTATGTTATTCAAACTTCTATACTAATCAGCAAAAAATTAGATTCTATCAGCAGAAATCAGTTTCACTAAGAAAAAATCAAGGTCTCCTAAATTCATGAAAATTTGCGCTTTATATTTTTTGTGATTAAGATGTGGTGCAGGCAGTCCCATTGCTAGCCTCTAGTCATCTTGGCACACACTGATCCCACTCATATTGTACCATGTGGCTAGAAATTCATGAATTAAGAATCTGATTGTCGTGGGAAAACCTTCATATAATAGTATGCTTTGGGCACTAAGGAGATCTGATGAATTTGCATAAATGAAAATGACAAAAACCCATTTATAATGAAAGTTATAAGGTAAGTGCATACTTGATTTTCTTCTCATCCAAAGGAGCCTCCAACAACTAGTGGAGCCAAGATTGTCTATTAGGATTTAGGAGGGTTGCTGATATAGTTTTCCCAGAAACAAAAGCAGTGAAAATTGAAACATAATGCAATTGGGGAGATTTGAACACAAATGATGGAGTCTTGAACAATTTACAATAAAGGAAGAAATATATTACCATTCATGTTGGAAATAGTTTTTTTGTCTCTTTCAAAATTTTGAATTACAGAGAAAATAGTCATTGCAGCTACAAACATCATGCTCAGCAAATGAAGGATTCCAACAGAAAAATCAGAAGAATTTGAAACAGAAAGGTAACCAGGGCAACGGTTTACCATAGAGCAGAATTCAAACTCATATTATGTAACTAATGATAGAACAGAGGAAAGCAAGGCAAAGGAGACAGAATTGAAAGCTTCATCAGGTAAAAGGCATCTGCAAAGTTGATTGCAAGCAATGAAAAAGATCTCAACATTTACAATTTCACAAAGCAAACTGCCATAACCAGTACTGCCTCAAATAAACAAATCAATATGATGCTTACAGGACAGTGCATCTTGTCTTCATCGATTTAGATTCAACAGACTTGCCATTCTTAATCAATACTAATCAGCAAAAAATTAGTTTCTATCAGCAGAAATCAGTTTCACTAAGAATAATGGCCTTTAAAAGGCACTACATAAATTGCCAAACGTGAACATGGAGTGGAACATAACCACGTCTGACATCATGCTCCTAAGAAAATAAGTAAACATTACCCAATAATGTCTAAATCATTAACGCACTAACACCAACTTAAACCACTTTGACTACTTCAAAACATTACTTGCTTTACATAGTGAAAGTAAAAATATCACCTATATACCAGAAAATAGAGACCACAAAATGATTGCTCTGAATACTTTAAATCATCAAAATGATGATTTTATCACTGTGACTGGAATCACAGAGAGCGAATTTTCACAAGACAACAATTTCAACCTAACTCTTGCTATCTTTGCAAACTTCCATAATAAGAGTTTTAGAGATCTAAATACTTGATTAAAAGTGAAGTTTCTTCTAGACAACAGCACACCATATGGAGAAAAAGACTGCAAATAAAATTTACAATGATATAGCCACCACAATCACACTTCATACAATGATACAACAATACACTTCATACAATGATACAACAACACCAGCCACTCAGCAGAACTGCTACATAAGTAGTATGAAGTACATTTATTCACCATTATTCCATGAATATAACATTTCTGCCTAATCCCAGGAAAAACCAATATGTAAATTGAGAAATACAATATAGGCATGATAGCCGAATCAATCAAAATTTTACTATCCTAGCATCTAAATCCCAATCACAGATTCTTCCATGCCTGATCACAAAAATCTCAGTCGTGTAAATATACCAAAATTTTGTCTTCTACTGTATATTACTCCCCCCAACTAAAACCTAATAAAAAACAGAACACTTACATTACTTACAAGCTTATAGTGAGTCATCTTGTTTGAATTATTTCACAAAATAATTTGCACCTAAGATGGTGAATAAATTTATACAAAAGAAGCAAAGAAAAAAATGAACATAATACCTTGATTGATTAGAGAAATCCTCTGCCAAAAAAAAAACAAAAAATCAATCGGTTAAATAAACAAAATAGAATTGGAAAATAAATTTTCAGCTATCCCAAAAACACAAAAAATAATGTCAGATTAGATAATACCTTCTTGAAGAGGAACAACAATAGCTTAAGGGTCATACAATTAACCTATTCGTTATATATAGAGAGGGTGTATATTTTAGTTACAAAATTATGCAATTATTGAATATATAATTGAACTTCAATGTGCAATGAGAATACTAAGAGGATTTAGGAGTTATTCGTGAATTAATTTGGGTTTTTTTTGCTAGAATTAACAATTTCACTAACCTTTATGGCGTTGCCCTCCAAAATCTGACCTTTGAACTCCATTGCTTGAGAGTTGAGATTCGATTAGAAGTAAGAACAATTCGCAAGCCATTAATTACGAAGTAGAAGAGTACTTTCATCGATGGTGGCTTTCAAGAGGGGGAGATGGAGGGGATGATTTATTACGTTTTATGGCTGGAATTCGCACAATAGGTCTTGATTGTTGACTGTCATATTACTAATTAAAGCCTTATCTATAATTTTATGGAAACATGAAGCATTAAAAATTGTTAGATCAAATGGTGGTTACTTGGAAATCATTACATAAGGTCAGCGGTTCGAGTCTGCGCTTCAACATATTTAATTTTTTAATAGTGACCACTTGACTTTCTTGGGTAATAGACACATGGCAAAATTCTGGTGGTAGGAGGAGGGTGCCACGTGGCGCATGACGGTGTCACACACACCTTTTAATATATTTGTATAGATTGGAGTATTGTTGGACAAGCTTGAGTATTTAGGAGCAATTGGAAGCTAGCTACGTTGATAAGGATCGTTACACATATATTTGAGTGCAATTTGGAGATAAATTGGAGTTGGAATTCATTGAAAGAATTACGGAAATTGAGTCATGTTCACTCTTTTATCCATAACTTTTGACTTGTCAGTGATAATTGAATGATTCCAGTGGCATTGGAAAGTAGGCTTAAAGAGTTTTCCAACGATAGGTTGCACGGCCCAAGTCGAGGTATATTCTAAGAGATATGGGTTTCGCAAGTTGGCCCAGTTTTGCTGAGATATCCTGCGTGCGCGTGGACTGCAAAATTCCGCCTCTTTTAATGGTTTAGTGGACCATCCTTATCTTGTAACATAGAATCCTACTAGTATTAGGAGATACAATTTTATATTAGGGTTTTTCTAATTAGATGAGGATTTATTCATTATTCATTACCCATTATTTAAGTAAGACTTCTTATTATTTTTTCTCTCTTGGAACGTTTGTTTTACCTTTGGAGAACTATTTAAGACTTCATCTTTTCATCATCAATTCAAGTATTTTATTTTATAATCTTGATTATTAGTTATGTTTCTCTTTATATTTTATTTAGTTCATTTAATTAATATGTGTGAGTAGTTTTCCAATCTAGGGTTAAGTAAACCCTAGCCATGATTGATGTTTGATTTATTCCTTTAAATCCCCAATATAGTTGCTTTATTGTTGTTGCTTAATTGATTGTGCAATTTCCAATACTAGATTAGGGATAATTAGTATTGTTATCATTCCATTGTCTTGATCACAACGGGAGTTGGGTTTTGACGGATTTGAGTATTTTAATTAAGGACATGAAGTTCTCCACGGGAGTAGGTAGAATGGATTGTTAGGAAGTTAGAGTGTTGTGTTTGATGTCTTTAATTTGCATGATTCCACGGGAGTAGGCTTGATTGCATATTAGGGAAGCCATAGATACTCGGGAGAGGTTTATGGTATTATTTAGGGCGTACTTCTCCTTATGAACATTTAATTGACTAATTTGGGGTAGGAATTTATCTTTACGTTAATTATGCTAGTGGTGATGCTTAATTCTAGGTGTTTTTAGCCCTTGAATTTATTCTCATATTATTAGTCGCATTACATTCATAGTAGTTAGTTGTTAATCGATCATAATCGTTTGCCACTTGTTTAATTGAACTGAGTCAAGGATAACTAGTGTTTGATACTGTTTGTCTCTATGCGATCGACTCTGACTTACCCTACTACGGCCCTATTCTTTTGGACTTATTTTCAGCAAAAATAAGTAAAAATAAGTTCAGTTCAGTAAAAATAAGTTCAGTTCAGCAAAAATACGTAAAAATAAGTTCAGTTCAGCAAAAATAAGTAAAAATAAGTTCAGTTCAACAAAAATAAGTTCAGTTCAGCAAAAATAAGTTCAGTTCAGCAAAAATAAGTTCAGTTCAGCAAAAATAAGTTCAGTATTACTATTAATGTTGTAATTATTATTTTTGCTTTCAGTATTGCTATTAATATTGTTATTATTATTAATATTATAATTATAATGACGATGAATTTGTAATTTTATTATATTTTTTATATTTTTTTATTTATTATTTATTATTTATTATTTATTATTTATTATTTATTATTTATTATTTATTATTTATTATTTATTATTTATTATTTATTATTTATTATTTATTATTTATTATTTATTATTTATTATTTATTATTTATTATTTATTATTTATTATTTATTATTTATTATTTATTATTTATTATTTATTATTTATTATTTATTATTTATTATTTATTATTTATTATTTATTATTTATTATTTATTATTTATTATTTATTATTTATTATTTATTATTTATTATTTATTATTTATTATTTATTATTTATTATTTATTATTTATTATTTATTATTTATTATTTATTATTTATTATTTATTATTTATTATTTATTATTTATTATTTATTATTTATTATTTATTATTTATTATTTATTATTTATTATTTATTATTTATTATTTATTATTTATTATTTATTATTTATTATTTATTATTTATTATTTATTATTTATTATTTATTATTTATTATTTATTATTTATTATTTATTATTTATTATTTATTATTTATTATTTATTATTTATTATTTATTATTTATTATTTATTATCTATTATTTATTATTTATTATTTATTATCTATTATTTATTATTTATTATTTATTATTTATTATTTATTATTTATTATTTATTATTTATTATTTATTATTTATTATTTATTATTTATTATTTATTATTTATTATTTATTATTTATTATTTATTATTCATTTATGATTTATTATTTATTATTTATTATTTATTATTTATTATTTATTATTCATTTATCATTTATTATTTATTATTTATCATTTATTATTTATTATTTATTTTTTATTATTTATTATTTATTATTTATTTTTTATTATTTATTATTTATTATTTATTATATATTATTTATTATATATTATTTATTATATATTATTTATTATTTATTATTTATTATTTATTATTTATTATTTATTATTTATTATTTATTATTTATTATTTATTATTTATTATTTATTATTTATTATTTATTATTTATTATTTATTATTTATTATTTATTATTTATTATTTATTATTTATTATTTATTATTTATTATTTATTATTTATTATTTATTATTCATTATTTATTATTTATTATTTTCTATTTATTATTTTTTATTTTCTATTTTTTATTATCTATTTTTTATTATCTATTATTTATTATTTATTATTTATTATTTATTATTTATTATATATTATTTATTATTTATTATTTATTATTTATTATTTATTATTTATTATTTATTATTTATTATTTATTATTTATTATTTATTATTTATTATTTATTATTTATTATTTATTATTTATTATTTATTATTTATTATTTATTATTTATTATTTATTATTTATTATTTATTATTTATTATTTATTATTTATTATTTATTATTTATTATTTATTATTTATTATTTATTATTTATTATTTATTATTTATTATTTATTATTTATTATTTATTATTTATTATTTATTATTTATTATTTATTATTTATTATTTATTATTTATTATTTATTATTTATTATTTATTATTTATTATTTATTATTTATTATTTATTATTTATTATTTATTATTTATTATATATTATTTATTATTTATTGTTTATTGTTTATTGTTTATTGTTTATTGTTTATTGTTTATTGTTTATTGTTTATTGTTTATTGATTATTGTTTATTGTTTATTGTTTATTGTTTATTGTTTATTGTTTATTGTTTATTATTTAATATTTATTATTTATTATTTATTATTTATTATTTATTATTTATTATTTATTATTTATTATTTGTTATTTTAGAAAAAATCAAAAATAAATTGAGACCAATTACTATAGATACCCCTTTTACAGATCTTATTTTACCTATAGAAAAAGGATTAAAATTATATTCAAAACCAAACTATGAAGATCTAGAAATAGTAAAGAAACGATTAAGTATTTCTCGATCCAAACGACACTTAACTGATAATCTACCTATTCAACTAAAATCATATGAACATTATATAATTATACAAATAGGAACAAAAAACCTAACAGCACAAATAGACATCAATATTGAAAATAATTATATTCCATTAGAAAAACTGTCTCTTAACATCAATGAGAATTTCATAGATTAATTACCCTAACAACAAAGATTGCACTACAAGATATAAACATTGAATATGTTATAACTCTAAATAACAAAATAATATTAGGAAAAGATTTCTTAGAGAAAGTTAAACCATGGAAAATAAACCAAGACTATTTTGAATTTACATATAATCAAACCCATTTTAAAACAAAAACAATAAATGAATAACACTATTCCCAGTTTAATTGAACTAGTAAAATTACAAAAACAATTGGAAATAGCAAAAGAAGAAAAGATTTATCTAAGTCAAAGGCTAAACTACATTAGATTTGCAGGATGTCATCGCGATAGTATACGATTATATTCTAAAAAGGAACAAGAGAAAACTAGAGACATAGAAATATTAGAACAACGATTACATAAAATGAAAAATGACTTAGTAATTCTTAATCACCATGAGTAATTTAATCTATATACTTATAAAAATAATTTTTGAAGGATATAAAAGTAGATATTATACACCAATGGTAGATACAGGAGCACAAACAACAATAATGAAAGAAAATTGTTTACCAGAATGGAAAACCCTGCGTACACCATTTCGAATAAATGGATTTAATAATAATAGCAGTAAAATTACACTTTACCAAACAAACGTAAAAATACAAATTTGGGATAAAATCTTACTTATACCTAAGGTATATTGCTTTGAATTAATAGGAAAAGATATTATATTAGGAACAAATTTCTTAAACCAATATAAACCATTTAGTATAGATAAAGAATTTCTTACCCTGTTTACCCCTTGTCGACATAAGTTAAAAGCCAAGGTAGTTACTAATAAAGAACGATTACCAATGCAGTGGGAAAAATGTGCAATAGGTACAGAAGCAAAAATAGTCCAAAAAATGCATACTAAAAAAGAAAATAACACTCTTGACATAATAGAAATAGGAATATCACATTTAGATAAACTTACTCCTTTGAAAAACCAATTAGAAGAACTATGTAGTGACAATCCATTAGAAAATTGGCATAAGCATAAAACAGAAATAAAAATGACATTAAAAGACCCGAATAGCATAATATCACAAAAACCCTTTAATAATACCCAAAGAGATGAAAAAGAATTTAAAATGCATATAACAGAACTATTAGCTAGCCAATTAATTAGACCAAGTAATTCAAAACATAGTAGCAGTGCATTTATAGTTAATAATCACTCTGAACAAAAAAGAGGTAAAACCCGAATGGTTATAGATTATCGAATTCTAAATGAAAAAACAATTACATATAATTACCCTATACCAAATAAGATACTTAAAATGAGGCAAATACAAGGTTACAATTATTTTTCAAAGTTTGATTGTAAAAGTGGTTTTCACCAACTAAAATTAACCGAAGACTCTAAACAATTAACAGCATTCAAAGTCCCTAGCGGATTTTATGAATCACTACTACAAAATAGGGCTATAGCAACGGCCTAAATGTGTTGCCAAAGATCCATTAATTGTTGCCATAGACCTATAGCAGCAGTTTATATGGCGTTGCCAATAGGTGGCGCTGCTATAACTCTATGGCAACAGATATGATGCCTTAGGCAACAACTTTGTAAAATTGTTGTGATAGTTATTATTAGCAACGCTTTTTTTAGGCAACGATTTTCTATCTTTTGCCAACAATTGTATTATATCTAAGACAACAATTATTAAGTTTCAGTAACAATTATTTAGGATTTAAAGCAACATTTTTAGTGTTTAGGCTAACACTTTTATTATCTATAGCAACACTATCAACAGTCTATGACAATATTTATTGCTCTAATATTGCAACACTTTTGTAGTCTCTAGTAACATTTCTCGCTATGGCGACTTTTTTATGTGAGTCTATAGCAACATTTCTTGATACAACTATCGCGACATTTTAATGTAAGCTTATAACAACACTTTCATACGCATTTATTTAGTAGCTCATTACAATAAAAATATTATACCAAAATATCCGACTACTACAAAAAGAAAACATTTATTTCAAATTAAGTTTTACTTATTCAAATAAAATATCCATAAAAATCATTCTAATAACAAAAACCATTATTATAATATGAATACATTAATTCAGAAAACTAATGTATCTCCATAAAGAACTAATAGTTCAAGCATCTAGAATAACCTATATAGTATTAAATTTATTTGTCCAAAATCAGTCCAAAAAGAACTTCAATCTGTACCCTTCCTGCCATCCTTGTATCCACCTTTCTCCTTCTATCTACCATCCTGTAAACAGAAAGATAATAATCAATATAATAGGAAAATTAATGCATGTAATCAAACCACAAAAGCTCACAATCATCAAACACCATAAATTTCACAATATCAAACAACATAATTCTAAATCTACATATAACAAAGTAAGTAAAGAAGCTTTATAAAACATAGCTATATGTAACCATGGCCAATAATGAAAGTGGTGTCAAGAAATTAGTTATGAATCACTTGAAATTGTAGACACCAAAACTCCTACAATCATTTGTGCACTCAAGCTAGGGTCCTTTTTCCGTAGTCGTCCAAGTGAAGGAGCAATTGAATCAAGAGTTTTTTGTTATCTTCAGGTTCCTTGCTCATATTTCGTGATTTTGAGGCTTAAGACTCAAATTCGTTTGACGCTCTTTTTAGCACCTAAGAGAAAGAAATGACGGAAAGCACATCATGAGCAAACACAAAAAAAAAAAAAAATTGTAAAAGCAACAATATTTTATAAGCCCAAGGACCCAAGCATATGGGATATAAACCAATACAGGACTTACAATCCTAGCATGAAGGAAGGAAACACATACACAATTTAAAGTGGTGAGCATAACTCCATACTGGACTTCATAATGATATATCAGATTATGTCCAAACAGAAATTCTATTTCTATTTGGAATAAATCTTTCAATACAAAAAGTTCCTTAACTTCTTCATATCAATCTCAAAATCTTAGTATGACTCTAGACCACTGTCACAATTCACAATTTATATAAACTTTTCCATTAGAGACAGCAGAGAGGGAAGGAGTAGAATGGACTTGAATGCTTATACATTACACTTGTTCATCAGGTTTATCAAGAACCACTAGAGATACTCACCATAAAAATCTCTTTGCAGTCGGTGGAGCAGAAATATTTTAGCTTAACTATTTTATTATTGAAACTTCACTTTGAGACGCTTACTCTATAGAATAATTTAGTGAGACTTATGTAATTCTCATTTTTATAAGAAGTATAATTTAAAGGCTTTTGTTGGATTAAGTTGGAGTAGAATATCCATATAATTTATCAAGATCGATGTTTCTAATTTCAGCAAGGTAAAATGTTTTGTGCAAAGTAAAAAAAAGGAACAATATTGCATTACTTATCTTGTATATTTTCATAATGTCTACCTAAATCCCAGTCGTACCAACATGCCATCAGAAAAAGCAATGTGAGAATAACGGTAAACAATATATATGGCCAATGTTTTTCAGCAAGTTCTAAATTAAATTATTTGGAGTACAAACAAAGATGACAATTGCAAAAGTATATACCTGATGTAGACCAAGTCGTCCGGTCTCTGTGTAGAAGTTGACAATGCAAATGTCTGGATTCATCTGGGGAAGGATGTGTTCTGGAAACTTTTGAATAGCTCCTTATAAGAGCTAGTGAATCTAGCGTAGCTCTATCAACCAGCCCAAGAAACTCGGGGGTAATACCAGGTGGCTTAGATCTATCTATTCGTCTTCTTTTCTGATACTTCCTCATCTGATGATCCCAATCAAGACCAAGGCACATCATATGCAGCCGGAGTTTTCCTCCATATTGCGATGCTACTAATGTGTGGCTTTTTAAAGAACTTTGGAGGGCATATATTGTGAAATTAGAGTTTTTATTTTTATTTTTGCGTTTATGAATTGTTAAATGAATATATGCCTACAACTATAACGCAGGCCAAGTAATAGATTATTGGCAAATGCGCTTGTCAAACATTTTAACCGCTACAGTTCATGGCATCATCTACTAATCTTAAAACCCCAGCATCAATAGAAATCTCAACCATATTCGAAGACTTCAAGCAAAAACACTGGCTATGAGCAACCAAAATATCAGTAGCCTCGAGCAGCTTCAATCGTTCCGGCATGATGCTGGGATTCAAAGAATCCTAGTTTTACAATGTATACGGTGCATTTTAATCTATAATCCAAGTTCGCAATCTAACTGACAAACAAAAGAGTTTCTAATGTAATTAAAAAAATTGATTTAGATTCCACATGTAAGAAAGATCAATCTCCACAACAGATGAAAAAAAATTACAAACACAGACTTATATACCAACTCAGAAATACACACGTGAGAAAAAATACACGAAACAGAACAGTTTAGTATTGAAAATAAAAAAATGAACAAACATAACCCAAATTCCCCAATCAACCAAATTCCCCAATTAACCGAATTCCCCGATTAAGAACCCTAATTTCGCCCTCGAGACTACACAAAAAAAAAATCAATTATAATCGGTAAATAACTTAAACAACAAAATTGTGAAATTTAAGACCAAATTCGAAGAGATACATACCAACTCACATTGTTCTTTTCGCCAATTCAACACTGAATTTCGCCAATTTCGTCCCAATACCCATGTCAAAAACGTGAATCCACAATCATCTGCTGCTTCAAGAAACGATGATAAAAGAGTCAAAGAGTCGAAGATAAGAGAAGAGAAGAGAAGAGGAGAGAAGCAAACGCAGAGGGAGGGACGAAGAGGCAGGAAGAGAAGCAAACGCATAGCAGGGTCGAAGAGAGTACCTTAAAGGGTTTTGGCCTTTTCGGGTGAGAAAGTTGTGAAAAAAAGGGGGGAGGGAAAACCCAAAAAAAATGCTCTATTGAAATTTTTTCACTAAATCTGTTTTTTTATATTTTTTTTATTTTTAACATGTTTTACATGCTTGACAAAAAAACTGTTGCAATATCTCATTAAAATATTAAAAAAACTACAAACTGTTGCAATAAAATAGTCATAATATATAACTGTTGCAATAGTTTTTCTATAGCAACGTTTTTCCAAAGTCAAAGTCTGCTTAAATTAATAATTATTTAACTGTTGCAATGGCTATGATATAGCAACGCTAGTAAGACTGTTGCATAAAAGGGCGTTGCTATAGCCCTATTTTGTAGTAGTGAATGGAATGTATTACCTTTTGGATATAAAAATGCCCCTGGAAGATTCCAAGCATTTATGGATAAATATTTAAATCAATTATCAAATTGTGTAGTTTACATTGATGACATACTAATCTATTCAAAAACCCAAGAAGAACACTATAAGTTAATAGAACAATTTATAGAACTAATTAAAACTAGTGGTATAGTTTTAAGTAAAAGGAAAATGGAATTATTTAAAACTCAGATTGAATTCTTAGGATTTGAAATAGATAAAGCTAGAATAAAAATGCAAGATCATATAGCTCAAAAAATTATTGAGTTCCAAAAAGAAATCAATATATACTAAGAAAGAATTACAAAAATTCCTAGGAATAGTAAATCAAGTTAGAGAATTTATTCCTAAATTATCACAATACACTGAACCTTTAACTAAGAAACTAAAGAAAGACTATGATTTTAGATGGGAAGAAACTGACACAAAAATTTTAGAAAAAATCAAAGATTTAGTCAAAAAATTACCCAAATTAAGTTTTTCCGATGAAGATAAAGAATTCACATGGATAGTGGAAACAAATGCTAGTGAAACCAATAATGGTTATGGAGCCGTATTAAAATATAGATATAAAAATGATAAAAAGGAAAATGTGTGCAGATATCATTCAGGGACATTTAAGGCAAACGAAATTAATTGGGATATAAATAAAAAAGAATTAAAAGCAGTAAAATATGGAATCAAAAAATTTGAATGTTACATAGTTTATAGCAAATTTATAATTAGAACATATAATAGAACTGTTAGAAGCTGGCTAACCCAAAAATTGCAGGATTCTATTACAAGAAAGGAGATAAACCGGATTATAGCCGACATCAATCAATATGAGTTTAGTATTGAATTACTAAAAACTAACGACAATTGTTATGCAGATTATCTCTCCAGAGCTAGTCCAACAACTGGTTCTAAAGAATCAGGCACAAGAGCTACAAATCAAAGAGCTAATGGATGAGCTAACTCTCCTAAAAAGAGAGAAAGCAGTTTCCGATAATCCTGGCAAGGAGAAAATGGATATTGGCAGTAGCCAAAGCTATATTGGCAAAAGCCAAAACTATATTGGCAGTAGCCAAAATTATAAAACTCAAGCTATTACAAGAAAAGTTAATACTCCTATAACCAGGAGAAATATGTCTTTACAAAATTATTTTTCAGGCCAAGATAAACCTAAAACCCTTCTTAACGAGATAGAATTTCCAACCCTCGTGCCAGATACAACCTCATTTTTAGAAAAACTAACCCTTGGATCAAAAAAAAAATTATTTAGAAGCAGACTTTAACTCTGTATACTCTCTTCATTCACGCTTCACCCAACTACTGGTATCAGAGCTTACTATTCATAAGCCTACTATTCACCGTTTCACCGGAGCTATACAAATAGAAGATATTTCACAAGTAATTATGGAAGCAGATAAGGTAATTCTTTTCTCTATGAACTGAATTTAAATTCAATCCCCTAGGTTATAATAGTACTAAGATCTGTTAAGATGATTCTATAGTTTTATATAGGATGTATGCTATCTTAAATATGCTTTCCCCGATTAAGTAAACTCATGTTTAGAAACCAAGAGACAATTGGTAGCAGGAGCCCATCTTGCCGTTATGAATGAGAAGGCGTTGTAGGGCGTGATGCATAAAACCTATGTGGTGAGGTTGACAAACATGAATTTATTTAATTATGCGTAAGTGCTTAAGGGTTGTCAAAGCGGATTAGCAGTACTTATATGAAAATTGATAGAATTGTTATTAACCGATTAAGGTTTATTATGAGCAAAAGGGATTGAGTCTTAAAAAGAAGTTCATAAAGAAAAACGTCTAGAAACCTAAATATTTTATTTTGCTTACCTACCTGATTTATGAATTCTCAAATAACAAATGTTAAATTATGTATTGAATGGATAAATTATACTTTACAATTTAAAATTGATAACCTAAAAGAGCAACTAAGAATTTCTCATATTCACGCAGCTAAAGAAGAAGATCTTGATTTAGGGAACATTTTAATTAATTTATTACAGGAAGAACACAACCGGATAGATAAACTTGTACAAGTACAACTAGAAATTAAAAAATTATTAGATTTCTTAAAACAAATAGAGCTCAGACAATCATTAATAGACCTTGAACAATTAATAAATTCAATATGACTAAATCACAAATTAGAAAAGTCCTAGAAGATATTGAAATGCGACAAAATATGTTAAATTTTCAAATACGGATCCAACAAGATAAAATAGATGAATTCGAAAATTATTTATATGAAGCCAATAGAAGAAAAGATACTGAATTAAGAGATGCTTTAAGAAAATATCTAACTAGTCTACAAAATAAAAAGAACCAAAAGCTAATCGCTAAACAAGACCTTAAAGATTTACAAAATTCATTATACGTATGAGTAAATCACAAGTAAACAGAGCAATGAGAAAGGCTAATTGGGAATATTTTATATCACTTATGCAATCTGATATTAAAAGTTTAGAATTAAGTAATCAAAAGCAGATAGCTATCATTAATAAATTACAAATATTAGAACGTGCAACATTAAATGATAATTATGACTATGAAGATATTGACAAGGAGTTAAAACCTTTTGAAGATCAAATAGAACGGCTAGAAATACAAATTAAGGAACATGAAGATATTGCTAAGAAAATCATAACATATTATAATAATTATAAGATAAATAGAAAACCAGCCTTATGCTTATGAGTGAACTAGAAAAAGAAGAACACTTAGGTACTAGTTTAAGAATAATTAATACGAATATTTTGTTAGTTATAAAATTACTAAACGAGAGTAAAAATAAATCAGACAAACCAGAGTCGAGTAATACTAAGTTACCAATAGAATTAGAGGAACAAGGTTATGAAATATTAGGAAAGAAGATCACTAAAGAATATTCACAGTTATTTCCCGAATTACTTTTAAGAAAGAAAATAGAAGTAGAATATGAACGAGTATTTAAACAAGAATAATGAATAATGAATAAAAACGAAAAAAACCATTGAAGAAAAAATTATTAGATATCCGGACGGTCCATTTAAAATACATAAGACTAATCAAAATAGAGAATTTGCAGAAATTAGTAATGGCACATTTTATTTAATTAAAGATCGAAAACAAATGATATTAGAAAATGAATTCGACAGAGAAAGAAGACTGGCGCTAGAACATAATTTAGTACAACTGACAAACATAGAATGTAGCTATTAGGACAACAAAACAATTAACGATATTTATAAAAAACTAGAAAAATTAGAAAGGAAATATGATGAAAGAATGAGAAAAATGGAAGAATCCATTAGAATAATACATCTTAATACCAAACAAATATTAGATAAAATCTATAGAGTAGAGAATAATTTTAATGAAGAAATACAAAATCTTAAAATAGAATATAATAATAAATTTGATAAAATCGAAGAACAATTTCTAAATAATATTCACGACAATAATGAAATACCAGAAATCCATGAATCAGATAACGAGACCCTAAATAATACTGTTATAGAAGCCTTAACTACGGAAATTGAAAGAATTGAAGTAAACAATATAAATGTGTTACAAGACAGTGATGAAACTTGTTCTGAACAATCCAGTCAAGAATTTAGATATTCAAATTATTTAGAAGCAGACTTTAACTCAGATAAAGATGAAGAAGTTAACGTACTTACGAAAGTCTACAGAGATGGAGATTATGATTATATGGAAACTGATAGAAGTTATAAACCTACCTTTAAAAAGAAAAAATATGATTATAAGTATAAAAATAACAACTATATATGGAAATATAGAAGTAAAATAGAAAACGACTATATACCAAGAGATAATCAATCAGGAGAAACTTTACATTTAGATTGTTCTATAAATGCTGAAATAGACATACAAAATTGGGTATCTAGGATAACTGCAAAATTAATCGAAGCAAAAATACACGTTAGTGCGGCGGCTAATTATATTGAAGCTACTATAACAGGAATAGCTAAAAGCTATTTAACTAATATAGGCATACTAGAATTAACAGATCTAAGAAGTACTAAGATAGAAGGAACCGAAATGACAGATCCAATACAAATGTTGAAAAAATACGAAAAAATAATTCGAAGAGAATTTGGTAATCCAAATACAGATTTAAAATATGCTATAGCCAAAAAGGAGTATTGCAAATCCCAATTATATAATATGCAAATATGTTCTATGTGTCCAGAAGATTTAAATAAATACAATTGTGCATTCCAAATGAATTATTATGAATTAGGAACTGCCCCCTGAACAATTAGCTGTATTTCGAAAATTATATTTTGAAAAATTACCAAAACCTATAAATACTATGGTACAACAAGCTTATTACACAGAACCTAAAATAGGAACTTTAGGAGAACAAATAGCATATTTACAAGCATGGTATAAAAATTATTGTATGGAAGTTCATAACCAAAAGGAATTTAAAAAACAAGCTAAAATTAGTGACTGTTGTGACAGATATGAAATACCTAAATTTGGATGTCACAAATTAAACAAAAGATATAAAGCAAAAAGACCTAAATTAATGCGAAGACGATACAAAAGATTCAAACCATATGGAAAATATAAAAATAAGAAAAGATCAAATAAAAATTACTTTATTAAAAGAAGAATTTATAAATATGCAAAAAACCCCAAACGATGTAAATGTTACAATTGTGGACAGATAGGTCATATAGCAAGAGAATGCAAAACTTAGACAAATAGAAATAATACTAAAAATGTAAATTTCATTGAACTCCATATAGCAGAATATGAATTAGGTAAAACCAATATACCACCAAATGAAGAAATATATGTGCTCGAATATGAAACAGATAATGATGAAATCAATGGAATAGAAAGTCATGAAGAAAGTAATGAAGAAAAAGATAATATTGAAACTGATAGTGATGAATAAAGAACTACAACAAGTTGATTATGATGAAGATATTACGGAACAACATAGAAATCAAAGAGCTATTTTTGACTTACAAAAATATAATGAATTAAAATATGAAGGATTTACTTTGTCACCCGATAAAATAGTAGATAAGAAAAAATTTGACTTCACAAATTTAACAAGGTATTTTAAAAAGAAAAAGGAAGAATATTTAGTTATAGCAGATAGAGAACATGTTATAGATATAACCCAAGTACAAGGAAATACTAGAGTCCCTTTAATAACACAAGAAGTGTTAAATGAAGAAATAACCAAAATTAACAATGCATTAAAAAATAAACCAATTATATTTAGATTTGTAGAACTAGCAGCCATCGAAATAATAATAAAAGCATGTTTTAAAGAAGGAATAGATACTCCCTTAGAGTTAGAATTAGCTGATGACAGAATAAAAGAACCAGTAGAACAAGCTATTATAGCACAACTTAAAGGAAATCTTATTTATCAGAAAGTAAGGTCCATAATTAAACCAAACTATTCTATAAGTTTAACTGACCAAAACATAGAAAAAGCATTAGTATTATATTGGATGCTAAGTGGAATAAACATGACCAATGGATCAAAAGTTATGACAGTACAATGTAAGAATGCTTATATTCTAACAGACCAACATCAAGTTTATACCAAAAATAAATTGAGACCAATTACTATAGATACCCCTTTTACAGATCTTATTTTACCTATAGAAAAAGGATTAAAATTATATTCAAAACCAAACTATGAAGATCTAGAAATAGTAAAGAAACCATTATAAGTATTTCTCGATCCAAACGACACTTAACTGATAATCTACCTATTCAACTAAAATCATATGAACATTATATAATTATACAAATAGGAACAAAAAACCTAACAGCACAAATAGACATCAATATTGAAAATAATTATATCCCATTAGAAAAACTGTCTCTTAACATCAATGAGAATTTTAATAGATTAATTACCCTAACAACAAAGATTGCACTACAAGATATAAACATTGAATATGTTATAACTCTAAATAACAAAGTAATATTAGGAAAAGATTTCTTAGAGAAAGTTAAACCATGGAAAATAAACCAAGACTATTTTGAATTTACATATAATCAAACCCATTTTAAAACAAAAACAATAAATGAATAACACTATACCCAGTTTAATTGAACTAGTAAAATTACAAAAACAATTGGAAATAGCAAAAGAAGAAAAGATTTATCTAAGTCAAAGGCTAAACTACATTAGATTTGCAGGATGTCATCGCGATAGTATACGATTATATTCTAAAAAGGAACAAGAGAAAACTAGAGACATAGAAATATTAGAACAACGATTACATAAAATGAAAAATGACTTAGTAATTCTTAATCACCATGAGTAATTTAATCTATATACTTATAAAAATAATTTTTGAAGGATATAAAAGTAAATATTATACACCAATGGTAGATACAGGAGCACAAACAACAATAATGAAAGAAAATTGTTTACCAGAATGGAAAATCCTACGTACACCATTTCGAATAAATGGATTTAATAATAATAGCAGTAAAATTACACTTTACCAAACAAACGTAAAAATACAAATTTGGGATAAAATCTTACTTATACCTAAGGTATATTGCTTTGAATTAATAGGAAAAGATATTATATTAGGAACAAATTTCTTAAACCAATATAAACCATTTAGTATAGATAAAGAATTTCTTACCCTGTTTACCCCTTGTCGACATAAGTTAAAAGCCAAGGTAGTTACTAATAAAGAACGATTACCAATGCAGTGGGAAAAATGTGCAATAGGTACAGAAGCAAAAATAGTCCAAAAAATGCATACTAAAAAAGAAAATAACACTCTTGACATAATAGAAATAGGAATATTACATTTAGATAAACTTACTCCTTTGAAAAACCATTTAGAAGAACTATGTAGTGACAATCCATTAGAAAATTGGCATAAGAATAAAACAGAAATAAAAATGACATTAAAAGACCCGAATAGCATAATATCACAAAAACCCTTTAATAATACCCAAAAAGATGAAAAATAATTTAAAATGCATATAACAGAACTATTAGCTAGCCAATTAATTAGACCAAGTAATTCAAAACATAGTAGCAGTGCATTTATAGTTAATAATCACTCTGAACAAAAAAGAGGTAAAATCCGAATTGTTATAGATTATCGAATTCTAAATGAAAAAACAATTACATATAATTACCCTATACCAAATAAGATACTTAAAATGAGGCAAATACAAGGTTACAATTATTTTTCAAAGTTTGATTGTAAAAGTGGTTTTCACCAACTAAAATTAACCGAAGACTCTAAACAATTAACAGCATTCAAAGTCCCTAGCGGATTTTATGAATGGAATGTATTACCTTTTGGATATAAAAATGCCCCTGGAAGATTCCAAGCATTTATGGATAAATATTTAAATCAATTATCAAATTGTGTAGTTTACATTGATGACATACTAATCTATTCAAAAACCCAAGAAGAACACTATAAGTTAATAGAACAATTTATAGAAATAATTAAAACTAGTGGTATAGTTTTAAGTAAAAGGAAAATGGAATTATTGAAAACTCATATTGAATTCTTAGGATTTGAAATAGATAAAACTGGAATAAAAATGCAAGATCATATAGCTCAAAAAATTATTGAGTTCCAAAAAGAAATCAATACTAAGAAAGAATTACAAAAATTCCTAGGAATAGTAAATCAAGTTAGAGAATTTATTTCTAAATTATCACAATACACTGAACCTTTAACTAAGAAACTAAAGAAAGACTATGATTTTAGATGGGAAGAAACTGACACAAAAATTTTAGAAAAAATCAAAGATTTAGTCAAAAAATTACCCAAATTAAGTTTTCCCGATGAAGATAAAGAATTCACATGGATAGTGGAAACATATGCTAGTGAAACCAATAATGGTTATGGAGCCGTATGAAAATATAGATATAAAAATGATAAAAAGGAAAATGTGTGCAGATATCATTCAGGGACATTTAAGGCAAACGAAATTAATTGGGATATAAATAAAAAAGAATTAAAAGCAGTAAAATATGGAATCAAAAAATTTGAATGTTACATATTTTATAGCAAATTTATAATTAGAACATATAATAGAACTGTTAGAAGCTGGCTAACCCAAAAATTGCAGGATTCTATTACAAGAAAGGAGATAAACCGGATTATAGCCGACATCAATCAATATGAGTTTAGTATTGAATTACTAAAAACTAACGACAATTGTTATGCAGATTATCTCTCCAGTGCTAGTCCAACAACTGGTTCTAAAGAATCAGGCACAAGAGCTACAAATCAAAGAGCTAATGGATGAGCTAACTCTCCTAAAAAGAGATAAAGCAGTTTCCAATAATCCTGGCAAGGAGAAAATGGATATTGGCAGTAGCCAAAGCTATATTGGCAAAAGCCAAAACTATATTGGCAGTAGCCAAAATTATAAAACTCAAGCTATTACAAGAAAAGTTAATACTCCTATAACCAGGAGAAATATGTCTTTACAAAATTATTTTTCAGGCCAAGATAAACCTAAAACCCTTCTTAACGAGATAGAATTTCCTACCCTCGTGCCAGATACAACCTTATTTTTAGAAAAACTAACCCTTGGATCAAAACAAACCATGAGCCCCTAGGTTCGAACGTATATTTCCAATTTCCTAGTAATTGCCAATAAGCTAAACACAAACCCAGAAGTAACCACAAAAAATAGCCAGTCAGAGATAGAGAGCGGTTGTGTCACAAACCCTCTTAAAAAGATAAATGAGTTAATTGCCTTCCCAGGTTGTAATACAAATATGATTAAAGCAGCTTATGACTATGGCCTTCTAAATTCAGTTTATACCATAAACGGAGAAGAACTATCGTCAATACCCAAGTTATATAGAGCAGCTAGAAACTATTTAAATATCACAAAGGCTCAAATGATCTTTGTGCGATGCTATACAGCCCCTGGCGAAGTTACACATCAAGAAATAAAGCAATGTATACGAGTAGTCAAAATGGGATGTACCCCCAATTTCCTTATCCCAGAAGAGATAAAAGCTCAACCTGAGCTAAATATCAATGATATACCGGAAATCCTCCGAGAAAAAAGAGCAGTAAAAATAAAGACAATTTATGAAGCATTATGCAACATAATACAAACTCCAGTATGGGTAAACCATAAGGAGCTTAATACTCTTATCATGTCTCAAAGCAGAGAATATGGATATGACTCCATAGAAGTTATTAAGTCATGGATATGGAGTTTACTCCACCCTGATCAGGAGCCAGTTACTCGGTACATTCCGAGAAATTTTATGACACCCGGATACTACGAAAAAACATCAGAATCGGATGCAGCAAAATAATAATCATATTTGCCAGCTATGCAAGAACCAACAAAATACAGTCCCTACAATTGAAGATATGGATGATGAAGATAGAACCGAATCCTCTGACGGACAGGAAGTTGTAACAAGATAAGATACTTTTGTACTATCATATAATCTTGTGATAGATAAACTTTGTAATAGTTACCACAAGACAAAAGTTAGGCGGCTAAACGCATAAAATATGTAAAGTGAATAGTGTACAGTACGTTTCCAGTAGCACTTTTCACTATAGCTACAGTAGTATGAATAGTATTATGAATAGTATTGTTAAAACGGACGGTACTTGTAATATGTTTGCCTATAAATAAATCAGCTGATGAAGCTAGAGGATCATCAGCAAGTATTCTCTCCATATCTTTTCTCTCTCTAAAAAACCTTTCTCTATACTCTCTTCATTCACGCTTCACCCAACTACTGGTATCAGAGCTTACTATTCATAAGCCTACTATTCACCGTTTCACCGGAGCTATACAAATAAAAGATATTTCACAAGCAATTATGGAAGCAGATAAGGTAATTCTTTTCTCTATGAACTGAATTTAAATTCAATCCCCTAGGTTATAATAATACTAAGATCTGTTAAGATGATTCTATAATTTCATATAGGATGTATGCTATCTTAAATATTCTTTCCCCGATTAAGTAAACTCATGTTTAGAAACCAAGAGACAATTGGTAGCAGGAGCCCATCTTGCCGTTAAGAATGATTATTTATTATTTATTATTTATTATTTATTATTTATTATTTATTATTTATTATTTATTATTTATTATTTATTATTTATTATTTATTATTTATTATTTATTATTTATTATTTATTATTTATTATTTATTATTTATTATTTATTATTTATTATTTATTATTTATTATTTATTATTTATTATTTATTATTTATTATTTATTATTTATTATTTATTATTTATTATTTATTATTTATTATTTATTATTTATTATTTATTATTTATTATTTATTATTTATTATTTATTATTTATTATTTATTATTTATTATTTATTATTTATTATTTATTATTTATTATTTATTATTTATTATTTATTATTTATTATTTATTATTTATAATTTATAATTTATAATTTATAATTTATAATTTATAATTTATAATTTATTATTTATTATTTATTATTTATTATTTATTATTTATTATTTATTATTTATTATTTATTATTATTATTATCATTATTATTATTATTATTATTATTATTATTTATTATTAGTAAAATTATTATTTTTATTATTATTATTAATTTTTATTATATTATTATTTTTTATTATTATTATGGTTATTATTATTTATTTTTTATTATCATTATTTATTTTTTATTATTATTATTTATTATTTATTATTATTATTTATTATTATTATTATTTATTATTTATTATTATTTATTATTATTATTTATTATTTATTTATTATTAATTATTTTTAGTTATTTATTATTATTTATTATTTATTATTATTATTATTATTTATTATTTATTATTATTCATTATTATTATTATTATTTATTATTATTTTTATTTATTATTTATTATTATTATTTAGCAAAATAAGTTCAGTTCAGCAAAAATAAGTAAAAATAAGTTCAGTTCAACAAAAATAAGTAAAAATAAGTTCAGTTCAGCAAAAATAAGTTCAGTTCAGCAAAAATAAAATAAGTTCAGTTCAGTTCAGCCAAAATAAGTTCAAAAGAACAGGGCCTACGTAGTTAGGAGGTCAGTTAGGTTATTTATTTTTGATAGGTGCACGACACGCCTATCACTAACCGAGGGAGTAGGACGCCGCTCGGATGAGGATTGATGAGCCCGATGCTATCCGAGTGGGTGCCATGAGTACTTAGCCATACTTGACTAAGTGTAAAGTGGCTCAGTAGAGGAGTACGTGGACTCCATGCTGACCGAGGGAGTAGGACGTCGCTCGGATGGTGACTAATGAGCCCCATGCTGTCCGAGCGGGTGCCATGAGTACTTAGCCATACTTTACTAAGTGTTTGAGTAACGCTCCTCAAAATGCTGAGTGAGGTCATGTAACTCTCCTCGAGATATCGAGGGAGGTCATGGGACGCTCACTAGTAGAATTTTTGCTTACTGCTGCGGTGGAATTGCTGTGGTTTTACCCATACGCAACAATAAATCACGTACAAATAAAAGGTAAAATAGAAAATACACCTATTGCTGCGGTTCCCAGCCAAAACTGCAGCAATAGATGTCAACGAGAAAAATTTTCAAATTTGGTTGATTGTTTGACCAGTTCTATTGCTGCGGTTTCCAGCCGAAACGGTAGCAATAGATTAAAATATTATTTTTTTAATAATATATGAACCTATTGCTGAGGTTCCTAAAAAACCGCAGCAATAGACTCTGATTTAATATGTAAAACACGCGTGCTGTTAGGGTTCTATTGCTTCCTCACTTTTATTCTCTCATCTCGCCGTTTCTCTCACCTCTCATTTCTCATCCTCTCATCTCGCCGGTCGTTCTTCTTCGTCCTTGCCACTCATCATCTCACGGGCCTGAACGTTTTACCTTCTTCAAGTCGCCAATCAACGAAGCCCGACGTTCCTCGTCTTCAAATTTCGAGCTTCCTCCATCACTGTCGCTTCTCTCGCTGCCGCCCTTGCCTCATTCTCCCTCTCAGTCGCCATTTATCAAGAGAACAGAACAAGGTCCTAATTATCAAGCTGTATAAATCAAGATCAAGGCAAGGAATTTTGGCACATATGTGTGATGTATTGGATTTTGGGCTTGCCAATGCCAGTTGGTGATAATTAGATCTTTGCTAGCCACGTTAGTTCCATATAATCAATATGGGGAAGGTACCATGGTGTTCAGATTTTTTTTTGGTGGATTTTCGAGTTGAACAATACTGGTGAAATCTTGGCTTTACCGGCAAAGGATGAGAATCCTTTTTTTATTTTCATTTTCTTATTTTTTATTTTTAATATATTTTTTGTAATTTGTTGTTGTAACTGTTGTTTTTATATTTTTGCTTTTTCATTTTAATTTTTGATCTTTTGCATTATTTATGTAACTAGCTTTTTAATCTTTATATATTAATGAGATTTTTTGTGATTACTTTTGATTTATGTTATGTTCTACAACTTTTGGTGTTGATTCTTTAGTTTCATTTCTGTTTTTTGTGGTCTGCTTTGCATACAAATTTTTCCCGTTATAAGTAGAGGTCAATTTTTTTTTTTTACTAGGGCACGTACTGCTGCGGTTTTGGAAAAAAACCGCAGCAATAGGCCTGTATTTTTAATATTATAAAATACATGCTAATGCGGTTTCGGGTAGGAACCGCAATAATATGTTACCCTATTGCTACGGTTTTGGGTAGGAACCGCAGCAATAGGTAATTACCTATTGCTGCGCCCTTAATTGTTGCGCTGTCAAAACCGCCGCAATAGGCCACTTAATGGCCGCAGTAATAAGCATTTATTCTACTAGTGGCTCCTCGACACGTTGAGGGCTTATGAGCCTCAAGTGGCCGAGGGAGGTCCTTAGCCTTATTTTGGCTCAGTATTTGAGTGACGCTCCTCAAATTGCTGAGGAGGTACCAATGAATATGCTCCTCGACTCGGGGGAGTTTACGACCTCCATGTTTCCCGAGGATGTCTCATGACGCTACTCGGATGTCGAGTAGGTGCCAGTTAACGATACTTAGCCGTTTTTGGCTAAGTCAGTAGGACGCTCCTCTTATGACTAAGGAGGTGCCAATGAATATGTTTGTCGACTCGGGGGAGTTTAGGAGCTCCATGTTTCTCGAGGAGGTTTCATGACACTATTCGAATATCGAGTAGGTGCCAGTTAACGATACTAGTCGTTTTTTGGCTAAGTTAGTAAGACGCTCCTCTTATGACTAAGAAGGTGCTGATGGAGAAATTCTCGACTTCTGAGGCTTATTAGCCCCATCCTTCCTCCTTTGAGCGTATTTATTTGTCCAGCTGAGGGGTTCCAAGTAATTAGCCTATCGCTGGATGAACAGATAGGGTAGCATCATTCATTCCCGAGGCGGTCGTCCAACAGAAATCGAGAGGGACCCATGTTCTGGGGTACCCTGCTAATCCCGAGGGGGGGCTCAGGATTATTCCTCGCTTTAAGTTAGGTGCCCTGAGCAGTTCATTTTCTTTGTCCGAGTTGCTTCTTTAGACCAAGGGGGTGTCGTGCTTGGATGGAAAGGGGTGGCTTTGAGCGTCACCACTTTGACGTCGGGGTATTGTAGCTGAGAATTGCTTACCTTTTGATTGATGAGACAACGCTATTTATAGAGGATGGGACCTCCAATAAATGAGGGTATTTTAGTCAGCTCCAGCTGGTGGAGGATTGTCTTCCCAAGAGGTAGGGGTATTTTAGTAACTTCGCCATAGGTGGGTTGGTCCAAGAAATGGGCCCAAAAAACAACCTTTGTAATTTCTCCTTAGTTGCTGAGACTCTTCCCTCTCGTCCTTATCAAAGTATGATTAAACTTTCGTGTTGGTTTTGCTCTATATTAGTATGGCTTAAGGTTGGTAAAGTTGGGTTCTCTAGCAGCTATAAGTTGATCCTACACTTTGGTTATAGGATTAGTTCTCAAATAAAGCTATGTTTTAAGCTTTTGAGAGGGAAATTACAGGCTATTATCCATAAATTGGTTTAGTTCTTTCAATCAAATCCTCTTGAGCTAGGGTTTTGTCCGAGTTTTTGGGCTTTTGGTTGAGTGCTGCTTTTTCCTTTAATTAATGAGTGGCAGAGAGCTTGAGTGTTGTGTGAGAGAGTGGTGGTTTTTGTCGTAGTGTCATTCATTATCAGTGAGATTTGCTTCTTAAATCTCCTTTGTTCTTGGAGTACTATTAATCAAGTGCACAGAGTTTTTACTCAGAACGAAAACCTAGCATTAATGGTGATGGTAAGTTTCTTTTTTAAAGTTGAATTGAAGAGTGTTTGTAATAATGCCCGTGTGACTTATCCCTGCTATAAGAGGGGCTGTAAGGTTAGGAATTCTTCTTCTTTCCACTTCCCTCTTATTTCCCTGTCTGTTTTCTTTAGTCATTGCAAAATTTCTTGTTTTATTTCTGAAAGAGTGAGCAGCCCTAAAATCGTTGCTATATCCTTTAAAAATGTTGCTCTGTCTTCTGGTTATCGCTAGAAGGATGGGAATGGTTTCTCTGGTGATGCGAATGTGTGTATGATTCTCCTGTTATTGCTTCTAATGCTGCTATTGTTGAATGTGTGTATGATTCTCCTGCTGATGTTATATTTCTATTAGAAAATGATGAGATAATAAGCTTCCATCTACTTGTGCGATTGCCTTGAGTTATTGGCTTGATTACGAAAACTTCTAATTTTTGCGGTATTCTTTTAAGATTGGATGATGTGAAGGAAACCGGATTCCCCATAAAGGATATCCTCATTGATTACTCTTGGTTACCTAAGAAATTAGTTAATTTCATTTATTGGAATTGGGCTCAAATATGCTCTCTAGTAATAGGTGTGTTAGCTGTCAGCTATTGTTATTTAAAGATGTCAATCTATGTATTTGGATTGGCTTTCTATGTTCTGGCAATCTCAATGAAATCCATTCTAGACTACAGAAGTTATTGGAATGGATTTTGTTGGTTGTATTGCATAGTTTTGATCTTATATAAAAACTCTCCGCTTCTTAGAAATCTTGGCTTTTCAATTGAGAAATCTTTTTGTTACTCCATTCTAGGCCCTAGAAGCTATTGGAATGGAGTCAAGTGGTTATCGTGTCTTTTGCCGGCTGAAGGCTATTCCTATTGTTTGGAGCATGTCTCACCAAAAGTAAATTTCCATGAGTATTTCCAAATAGTTATTGCATTGTGTATGCGTCTTTGTAGTATGTTTGTTATATCTGGTCACTTATTTAAAGAAAAGAACAAGTGGTTATTTTCCATAGAGGTATTAGTTTCTAATGGTGTATTTATGCATATTATAGAAATGTTCATGATTAAAGTTAGATTTTTTACGATGCTGGTAATAGAAGGTGCTATGGTGGTGGTTGTTGTGCTTTATTTTTTAGTCTTCTACTTTGAAGACTACAAGTGTCCTGCTCCTAGAATGACAATTTTTTTGGCAGTCTCAGTATCTATTACTGTTGAAAGTGAGAGATTGTTCCAATTTAAGGTCTCATTATCCTATAATTCTAGAAATCTTGATATGGTTTTTTGGGTTCTTAGATTATTTTTCAGAATATTATTTGGTGTTTTTGGGTTTGTTATTAGTCTCTATATAAGTATAAGATTTGTCACTCATTATACTGCTTTTCAAGGCCATTTTTTAAGTATTGTAAATGGAAAACGATGTAGTATTCAGTGCAAAGTGCCTGAAGAGAAGCAGATATTAAGGTTAGGATGTTGTTCTCAAATTCCTCAAATTTAAATGTCTACAACTTTTTGGAATGTGCGTGGTTGCCAAAGGAAGAACCTTTTTGCTGAAATAAAAAGCTTTTGTTCTGCAAATCATATTGAGATTATGATGATTTGTGAAACAAAATCTTCTATTCCTCCTACTTCTAGTGCTATCAAGAGATGTGGTTTTTCTAAATTTGATTTTATTCCTACTATTGGTAGAACTGGTGGAGTGTGGGTTATGTGGAAAAATAGTATATCTAATTCTTTTTGCTTGAATGTAATTCATGAAAGTTCTCAATTTCTGGTATGTAATATAAAGTTTAGTGTGTTAAATATCTCATTTGTAGCAATTTTTCTCTATGCTCCTGCCTCCTCTAGTGGCAAAGAAATGTTTTGGAATGAAGTTATTAATTATACTAAAGCTTTAGAGATCCCATATATTCTAATTGCGGATTTCAATGAGCTTAGTTATGATTCAGACAAGAGTGGAGGCATCCCTGTCTCCTTAGCAAGATTGTCTCGGATGAATGACATTAAGAGTCAATTAAATTGTTGTGAATTACCTTTTTCAGGCCAATGTTATACTTGGCGGAAAAAAAGAAGTGGAAATGATAATGTTCTTGAACATTTAGAAAAATGTGTGGCTAGTTTAGATTGGTTGAATTTATTTCCTTTAGCTAAGCTTAGGCATCACATTTTCTCTTCTTCTGATCACTGTTTCATTTCTTTGTCTTTTCTTCCTTTTTCTTCCTCCTCCATTTAAGTTTGAGAAAATGTGGTGTTTAAGGAAAGATTTTGATGTGCTAGTTAAAAAAACTTGGTGTACAAAAATTTCTGGCTCTTTTATGTATAGATTAGTCCAAAAATGTAAACTTCTCAAGTTAAAAGCAAAAAGAATGGAACAAAACTCGGTTTGCAATGTTTTTCGCCAACTTATAGCAGTTGATAAGAAACTTGAAGCTATTCAAGATCAGATTATCATTGATCAAGATAATGTTAGCTTACAAAAAGTGCAAGATATATGGTTAGTGAAACGCCGAAATTTATTTGAATTCCAAGAAAATTTTTGGTTCCAAAGGGCTAAGACTACTTCATTTGCCAAAGGTGACACTAATTCTAAGTATTTTCATGCTTGTGCTTCCGTTAAAAAGAATCGAATAAATCTTGATTCATTCACTACGCAAAATAGTGATATTATAACAAATCCTCAACGGATTTCGTTTCATATTATGAAGGAATTTGATGAACGATTTCTTAGTGATGTTAGTTGTACGTTTGATAGTCAACGTGATTTTTCGCTTATTACTCCCGTTATTTCTGAAGTGGATAATCAGTTTTTAACTCAGGTTATATCTGATGAGGAAATAAAAATAGCTTTATTAGATCTTGCCCCAGATAAATCCCCTAATCCAGACGGGTTCCCCCCAGTTTTTCTTTCAAAAATACTGGGCATTGGTGGGGAATTCATTTATTAAAGCCGTTAAAGTATTTTTTCATTCAGGCCTAATTTTAGCTGAAATAAATCACAAGTTCATCACGTTAATTCCTAAAATTGACAACCCTTCTGCAGCTAATCACTTTAGACCTATTAGCCTCTGTTCAACAATTTATAAATTATAGCTAAGGTTGTAGCTAATCGTCTTAAACAGGTTTTAAGACAAATTATTCATCCGGTTCAAGATGCTTTTGTTCCTGAAAGACTTATTCAAGATAATATTTTATTAGCTCATGAAGTGCTTCATTCGTTTAAGAATAAGTCAGGTAGAGAAGGTTGGCTGGCAGTCAAATTAGATATGGAAAAAGCTTACGATATATTAGAATGGGGTTTTATTTTTATTATGTTGGAAAAATTAGGATTCAATGAAAAATGGATTCAATTGATCAGAATGTGTATTGCTTCAGTTTCCTTTTCTGTTCTAGTTAAAGGTATTCCAGGGGATCGTTTTTTTCCTACTAGGGGGATTAGACAGGGGGATCCTTTGTCCCCATATATTTTTATTTTATGTGCAGAATTACTTACTAGGGAAATTTCTGCTCACTCTATGGGAGGAGAAAAGCTATTGGGTGTTAAAATAGGCCGCACTGGTATCAAGATTCCTTTTCTGACATTTGTTGATGATACTATGTTGTTTGCTAAGGCTTCTGATCGTAGTTGTCATGTCATTAAATCTGTTTTGGATAAGTACTGCTCTATATCTGGACAATTAGTCAATTTTCATAAGTCTGCGTTTCAGTGTTCCAAGAATATCTCACATCAAATGGAAGTAGGGTTCCAGTCTATTCTCCAAATGTAAAATTCATTTTCGCTAGGTAATTATTTGGGATGCCCAATTATAGACTCCCGCGTGACTAAAAATACATTTGGTAAGACTATCCAATCTGCTCAAACTCAGTTAACGAAGTGGAAAGCTAATTCGCTGTCTCAGGCAGGCCGTGCAGTACTTATTCAGTCCAATTTGTCGACAAAGGCTAATTTTCAAATGCAAAGTTTTTTACTCCCGACGTCTATCCAGTCAGAGCTGGACAAAACTTATAGGAATTTCTTTGGGAATAAGGCTCCTGAATCGGGCTCTGCTAATTTAATAGGGTGGGATAAAATTTATGTTCCCAAAAAGTTTGGCGGTTTGGGTTTTAGGAAAGCGCATGTTAATAATGTTGTATTACAAATGAAGCTACTTTGGAAGATTATTGATAACCCATCAAATTTATGGGTTAAGATGATTTCTAAAAAGTATCTTAAAGATTTATCTATTCTTGAGTATTCCCCTTCTAGTAATTGTTCTTGGCAGTGGAAAAAACTTATCTCATTGAGAGATGATTTTAGAAAAGGTTTAAGATGGATTGTCAACTCAGGTGTTCAAGTTTCTTTTTAGGAAGATAATTGGGTTTTTCAGTATCCAATCTCTTCAATTTGTATCCCTTGTAGGGGGTATGAGAATTTAAAGGTTTGTGACGCTATTAATGAGTATTGGCAGTGGAATAAAGAGTTACTAGATTCTATTGTGCCTTCTAACATTTGCCAAACTATTTATAGTTTATTTCTTCCGCAGAAGCTTGATAAATTAATTTGGGGTTTGACTTCGGATGGTAATTATTCAGTAAAGTCTAGGGCTTTGTTAGTTCAGGGGCTGGCTATCGATCCTCCTCCCCGGAAGCCTTTCTCTTGGATTTGGTTACTGAAGATTCCTCCTAAAATCAAAAAATTTCTTTGGAGGACTGTCAAGATGGTCTTCCGACTAAAGTAAGACTACACAAAAGTAATGTCTTCCTCCCTCAGGAACTTTCTAATCATCATTCTGAAGATGTTAATCATCTTCTTTTTGTTTGTCCGTTTACAAGAGATGTGTTTACTTGGATTCATGATACTTATGGGTGGGCTTGTCTCCCTCCCGTTACGCTGACAGATGGTATTGTATCTAATTTAAATTTTATTAAGGATAGTTCGTTCTACTTAGAGTTGACTCATTTTTGTTTTTCTTCGTGGTTTATTTGGTTTTGCAGAAATAAAGTTATTTTCCAGGATGAGGTGTCCTCTCCTGTTGCTACAGCTCATAGTGTGGTTAATTATTTTCTTGATTGGGTTAAAGCTTAATGCAAGATCTTTTGTTGGATAGCACCCCGAAAATTACTCCTTCTATCTCTAAAAAGAATGTGGAGGTGTCTTGGGGCCCCTCCTGTGAATGTTTTTAAGCTAAATTTGGATGGTTCCAAGCTTTCTAATGGACAAGCTTCCTTTGGGTTCACAATTCGGGACCATATGGGTGGTTTGTGTCTTGCTGGGGCTATGGCTCTTTGTTCATATTGTTTTCTTTCAAGAATTTGTTTTGGAGGACTTGTCCAATGGACAAGCTTCCTTTGGGTTTGGGGACTGAAGATTCCTCCTAAAATCAAGAATTTTCTTTGGAGGATTTGTCAAGATGGTCTTCCAACTGAAGTAAGACTACAAAAAAGTCATGTCTTCCTCCCTCAAGAATGCATTTTTTGTAATCATCATTCTGAAGATGTTTTCTTGGATTCATGGTCTTTATGGGTGCGGTTGTCTCCCTCCCGTTACGCTGACATATGATATTGTATCTAATTTAAATCTTATTAAGGATAGATCGTTCTGCTTAGAGTTGAATCATTTTTGTTTTTCTTGGTGGTTTATTTTGGTTTTCCAGAAATAAAGTTATTTTTCAGGATAAGGTGTCCTCTCCTGTTGCTACAGCTCATAGTGTGGTTATTTATTTTCTTGATTGGGTTAGAGCTTAATTGCAAGATAGTTTGTTGGATATCACCCCGAAAATTACTCCTTCTATCTCTAAAAAGAATGTGGAGGTGTCATGAGGCCCCCCTCTTGTGAATATTTTTAAGCTAAATTTTGATGGTTCCAAGCTGTCTAATGGACAAGCTTCCTTTGGGTTCACTATTCGAGATCATACGGGTGGTCTGTGTCTTGCTGGGGCTATGGCTCTTTCTTCAGATTGTTTCATTCTTCAAGCTGAAGATTCCTCCTAAAATCAAGAATTTTCTTTGGAGGATTTGTCCAATGGACAAGCTTCCTTTGGATTTGGGGACAGAAGATTCCTCCTAAAATCAAGAATTTTCTTTGGAGGATTTGTCAAGATGGTCTTCCGACTAAAGTAAGACTACAAAAAAGTCATGTCTTCCTCCCCCAGTAAAGTATTTTTTGTAATCATCATTCTGAAGATATTAATCATCTTCTTTTTGTTTGTCCGTTTACAAGAGATGTGTTTTCTTGGATTCATGATGTTTATGGGTGGGCTTGTCTCCCTCCCGTTACGCTGGCAATTGATATTGTATCTAATTTAAATCTTATTAAGGATAGTTCGTTCTGCTTAGAGTTGACTCATTTTTGTTTTTCTTGGTGGTTTATTTAGTTTTCTAGAAATAAAGTTATTTTCCAAGATGAGGTGTCCTCTGCTGTTGCTACTGCTCATAGTGTGGTTAATTATTTTCTTGATTGGGTTAAAGCTTAATCGCAAGATAGTTTGTTGGATGTCTCCCCGAAAATTACTCCTTCTATCTCTAAAAAGAATGTGGAGGTGTCTTGGGCTCCCCATCATGTGAATGTTTTTAAGCTTAATTTTGATGGTTCCAAGCTTTCTAATGGACAAGCTTCTTTTGGGTTCACTATTCGGGATCATATGGGTTGTCTATGTCTTGCTGGGGCTATGGCTCTTTCTTCATATTGTTCTATTCATTAAACTGAAGATTCCTCCTAATATCAAGAATATTCTTTGGAGGATTTGTCCAATGGACAAGCTTCCTTTGGATTTGGGGACGGAAGATTCCTCCTAAAATCAAGAATTTTCTTTGGAGGATTTGTCAAGATGGTCTTCCGCGCGACTAAAGTAAGACTACAAAAAAGTCATGTCTTCCTCCCTCAAGAATGTATTTTTTGTACTCATCACTCTGAAGATGTTAATCACTTTCTTTTTGTTTGTACGTTTACAAGAGATGTGTTTTCTTGGATTCATGATATCTATGAGTGGGCTTGTCTCCCTCCCGTTACGCTGACAATTGATATTGTATCTAATTTAAATCTTATTAAGGATAGTTCGTTCTGCTTAGAGAGGACTCATTTTTGTTTTTCTTGGTGGTTTATTTAGTTTTCTAGAAATAAAGTCATTTTCCAAGATGAGGTGTCCTCTGCTGTTGCTACAGCTCATTGTGTGGTTAATTATCTTCTTGATTGGGTTAAAGCTTAATCGCAAGATAGTTTGTTGGATGTCACCCCGAAAATTACTCCTTTCATCTCTAAAAAGAATGTGGAGGTGTCTTGGGCTCCCCATCCTGTGAATGTTTTTAAGCTAAATTTTGATGGTTCCAAGCTTTCTAATGGACAAGCTTCCTTTGGGTTCACTATTCGGGATCATATGGGTGGTCTATGTCTTGCTGGGGCTATGGCTCTTTCTTCATATTGTTCTATTCAATAAGCTGAAGATTCCTCCTAATATCAAGAATTTTCTTTGGAGGATTTGTCCAATGGACAAGCTTCCTTTGGATTTGGGGACTGAAGATTCCTCCTAAAATCATGAATTTTCTTTGGAGGATTTGTCAAGATTGTGTTCTGACTCAAGTAAGACTACAAAAAAGTCATGTCTTCCTCCCTCAAGAATGTATTTTTTGTACACATCACTCTGAAGATGTTAATCATTTTCTCTTTGTTTGTACGTTTACAAGAGATGTGTTTTCTTGGATTCATGATATTTATGAGTGGGCTTGTCACCCTCCCGTTACGCTGACAATTGATATTGTATCTAATTTAAATCTTATGAAGGATAGTTCGTTCTGCTTAGAGTTGACTCATTTTTGTTTTTCTTGGTGGTTTATTTTGGTTTTCTACAAATAAAGTTATTTTTCAGCATGAGGTGTCCTATCCTGTTGCTACAGTTCATTGTCTGGTTAATTATTTTCTTGATTGGGTTAATGCTTAATCGTAAGATAATTTGTTGGATAGGACCCCGAAAATTACTCCTTCTCTCTCTAAAAAGCATGTGGAGGTGTTTTGGCCCCCCCTCCTGTGAATCTTTTTAAGCTAAATTTTGATGGTTCCAAGCTTTCTAATGGACAAGCTTCCTTTGGGTTCACTATTCGGGATCATACGGGTGGTCTGTGTTTTGTTGGGGCTATGGCTCTTTCTTCAGATTGTTCTATTCTTCAAGCTGAAGATTCCTCCTAAAATCAAGAATTTTCTTTGGAGGATTTGTCCAATGGACAAGGTTCCTTTGGATTTGGGGACTAAAGATTCCTCCTAAAATCAAGAATTTTCTAAGGAGGATTTGTCAAGATGGTCTTCCGACTAAAGTAAGACTACAAAAAGTCATGTCTTCCTCCCTCAGTAAAGTATTTTTTGTAATCATCATTCTGAAGATGTTAATCATCTTCTTTTTGTTTGTCCGTTTACAAGAGATGTGTTTTCTTGGATTCATTATATTTATGGGTGGGCTTGTCTCCCTCCCGTTACCCTGACAGATGATATTGTATCTAATTTAAATCTTATTAAGGATAGTTCGTTCTGCTTAGAGTTGACTCATTTTTGTTTTTCTTGGTGGTTTATTTAGTTTTCTAGAAATAAAGTTATTTTCCAATATGAGGTGTCCTCTGCTGTTGCTACAGCTCATAGTGTGGTTAATTATTTTCTTGATTGGGTTAAAGCTTAATCGCAAGATAGTTTGTTGGATGTCACCCCGAAAATTACTCCTTCTATCTCTAAAAAGAATGTGGAGGTGTCTTGGGCTCCCCATCATGTGAATGTTTTTAAGCTAAATTTTGATGGTTACAAGCTTTCTAATGGACAAGCTTCTTTTGGGTTCACTATTCGAGATCATATGGGTGGTCTATGTCTTGCTGGGGCTATGGCTCTTTCTTCATATTGTTCTATTCATTAAGCTGAAGATTCCTCCTAATATCAAGAATTTTCTTTGGAGGATTTGTCCAATGGACAAGCTTCCTTTGGATTTGGGAACGGAAGATTCCTCCTAAAATCAAGAATTTTCTTTGGAGGATTTGTCAAGATGGTCTTCCGACTAAAGTAAGACTACAAAAAAGTCATTTGTTCCTCCCTCAATAATGTATTTTTTGTACTCATCACTCTGAAGATGTTAATCATTTTCTTTTTGTTTGTACGTTTACAAGAGATGTGTTTTCTTGGATTCATGATATCTATGAGTGGGCTTGTCTCCCTCCGTTACGCTGACAATTGATATTGTATCTAATTTAAATCTTATTAAGGATAGTTTGTTCTGCTTAGAGTTGACTCATTTTTGTTTTTCTTGGTGGTTTATTTAGTTTTCTAGAAATAAAGTCATTTTCCAAGATGAGGTGTCCTCTGCTGTTGCTACAGCTCATTGTGTGGTTAATTATCCTCTTGATTGGGTTAAAGCTTAATCGCAAGATAGTTTGTTGGATGTCACCCCGAAAATTACTCCTTCTATCTCTAAAAAGAATGTGGAGGTGTCTTGGGCTCCCCATCCTGTGAATGTTTTTAAGCTAAATTTTGATGGTTCCAAGCTTTCTAATGGACAAGATTTCTTTGGGTTCACTATTCGGGATCATACGGGTGGTATGTGTCTTGCTGGGGCTATGGCTCTTTCTTCAGATTGTTCTATTCTTCAAGCAGAAGATTCCTCCTAAAATAAAGCATTTTCTTTGGAGCATTTGTCCAATAGACAAGCTTCCTTTGGATTTGGGGACTGAAGATTCCTCCTAAAATCGAGAATTTTCTTTGCAGGATTTGTCAAGATGGTCTTCCGACTAAAGTAAGACTACAAAAAAGTCATGTCTTCCTCCCTGAGGAATGCATTTTTTGTAATCATCGTTCTGAAGATGTTAATCATCTCCTGTTTGTTTGTCCGTTTACAAGAGATGTGTTTTCTTGGAGTCATGATCTTTATGGGTGGGCTTGTCTTCTTCCCGTTACGCTGACAGATGATATTGTATCTAATTTAAATCTTATTAAGGATAGTTCGTCGTACTTTGAGTTTACTCATTTTTGTTTTTCTTGGTGGTTTATTTGGTTTTCTAGAAATTAAGTTATTTTCAAGGATGAGGTGTCCTCTCCTGTTGCTACAGGTGGTTAATTATTTTCATTATTGGGTTAAAGCTTAATCGCAAGATAGTTTGTTGGATATCACCCCGAAAATTACTACTTCTATCTCTAAAAAGAATGTGGAGGTGTCCTGGGCCCCTATCTTGTGAATGTTTTTAAGCTAAATTTTGATGGTTCCAAGCTTTCTAATGGACAAGCTTCCTTTGGGTTCACTATTCGGGATCATATGGGTGGTCTGTGCCTTGCTGGGGCTATGGCTCTTTCTTCATATTGTTCTATTCTTCAAGCTGAAGATTCCTCCTAATATCAAGAATTTTCTTGGGAGGATTTGTCCAATGGATAAGTTTCCTTTGGATTTGGGGACTGAAGATTTCTCATAAAATCAAGAATTTTCTTTGGAGGATTTGTCAAGATAGTCTTCCAACTAAAGTAAGACTACAACAAAGTCACGTCTTCCTCCCTCAAGAATGTATTTTTTGTAATCATCATTCTGAAGATGTTAATCATCTTCTTTTTGTTTGTCCGTTTACATGAGATGTGTTTTCTTAGATTCATGATATTTATGAGTGGGCTTGTCTCCCCCCCCCCTTTGCGCTAACAGATAATATTGTATATAATTTAAATCTTATTAAGGATAGTTCGTTCTGCTTAGAGTTGACTCATTTTTGTTTTTCTTGGTGGTTTATTTTGGTTTTCTAGAAATAAAGTTATTTTCCAGGATGAGGTGTCCTCTCCTGTTGCTACAGTTCATTGTGTGGTTAATTATTTTCTTGATTGGGTTAAAGTTTAATCGCAAGATAGTTTGTTGGATAGCAACCCGAAAATTACTCCTTCTATCTCTAAAAAGCATGTGGAGGTGTTTTGGCCCCCCTCTTGTGAATGTTTTTAAGCTAAATTTTGATGGTTCCAAGCTTTCTAATGGACAGGATTCCTTTGGCTTCACTATTCGGGATCATACGGGTGGTCTGTGTCTTGCTGGGGCAATGGCTCTTTCTTCAGATTGTTCTATTCTTCACGCAGAAGATTCCTCCTAAAATCAAGAATTTTATTTGGAGGATTTGTCCAATGGACAAGCTTCCTTTGGATTTGGGGACTGAAGATTCCTCCTAAAATCAAGAATTTTCTTTGCAGGATTTGTCAAGATGGTCTTCCGACTAAAGTAAGACTACAAAAAAGTCATGTCTTCCTCCCTGAGGAATGCATTTTTTGTAATCATCGTTCTGAAGATGTTAATCATCTCCTGTTTGTTTGTCCGTTTACAAGAGATGTGTTTTCTTGGAGTCATGATCTTTATGGGTGGGCTTGTCTCCCTCCCGTTACTCTGACAGATGATATTGTATCTAATTTAAATCTTATTAAGGATAGTTCGTTCTACTTAGAGTTTACTCATTTTTGTTTTTCTTGGTGGTTTATTTCGTTTTCTAGAAATAAACTCATTTTCCAGGATGAGGTGTCCTCTCCTGTTGCTACAGCTCATAGTGTGGTTAATTATTTTCATTATTGGGTTAAAGCTTAATCGCAAGATAGTTTGTTGGATATCACGCCGAAAATTACTCCTTCTATCTCTAAAAAGAATGTGGAGGTGTCTTGGGCCCCCCATCCTGTGAATGTTTTTAAGCTAAATTTTGATGGTTCCAAGCTTTCTAATGGACAAGCTTCCTTTGGGTTCACTATTCGGGATAATATGGGTGGTCTGTGTCTTGCTCGGGCTATGGCTCTTTCTTCAAATTGTTCTATTCCTTAAGCTGAAGATTCCTCCTAAAATCAAGAATTTTCTTTGGAGGATTTGTCCAATGGACAAGCTTCCTTTGGATTTGGGGACTGAAGATTCCTCCTAAAATCAAGAATTTTCTTTGGAGGATTTGTCAACATGGTCTTCCGACTAAAGTAAGACTACAAAAAAGTCATGTCTTCCTCCCTCAGGAATGTATTTTTTGTAATCATGATTCTGAAGATGTTAATCATCTTCTTTTTGTTTCTCCATTTACAAGAGATGTGTTTTCTTGGATTCATGATCTTTATGGGTGGGCTTGTCTTCTTCCCGTTACGCTGACAAGTGATATTGTATCTATTTTAAATCTTATTAAGGATAGTTCGTTCTGCTTAGAGTTGACTCATTTTTGTTTTTCTTGGTGATTTATTTAGTTTGCTAGAAATAAAGTTATTTTCCAGGATGAGTACTCTTCTCCTGTTGCTACAGCTCATAGTGTGGTTAATTATTTTCTTGATTGGGTTAAAGTTTAATGCAAAATAGTTTGTTGGATTTCAGCCCGAAAATTACTCCTTCTATCTCTAAAAAGAATGTGGAGGTGTCTTGGGGCCACTCCTGTGAATGGTTTTACGCTAAATTTTTTATGGTTCTAAGCTTTCTAATGTACAAACTTCCTTTGGGTTCACTATTCCGGATCATATGGGTTGTCTGTGTCTTGCTGGGGCTATGGCTCTTTGTTCAGATTGTTCTATTCTTCAAGCTGAAGATTCCTTCTAAAATCAAGAATTTTCTTTGGAGGATTTGTCCAATGGACAAGCTTCCTTTGGATTTGGGGACTGAAGATTCCTCCTAAAATCAAGAATTTTCTTTGGAGGATTTGTCAAGATGGTCTTCCAACTAAAGTAAGACTAAAAAAATTGTCATGTCTTCCTCCCTCAGGAATGTATTTTTTGTAATCATCATTCTGAAGATGTTAATCATCTTCTTTTTGTTTGTCCATTTACAAGAGATGTGTTTTCTTGGAGTCATGATCTTTATGGGTGGGCTTGTCTCTCTCCCGTTACGCTGACAGATGATATTGTATCTAATTTAAATCTTATTAAGGATAGTTCGTTCTGCTTAGAGTTGACTCATTTTTGTTTTTCTTGGTGGTTTATTTGGTTTTCTAGAAATAAAGTTATTTTTCAGGATAAGGTGTCCTCTCCTGTTGCTCCAGCTCATAGTGTGGCTAGTTATTTTCTTGATTGGGTTAAAGCTTAATCGCAAGATAGTTTGTTGGATATCACCCCGAAAAGTACTCCTATCTCTAAAAGAATGTGGAGGTGTCTTGGGGCCCCCCTCATGTGAATGTTTTTAAGCTAAATTTTGATGGTTCCAAGCTTTCTAATGGACAAGCTTCCTTTGGGTTCACTATTCGGGATCATATGGGTGGTCTGTGTCTTGCTGGGGCTATGGAACTTTCTTTAGGTTGTTCTATTCTTCAAGCTGAAGTGTGGGGTATGCGGGAAGGGGTGAAGGCGGCCAGGTTTCTGAATATCTCCTCTCTTATTATTGAAGGAGATAACCTTGTTGTCATCAATTCTGTTAGGAGATGCTGGAAGGTTCCGTGGGAAATTTCTGCTTTGATCACTGATTTGGTTGAAGACCTGAAGAATGTTCTTGAGGTCTTGTTCAACCACTGTTTTAGGGAAGCGAATCAAGCGGCGGATTTCATGGCTCATAGGGGTCACGAGGCTTCGACTTTATTGTATTGGTTTTCTTCTTCTAATTTGCTTTTTTCTTCCATCATCCGAAAGGATGCTGTAGGCTGGTCCTATCTTAGGAACCAGATCTAGTTTTTCTTTCCTGTAACAAAAAAAAAAAAAATAGAAGCTTTACTTAAAAAGAGTTTGAAGAATTGATCAGAAGTCTATGAAAATTATATCAACAAAATAAAAAAAGAGAGAAGAGAAGGAGAACTAGAATTTAGGAATAGTTTAACTACTACATCATTGACTAGGTGAGAAAAAGCTAGCGAGATTGGAACCAATGAAGTTGCAAGTTCTTGTTAGGTTGAGGGCCCATTCATGTTGAGGTCCTGTGCTACAACACAGGTTGCACCGGCACTTAGCCGGGCTTGGGTATATAATATGAGGTTTTAATTTTTAATGAGGAACATCTTGGTAATTTCATGTCAAAAAACCTTACCATAAATGGAAAGAAAGAATTTGTTGCGTTTAATTTGAAACTGTCAAAAAGAGAAACTGTTGCATTTAAAACGAAACGAATGAAGTATATACTCAGCTTTATTGTCAACGCGTAATTTATTATGAGTTCCTTAATTAGCTTATTGACCCAGCCCACCAATGCATTTGGGTTGCTAGTGAGCGGATTTCGAAGCCTTTTAGGCTCATCTTATATTCACGTTGTAAATTCAATTAGTTGCTTCCCTTGACAATGTTTCAACCAATCTCAACAGGATTTTCGATACCATCAATGCAAAATCTTGTAATGACAGCTAGTGCATGGTTAAAAGATGAAGAGGAGCAAAAATTGGATGAAAAGGTTAATGTGGTATTAGAAGAGGTTATGAAGTTAAAAGGTAGTTCTTGAATTAAAAATTGGAAATGGTAATGATGTGAATGGTAAAACAACGTAAACTTCAATGCAATTCAATTCTTTTGTCAAGCTCTGATGAATCTTAAGAAGCAATATGTTGTCAATCTTCTCAGAAAAAAGTAGAGCCGAAAGACTGAAAGCGTGGACCATATTATGTCTAATCTCAATTCTCAATATCTTGTAGTCTCTTGTTCTTTGTAGTTTGTTTAGAATCGATTAAGACATTACGCTACACTTAGTTTTAATTTAGGTCGTTTAATTTTCAGTAATTCATATTCATTTTTTTTTTCTTTTGTTATGACTCGTTAATGATAAAATATAAGAAAGTATAATCTCTTTTAGTGTCAATACTTCCTTTAGCATTATGTATGTGTTCCTCAAAATAACATTGAATTAACTAAATAAAGGAATAATGATCTACTTTGAAATTATCTAAGTCCTCTACCTTACCTTTTTTAATTCCTATAATTTTCGTTTTCTTTTTAAGACATGAACAGAACAAGGGTTGAGATACTATATGCTAACACCAAATTTCTCAATTATATTTCTTAAATGAGGACCACCATATACAATTTTCACTCTCGTAAAATTACGAAATGTACATAAATTTGTACATGCATGGTTGGACCACATAGAACTAGAATGTAGCGTGTAGCATGATCAAGCTAATAATTGCATCCAAACAAAGAGAGATGAATGTGGAGAAAAAGAGATGTAGGGAGGTTATGGTCATGTGTAGGCTGAACTACGGACATGAACCAAATCAAAAGGGCCACCAAAGTTTAAGGGGACCATGTAAGCTTAAGTAAATTATCAGCATAAAAAAGAAAAAAAACTACATAAAGCAGTAAGGTTCCTTTTGATAGATATTTACATTGACAAAAAATCTCTCTTTTTTCTTGTTTGGTTTGTACAATTGTATTGTTCTGTCACAGTTCTAATGTCTTCTTTGCAGAAAGTTCAGAAAATAATTATAATAGTGATGGTTCCTCCATCTGAATTCAGCTATAAATCGCATGACCAAACCACCCACTTGTTGGTTTTTTCACTTTTGATCCTTTGTGAGCAAAGTTTCACTTTGGTAAGGGTTGCACATGTATAATTGCTTTTAACAAATCAATTATGCTCAATCATGGAGTTTTGAGCCGGAAGTTATCTACTCCGTTGTCGCATTAAAAACTTTCCATTTCTACCTCAATGGTTGTCACAAATAAACTTTCAATTTATCCCATTGGGTAGAGCAGTCTCCATAATATACTCGATCTGTTTTTTTTTTTTTTTTTTATCTTTCTCACTTGGAATCTTGACACTATTTATATTTAGAGAGAATCTTATCAATTTTTCTCAATTTATAAGAAAAATATATAATCGTGTAGTCTTGTTTTATTCGTCTCAATTAGTACATTATTAATATTCAATCGTTATAATTTTTACTAATATATAATGAAAGATATTTAAGTTCAAAAACGTGCATTGGAAGAAGCGTACAAGAAAGTGAGAATGATAAAAACTGAGGGAGCACAAAAAATATTATTTCGTTGGGATCTTATTTTATCTCATGGATCCACTAAATATTGCTAAAAGTCAATAACAAACTAACAATGATATTTTTACATTAAAAAACCCACCTCTAGCTACTTCCCGGAATAGTGTGTATTGGAGAAATAGAAAGTTTATTATGGGATAGAGGGTATATATGAGAAAATTATAACTCCCCTTCTCGAGGACCAAGTTGCAAAACTGTTTCAATTGCATTTAAGACTTCTTGTTATGCAATAAGCACCATTTGATAGATGCTTTTGGATTGAATTTGGCTGAATGCACTGTAAATTTGAATTGATCAACTAAAAAACTAAAAGATAAGACCAAACCCAATCGATACACAATCAAATTATCTAAATAATAAGATCGAGCTGGAGAATATAATGGCCCTGTTTGGCAATTAGCAGATAGTTGTTAGTTGCTAGCTGATTATATTAGCTGATAGCTTATTGTATTAGCTGTTTGTATAAAGATGTTTGGTTAGTAGTTGATAGCTATTTCTACATAATTGTGTAAAATGACCAATAAGGACATGTGTGCATAATCTATTGTTGTACCATTTGTTGTTTGTTAATGTAATTTTCAACAACTTTAGGACATAAATGTAATTGGCCCACTCATTCCCAAACCTCTAATGTCAAAAACCTCCTCCCCCAACTTTTTCAAAAAGATATTTTTGGGCCTAATAAGCTAATTGAAACCTCTATTTATCAAACACTCAAATTAGAGGATTGACTTATCAAATTCTCTAATATGAGTTCAAACCTTGAATTTAGCCGAAAACCTCTCTTCACTAAATAAAGCCAATACATAAAGATATACTATATATTTTATATATTTACTCTTCATCGATAAGATTGATAAGTGCCCCTATTTACATTGCTTCTTTATGAGGTGTCTTTTAGTGATAAGGAATTTGATGCAAAGTTAAGTAAAGAGTTTTAATGTTGCTAGTTAAGTACTCTTTGGTGCAAACTAGTAAAAGCTATGGCATAGAACATATTAAAGAGGATCATCAAAGTTGAAACTCACGTTCTCATACAAAAATGATAAATCACCTTTAACATGCAATTTGAGTAATGCTCATCAAGCAAGTTATATTCCCACAAATCTTCACACTTTTCCCTACGTACACCTATCAATCAATCTGTTAAATTGGTCGGGAGAGGTTAGCTATAGTAGACCACCCATTTGGTAGCTCGTTGGGGGTGGCAATAGTGGCTTTTAAGTTTTAACCCATGACAACCCCACTTGTATAGCTAGCTAATAGTGGCCCTTACTCTTTGGGCTCTTTCTCCTCAGCTTCTTATCGTTCGTCGTAAGAGAAACTTCATTATTGCATTCTTTCTACTACTAATTATAAGACCCACGTGAGAAGTCTTAAAGAGTGGTAGACTATTTGTTTCAATTTTGGTCCCATACCCTCCTGGCATGAAAACATTGATAGGTTGTAGTACTACTAGCTACTCTACGCTCATCTGATCAGATTCATCCTCCATATGCCTAAAATGATAAGAACATGACAGAGTTCCGTGTAAAACGACGTTGCGATCGATACTCTAGAGACTAGAATCTAGATATCTTTGTCCTCAAATAAACTTCTTCTTAGAATTGGACGTCATGCATTTTACTAATTATTTAGTAGGGGTGTGTTGGTGCAAAATCAGTTGGTTGCCTTTGCAAACAAGTCACTGCACACCCAATAGTTTGATACTGAATGTCTTGGGAAACTTAGCCCCTGGGGGTTACCAGTTTTAATTAGATAAAACCTTGCTAACGTACTTTGTTGCAAATTAATTTAGGATTAAACTACAACACCTAATAAATTCAGGCGAAATGCAATAAATAGAGCAAGCAATAATTAATCTATTAATTAAAGCACAACATTCACATACATGCCACAAACTTTAAGAAAAAATTTTACAACACATAGGGGGATAAGTCAGGCTGGACAACTAAAGGGAAGACACGAAGGCTGTTACCTCCATGGTTCCTTGCTTCAATCGGAGAATTACAGAACTCGTCGCCAGAACATGTTCTACGTCTAAGGAACTAAATTATAATCCCAGAAGGGGGTTGGCTAAGCTAAGGCTAGGCTATGCTAAGAAAAGAGTAAATGCACGTTGTTGTGTGTTTTTTGTTGTCTGTTGCTTGATGATCGTTCTTCTATTTATAGAGAAACGTGGTGTGTAGCTTCCGTGCCCACTTGGAGGGAAAACATTTGAATCATCTTTGATTCAAATCTCAACCGTCTTCTGGCACTGAATAACCGTAGCCTTGCATGTTCTTCTTTACGTGGATTTGTTTAATAATTGCTCTTTAACCACCTGCACGTTTATCATTCTTGACTTTCATCTCCTGATGATCTTGATGGTCTTCCTCTATTGACTTTTACTTGTATTGACTTTGTCCAATGGGCTTTATGCTCTTGTTGGGCCTTCATGTTATGACGAAATTAAACCTTTTGAGGTCTAATACAATGTACCGTAATAAATGCTGCTGGACATCTAAAAATGGTGGTAACAAATTGCCCCCCTGATTTGTGGAGTGATGTACTCAACACCCACAAATTATGAGCAGAGAAGGACTTTCAATGGTTGTAGCCAATATCATCCAGTAATATTCTGAATGTGACTTCCTCCATTGTTCTAAGGTGGTCGATGAACTTTCTCTTAGGATGACTGAATTTGGTTGAGAAGAATAACCTTTCGTGTATTCCTTCACCCTTCTTTCTAGCCATTATGAAATCCATTAAGAAATTTTCCTCAAGATGCGAACTTGTAGGGTTATTTGGAGATAACCAACAAGGACTTACATTATATTTTTTTTTTGGTAAAACGTAAGCTTTGTAATATACCAAAAAAAACCATTACAGTACCTCCAACAACACACACCAAGGCTTTACACAATCACAAAAGCCAAAACAGAAAACAACCAAAAACACACCCTACATACTATCAATTTCTAACTGTCTAAACCAACTCCTATCATTCACTGACCATTTCTCATTTATAATGTTTCGAACTCTGCTCAGAGCATGCCTCTGAACCTCTTTAACAACCAGATCAGGCCGTTTGACTGCATTGTTCCACACAGCATGATTCCTTGTTCTCCAGATGAAATAAATGCAGCAAGTATAGCATAACACACCTTCTGTCTTTTTTTTGAACTGAATTTCCTCCCCCACTTTTTCCAGCTGGTGAAAACATTCTCATCCCTGCTCATATTAATACCAATCCATCCCATGATCCCCTGACAAATCCTACTGCTGCAGGGACAACTGAAAAACACATGCTGACATGTCTCCACTGCTAAATTACACATTGCACACAAATCATTCTGACATACTCCAGCAGTTGCCAAACGATCTCTTGTTTTCAACTTTCTCAACATCCACATCCATGCTATAATATGAATGTTTTGGTGTGTTTAATCTATTCCAGACCCAGTAATTCCATTCCACCTTTTCCTGTGGCCCCTTTAACCACTGATAGCCTTCTTTGACATAATACCTCTTGTCTCCATTTAGCCATTTACCATTCTGATAAGCATTCCTAAACACATTATTTGTTTTGCAAATAGCTTTCCACATTCAACTAGCAGAGGCAGGAGGATTATACTCCCACCAATTGTTATTGTTAATGTAAACACAGTGTACCCATGTGATCCATAGAACATCATCTTTCTGAGCCACCTGCCAAATGTACTTCCCTATGGCTGTTGTATTCCAAGTGAGACAGTCCTGCAACCCCAACCCACCATACTTCTTTGGTCTGCAAATCCAATCCCAGGCCACAGGAGGACTCTTGTGAAGGTAAATTTTCCCTTCCCACAAGAATGCTCTACAGAGTTGGATGATTCTTTGCAAAACACCTTTAGGCAACAAAAAGACTTGTGCCCCATAAGTGTGTATACTCATTACCACAGCATTAACCAACACAGATCTTGCAGCATATGACAAGTGTCTGGAGCTCCAGCATAAAATTCTCTTGAGAATTCTATCAATAAGCACATCACAATCAGCTTTACCTATTTGATAGCGATTTTAAACAAGTTATAAAACCCTATTCTTGCAAGTGAACAAGACTTAGTAGTAAGTAATAAATAATAGGGTATCGTATCCACAGGGAACAGTTGATTAAAATTAAATTCAACGTCTACTAATTTAATCCTAAGAAAATAAATTGATTGATTGGGTTATGACTATTAAACTAATTAGACTTAAAATAAATTGTAATACTAAGATAAAAAATTACTAAAATTCACGGACGACAAATAGTACGGAGGAACTTCCAGGACATTCGAATCCACCACTATTAATATGATTAACAACTTAGTTTGAGTGAGATTTAATTGGTTTATCAAGCTCCCTAAACTACAAGCCGGGATTACTTATAACAAAAATAGTATTGTGATCAACTAGGTGACATAACCTATCTAAGCAAAGCATAAATTATTCAACTTTTCAATCAAAAATCATGAAATACCATTGCATAACATCACCCTTTGAACTACAAGAACAAAGTGTGTAAATGTAATAACACTATAAACTAATAAATTATTCTACAAGAACAATTACCAATCTAAATTGCAAACAATGATAAACCCAATAATAATCTTAAAAGTTATGCAATCATAAACCATAGATTAATTCTCAAACAAAACTAAACAATCAATTCATACTAATAAGGTTTCATCTAAGCCCTAGAATTAAGAAATTAGCTACTCATAATTAGAGAAAACATCACCCAAATACTGATATTCATGGCCGAAAGATCTGATTGAAGGCTTCGTGTACCTTCGTCGCTGCTCCGTGTTCCTTCGTCGCTGCTCCGTATTGCTTCGTCGCTGTTGCATCAAACTGATGTCTCGTCGCTGCTGCTGCTGGCTTCTGTTCTCTCGTGCTGCGTCTGTTGGCTCCCTTTAAATCCCCCGCTGTAGCGTAATCCCCCTAAGGGTTTTTTTACCTTCCTTTCAATACCCACGTGGTATTTGTGTAGCCCAACCAAAACCCATGGCTTTTCATTATTTTCTTTTACTTTGTTCTCAATTCCCCACCTTTCTTCATGCGTGAGATTTCTTTTCTTCTTGGCAGCATTGGGCCTAGCCTAATTTCATCCCATTTTGGCTGAAATTTGTATTAATTAGTTTAGCCCATCAATCTACCAAAGTTCCCGGTTATATGACTCCATAACGCACATGTCAAACATGAGAAATATTACTACTAGTAGATAACATATCATATGTCAAACTAATAAATAATCTAAAAAAAAATATAATTTCTAAATAACATATGAAAACAATTAAAACCTACAACTTATAGTTTTTAATACTAATAAGGAGCTAGTAAAAGGGCATAAGAAGGTTATAATATATAATAATTCATACTTATCAACTCCCCCACACTAAAACTTTGCTAGTCCTCGAGCAAAAAAAATATCAAAGCACATCCAATAACACTCAAGACTAACTTGGGTCATATCATTCCACCATCTCTCAAAGAAGAAACCAAACTAATGAGAGTTAACAATAGGCTAAAACAATTTTGTTTTAAAAGAACTTAAAAGTTAGTCATAAAAAATATTTTTGTTAGGTTAGCAAGTTATGAACGCTATTGAACTTTTATTCTCAAGCAACCTTTACATGGATCGTCATAAGTAATCTAGGTGCTCATGTGCAAGTGTATTGACGTTCGAATACGAGGTACTTTAGTCGGACTTGATTATTGTTTCAGTTGATTCCTACAACTTTTCCGTACAAGAGGCACTTAGTACCTGTACATGGATCGTCTCTTTCATATGACATTGCACTTGCCACCCAATGATCTCAAAGGAGTACTCGATACTTTGTTGTTTGCATTATTTTTGAGGCTTTTTCTATGCTTTTTTTATTTTTGATTTCCTTTTTGGAAATACAAATTTTTCACTCTTTTTTTCTTCAATGGTTCACATTCTCACAATTTTGATATAATTTGGATTACTAATCCATTACTTTTTTTCTGAACCATGATTCTCTCTGTTTTTTAACAAAGTCAAATAATTCTCCAGTAACCAAGAGCAGTGAAAGATCACCAAGAAAAGCATAGGTACTAATTAGGTTGATTAAAGTATAAAAGTCTTTCCTCCATACCCCGCATCTAAGCCAATGAAGAAAGTGTGCTAGATTACAAATAAGCATAAGCATTGTTAATGTATATTTAATAAGTTGCAAGAGTAAAGTCTTCACATTCATAGCTTCAAAAACAATTTTTTTTTTAAAGTAATCAAATGGATTTTGAGTAAAACTTTGTTAGATTAGAGCCCATTATCAATTATTCTCATGAACTAGTTGCTCCTCTAAGAGATGACAATGAATGATGCACATCTACCCTTAATTAGACACATAGTAGCATATAAAACTCAACATTTTTGTAAAAATTTGGGAAGCATGTCCCCATAAACAGGACAAAAGGCAATATGTGCCACTTATTTAAACCTGTAATTCACTCAAATAACACTTTCTAGCATCGAGAATAACCACAAAACACACTACACATCACCAAACCATCTGAGAATATACCAGCTGCATTCATTCTCCCCCCCCCCAACACTTAATTTTTCCAATGTCCTCAATGCAAGAATAATAAAAGAAAAAGAAGAGAAAGGAACAACACAACCTGGTGGATGGTGGAGGTATTGTTGAATTGTGCAAAGGTGTCCACGTGTGGTGTGCTATACTCCAAGTCCATGATGATGTGCGCACACTTGTAGTAGGCAGTAGCAAGATCCTGCAAAACAGAACAAGTTCTATACTAGCCAAGTGTTAGGAATTCATAAACAGAAATATAATTACTTAAAAAAAAAAATTAAAAACTACATGAAAGGTAATAAAAGTAAAAGAGAATCCTGGGTTGCCTCCCAGTTAGCGCTAAGTTTAAGTCTTGAGCCAGACGTTACCATATGCATCAATCAATGTAAATAGGGTCTACCAGGTTAATGGACTCAATCAGACCTTCCTCAACATCATGAGACACGGCATGTTTCAATCGTTGTCCATTTACCATAAGAAGACGTCCATCTCGTGGGTCTGAAATCTGTATAGCACCTGAAGGAAAAACCTGCTCAACAACAAAAGGACCATCCCACCTAGAACGTAATTTGCCAGGATAAAATTTGAGCTTAGAATTATAAAGCCAAACGTGCTGATGAGGTTCAAAAGTTTTTCTGACAATATGTTTATCATGAAAAGCTTTAGTTTTAGCCTTGTATATCTTAGCATTCTCATAAGCATCATTACGTAATTCATCTAACTCATTCAATTGAAGACGACGGTTAGAACCAGCTAATTTCATATCAAAATTAAAAGCTTTAGTAGCCCAAAAAGCCCTATGTTCTAACTCAACGGGAAGATGACATGCTTTTCCAAAAACTAGTCTATATGGTGACATGCCTATTGGGGTCTTAAATGCAATACGATAAGCCCAAAGTGCATCATTTAACCTTAAAGACCAATCTTTTCTATCAGGTTTAACTGTTTTCTCCAAAATAGATTTTATTTCACGATTAGACACCTCTACTTGACCACTAGTTTGAGGGTGATAAGGAGTAGCTACTTTATGTGTGACATGATACTTTCTAAGCAAAGACTCAAAAAAACGATGAAGAAAATGGCTGCCCCCATCACTAATGAGTGTTCTAGGTACCCCAAATCGACAGAATATATGATCTTTAACAAATTCCATAACTACTTTATGATCATTAGTCCTAGTGGCTTGGGCTTCAACCCATTTGGATAAGTAATCAACAGCAACTAATATGTATAAAAAGCCAAAAGATGGTGGAAAAGGGCCCATAAAATCTATACCCCATACATCAAAAATCTCAACAATTAAAATAGGGGTGAGAGGCATCATGTTACGACGAGATATAGCCTTTGTTTTTCGACATCTATCACAAGCTAGACAAAATTGATGTGCATCTTTAAATAACGTGGGCCAATAAAATCCACTTTGGAGTACTTTAGCAAATTGTTCTCTTACCTCCAAAGTGTCCACCACAAGAATAAGAATGACAAAATGATAGAATATCATGATATTCGGATTCGGATACACATCTTCTAATTACTTGGTCTCGAACAATGCTTAAACAAATAAGGATCTTCCGAATAATAATGTTTAACTTTGTGAAAAGAACCTCGTCTTTCTCTTGTTTTGACCATTGTGATGTATCGTCCGAAGCAAGATAGTTAACAAAATGCACAAACCAAGGAAGACGTGTATGTGAAACTGCAAACAATTGTTCATCGGGAAACTTGTCATGCACGCCTACATCATTAGTATGTTCAAGGATAAGCCTAGATAGATGATCGGCGATCGAATTTTCGGATCCCCTTTTATCTTTAATTTCAATATCAAATTCTTGTAACAGGAGAATCCACCTAATTAGTCTAGGCTTTGACTCTTTCTTTGAAAATAAGTATCTTAAAGCTGCATGATCAGAATATATTATGACTTTCGAGCATAGAAGATATGAGCGGAACTTATCAAGTGCAAACACAATGGCTAGTAACTCTTTTTCAGTGGTAGAGTAATTTTTCTGAGCATCCGTAAGAGTTCGGCTAGCATAATAAATTACATGAGTTGCTTTATTTACCTTTTGACCAAGTCTTGCACCAACAAAGCATAGTCGGATGCATCACACATAATTTCAAAAGGCAAGGAAAAATTAGGGGGCCGCACTATAGGTGCTGACACAAGCAACAATTTTATCTTTTCAAAAGACTCAACACATGATTGATCGAAAACAAAGGTGGTATCTTTAGCAAGAAGATTGGTGAGGGGCCTAACAAGCTTACTGAAGTCTTTAATGAATCTCCTATAAAAACCTGCATGGCCTAGAAAGGATCTAACATGCTTAATGAAGTAGGAATAGGAAGATTGGAGATGATATCAACTTTAGCTTTATCGACTTCAATACCCTTCTCTGAAATCCTATGACCCCAAACAATACCTTCCTTAACCATAAAATGGCTCTTTTTCCAACTCAGAATAAGATTGACCTCTTCACATCTCTTTAAAACAGCAGTCAAGTTACCTAAACACTCGTCAAATGAAGACCCAAAAATAGAGAAATCATCCATAAACACCTCTAAAAATTTGTCAACCATATCACAAAAGATCGACATTATACATCTTTGGAAAGTAGAAGGTGCATTACATAACCCAAAAGGCATCCTTCTAAATGCAAAAGTACCTGCAGGACATGTAAAAGTAGTTTTCTCTTGATCTTCAGGATAAATAGCCAATTGATTGTAACCAGAATAGCCATCAAGAAAGCAATAATAACTTTGACCAGCTAACTTTTCTAAGATTTGATCAATAAAAGGTAAAGGGAAATGATCTTTCCTAGTCACGGAATTCAGCTTCCTATAATCAATACATACTCGCCAACCTGTGGTTTCCCTGGTAGGAACTAGCTCTCCTTCACTATTTTTCACAACTGTAATACCAGACTTTTTAGGGACAACTTGCACAGGACTAACCCATTGACTGTCAGAAATAGGGTATATGATACCAGCATATAAAATTTTCACGACCTCTTTCATGACTACTTCTTTTATGTGTGTGTTTAACCTTCGTTCCATCTCTCTAGTAGGTTTAGCATTTTCTTCTAAAAAGATCCTATGCATACAAAATAGAAGGACTAATTCCTCTTAAATCTACTACAGACCATCCTATAGCTCTCTTATGCTCTGCTAAAACCTTAATCAGTGCTGATTTCTGCTCAGTAGATAATTCAGATGAAATTATAACTGGTAAAGTCACGTTAGATCCTAGATATGCATACTTGAGGGTAGATGGAAGAGGTTTTAACTCAAGTTTAGGTGGAGAATCTATAGATGATGGGGCTGGAGACTCGGAGAGCGGTGGTAAAGGCTCATTTCTAGACACCCAAGAAGAAGTTTCTAAGATAGAAGTTTGATCAAGAATGGAGCTCAAGACTTGAGAAACATTTCCTAAGTTATATGTCTCAATGTTTTCATGTGCAATACTAGTTTCTAGAGCATCTTTAGATATGAGTGCAGGTAGAGCCTCCTCAACTAAATCATCAATCAAATCAACAAAGAAACATTTAGATTCATTTTCAAATGTAGGTTGAGAAGAAGCTCTAAAAATATTAAGTTTAATTCTCATATTCAAAACAGAAACCACCATCTCTCCAGAGCGACAGTTTATAGTAGCATCAGCAGTGGCTAAGAAAGGACGCCCAAGAATTAAAGGAATATTCTTAGAAGGGTTACCAGACTCCATATCTAATACTACAAAAGTCTACAGGAAAGAAACCTTTGTCAATTTTAACTAAAACCTCATCAATCCTACCTCTAGGAACTCTGACAGACCTATCAGCTAATTGCAAGGTACAATTAGAAGGTTGTAGCTCACCTAAGCCTAGTTGCTCATACACAGAATCAGGGATCAGATTAACACTTGAACCTAAATCTAAAAGTGCCTTTTCAATTTTATGATCACCAATATAATAAGAAATAGTGGGGACACCAGGATCTTTAAACTTAGGTGTGTTGTTAAACTACAAAATAGAGCTTACTTGATCACTTAGGACAATTTTTTTAGAACAATGTGCCTTCGATTTTCTTTTAAACGTGCACATATCTTTAAGGAATTTAGCATAGGCAGGAATTTGTTTTATTGCATCCAAGAGAGGAAGATTAATTTTAACTTGTTTGAAAGTCTCTAAAATATCTTCTTTTTGCTTGTTCTTACCATAAGGTGAAGGTGCATCCAAAGCTTGAGGATAAGGAACTCTAGGTTCGTAAGGAATAGAATGTGAAGATTTAGAAACAGTAGGGGAAAGGGAGTTATCATTCCCTTTTTCAGTTTCATTTTCCTTAGTTTTCAACTCATCAGATTTATCATGCTTTTTCTTTTCCTCTACTAAGTTATCTACATCTCTGCCATTTCTAAGGGTCATAACAACCTTAACTTGTTCATAATTATGGTTCTTAGGATTTTCAACTGAATTACTAGGTAACTTGCCATCGTCTCTTTTACTCATTGTATTAGCTAGTTGACCTATTTGCGTTTCAAGCTTAGCTATAGACTGGGTATGAGAATCAACTATATGCATCTTATTTTCCAAAGCTTTAATAGAAGAAGTAATAGTACCTAATGTAGAAGTTACAGTCCCCAATGAAGACATGATTTTTTCATATTCAGAATTAGGATCAGGTTGTGCAATAGGTGCAGTAGGTGTGACATACCTTTGAGCTTGAAAACCAGGAGGAATGTTACTCATACCAGGTTGATTAACTTGAGTAGCTCGCTGCCCTTGTTGTACCTCACCAGAATTTTGCTTCCAGGAGAAGTTCGGATGATTTCTCCAACCCTGATTGTAAGTATTTGAATATGGATTATTGTGCGGAGAATATCCTTGTGCTGCATTCACCTGTTCATGTGATACTTCAGAGTATATAGTAGGACAATTGTGAGATAAATGACTAGGATTCGTACATATTGAACATACATCATGAGAAGTAGTGGGGTTCATATTCATTTTGTTAATAGCCATTAATTGATCCAACTTTTTAGTGAGAATCTCTACTTTGCTTGACAGATCAGGAGAATGAGATATTTCATAAATACCACCTTTACTTCCTAGTGATCTAGAAATTCCCATACGTGAAGAATCAGCATGTTGCAGAGAATTATCACTTAAATGCTCAAATAGTTCCCATGCTTCATTAGGAGTTTTTATGAAAAAGGTACCACCACAAGAAGCATCAATCATTTGTTGATTACGCTCATCTAAACCAGAATAAAAACTTTGCACTTGTTGCCATTTAGGGACTTCATGGTGTGGACAACTACGTAAAAGATCCCTAAATCTCTCCTAACTCTCATGGAATTGTTCACTAGGTAATTGAGAAAATGTTGTAATTTCGCGTCTAATCTTAGTTAATTTACCAATTGGAAAATATTTCTTCAGAAATTGAGTAACTAGATTTTGCCAATTAGTAATGTTTTCTTTTGTAGTCCACCAATGTTTCGCTTTATCTTTTAGTGAGAAAGGAAAAAGTAAGAAATAAATTTCTTCATTTGGCACATCAGGTTGATTAAAAGTTGAACATACCTCTAGAAACTCATCAATATGCTTATATGGATTTTCAGATTCAAGACCATATAAAGAAGGAAGCAATTGTATAGTCTGAGGTTTAATTTCAAATCTCCTAGTTATAGGGGGCATTCGACTACCTACAGGAGAAGTGTAAGTACCAGGAGTGAAATACTTACTAAGTTGTCTGGGTTCTGCGTCACCCATTGAATTAGACTCAATCTCAGTCTCAGAGTTATTAACTTGACGTAAAGCCCTTAGTTCTCTAAGAGTGCGTTCAATTTCAGGATTATAGGGGTTTAAATCAAATGATAATGACCTACGGCCTAACATTAACTAAAAACACAAAAAAAACAAGCACAAAATAGAAGTATAAAGTGTAAAAAAAGAACCTGATCTTTGAGAAATTAATTCGACAACTTCTCTCCAACCTTCAATACTTGTAAAATGCGGAAATATCTAAGAAACTAATAAAGAAAAGAAAGTAAGAAAAACAGAAAATTAATATTAGAATAAGAAATAAATTAAAAGACACTAAATTAAATTAACCAAACACCGTTCCCCGGCAACGGCGCCAAAAACTTGATAGCGATTTTAAACAAGTTATAAAACCCTATTCTTGCAAGTGAACAAGACTTAGTAGTAAGTAATAAATAATAGGGTGTCGTATCCATAGGGAACAGTTGATTAAAATTAAATTCAACGTCTACTAATTTAATCCTAAGAAAATAAATTGATTGATTGGGTTATGACTATTAAACTAATTAGACTTAAAATAAATTGTAATACTAAGAAAAAAGATTACTAAAATTCACGGACGACAAATAGTACGGAGGAACTTCCACGACATTCGAATCCACCACTATTAATATGATTAACAACTTAGTTTGAGTGAGATTTAATTGGTTTATCAAGCTCCCTAAACTACAAGCCGGGATTACTTATAACAAAAATATTATTGTGATCAACTAGGTGACATAACCTATCTAACCAAAGCATAAATTATTCAACTTTTCAATCACAAATCATGAAATACCATTGCATAACATCACCCTTTGAACTACAAGAACAAAGTGTGTAAATCTAATAACAATATAAACTAATAAATTATTCTACAAGAACAATCACCAATCTAAATTGCAAACAATGATAAACCCAATAATAATTTAAAAGTTATGCAATCATAAACCATAGATTAATTCTCAAACAAAACTAAACAATCAATTCATACTAATAAGGTTTCATCTAAGCCCTAGAATTAAGAGATTAGCTACTCATAATTAGAGAAAACATCACCCAAATACTGATATTCATGGCCGAAAGATCTGATTGAAGGCTTCGTGTTCCTTCGTCGCTGCTCCGTATTGCTTCGTCGCTGCTGCTTCAAACTGATGTCTCGTCGCTGCTGCTGCTGGCTTCTGTTCTCTCGTGCTGCGTCTGTTGGCTGCTATGTTCTCTTCCGTCCCCTCCTTTTGTATTGTTGCTACTGCTCCCTCTAAATCCCCCGCTGTAGCGTAATCCCCCTAAGGGTTTTTTTACCTTCCTTTCAATACCCACGTGGTATTTGTGTAGCCCAACCAAAACCCATGGCTTTTCATTATTTTCTTTAACTTTGTTCTCAATTCCCCACCTTTCTTCATGCGTGAGATTTCTTTTCTTCTTGGCAGCATTGGGCCTAGCCCAATTTCATCCCATTTTGGCTGAAATTTGTATTAATTAGTTTAGCCCATCAATCTACCAAAGTTCCCGGTTATGTGACTCCATAATGCACATGTCAAACATGAGAAATATTACTACTAGTAGATAACATAGCATATGTCAAACTAATAAATAATCTAAAAAAACATAATTTCTAAATAACATATGAAAACAATTAAAACCTACAACTTATATTTATAAGACTAATAAGGAGCTAGTAAAAGGGCATAAGAAGGTTATAATATATAATAATTCATACTTATCACTATTCTTTTTGAAGTAATAGGCACTCCAAGGTATCAAAAAGGGAAAAAACCTTTCTTATACCCAGTCATATGTAAAATTCTCAGCTGTATATCCTCCTTTACATTCCCATAGTAAATAGTTGTCTTCTCAGGGCTAGCATTCAAACCTGACACTTGAGCAAAAGCTTTCAATGTTCTCACCATCAAAATTACTGACTGTACATCACCTTTGCTGAAAAGCATTAGATCATCAGCAAAAATGAGGTGAGTTAACCCTAGTTGATTGCATCTATAATGAAAAGAAAAGGTATCTTTCTTACTCATTTTCTTCATCAGTCTGGAAAAGTAGTCCATAGCTAGCACAAAGATCAAGGGATAGATAGGGTCTCCCTGTCTCAGCCCTTTCTTCCCTTGAAAATATCCACATGTCTCACCGTTTATGCCAAGGGAAAAGGAAGGACTAGTAATACATTCCATGATCCATCTAACAAACTGGTCTGGGAAATTCAACCCCTCTAACAGCTCCTTAATAAAGTTCGAGTTCAAAGAATCATATGCCTTTCTTAAATCAACCTTCAAAGTGCATCTTGGAGGTTGATTTTTCCTTTTATAATGCTTAAGCATATCTTGACATATCAATATATTATGCATTATCACCCTATTAGCCACAAAGGCACTTTGAACTTCATCTACAATACTACTCAACACCAATTTCAGTCTATTACTCATCATTTTAGAAATGATTTTGTAAAGAACATTGCAGCAAGCAATTGGCCGAAACTGGGTAACATCACAAGGTTGATCCACCTTGGGAATGAGACACAGGTTTGTAGCATTTACCTGCTTCAGAAGCTTGCCAGTTTGAAAAAAGTTTAGTACTGCCTGAATGGTTTCACTTCCAACACAAGGCCAAGCCTTTTTTAAACACAAGCTATTGTAGCCATTAGGCCCAGGAGCTTTATTATCTTCAATACCCCATAGAGCCTCCTTCACCTCCATACTTGTAAAAGAAGCACACAACAAAAGTTGTTGCTCCCTAGTTAACACTCTGCCTTCTTGAATTAACTACTAACATGAGCCTCAGCCTGCTCTTGGGTGCCAAGCAAAGACTAATAATAATGGATGAAAGCATTTTCAATGCTTTCTCTATCCTCCTGCCAAACTCCGTGAGTGTCCTGAATTCTACATATCTGATTCTGCATTCTTCTCTTCTTCAAACAAGCATGGAAATAATTAGTGTTCATGTCACCACTATTAATCCACTCTTGCTTGATCTTCTGTTTCAAAAAACTGGTCCTAGCTTGACTAAGATCATTATATTTCTTCCTTGGTTCAACTTCCTGCCTATAAAGATCTCTCTTGGTAGGCTCCAGATGAATATGCTCTTGAACAGTCAAGAGACATTTCAAGGCTTCATCAGCTGCATTCTCTATGTTAGAGAAATTTTGTTTAATTAACATCTTCAGCACTCCTTTTAATTTCTTCAACTTCTTAACTACTCTATACATGGGTACACCCTGCACATCTTCAATCCATACACTATGCACTGTGTTCAAAAAATCCTCATGTTGAGTCCACATATTATAAAACCTAAAAGCCTTAGGTTTTTTTTCAATCTGATTATCCAGTCTGATCACACATGGACAGTGATCAGATATGCTTTCAGGAAAGAACCCAGCCACAACATTACCAAACAAGTGATCCCAGTCATCATTTGCCACTACTCTATCAATTCTAGAAAATACTATATCTTCTCCCTCTTGTTTATTACTCCAAGTAAAGAAAGGACCAGATGTATTATGCTCATTCAAGCCACAATCCCTCATACATCTTCTAAACTCATCAACCTCAGATAGAGTTACTGCAGAGCCTAGCCTCTCATTCAAATGAAGGACATTGTTAAAATCTCCTCCAATCACCCAAGCACCTCTCACTCCCTTGCTAACTTCCCTCAAACCCTTCCACAATTTTTCTCTCTCAGTAGCCTCATTCATCCCATACACCAAAGTCACAAAAAATTTCTTACCAGAAGCCAAGTGCCATACTTCACTATGAATATACTGGGTATCACACTAAATAATATTCACATTATATTTACTAGGCAACCAGACTACCCATATTCTTCCACCCCTATGATGGTTGTAATTCGTAACAATACTCCAGCTAGCACACACACTCTGAAAAACTTTAGGGAAGTTGCAAGCCTTCACCCTTGTTTCCAGAAGCCCACATAGTCCCAGGTTATTATGGTTCAAGAACCATCTAACATCATGATATTTCCCTTGACTATTTAGGCCCCTGATGTTCCAGAAGCCTGAATTATCCATGAGGTGGGATAACCTCCCCCACTTCATGAGTTGTACCATGACCCTCTCCAGATCCTTCCTTTTCCTTATCCTGCTCCAATTCCCCTTGTTCTGTCCTACCCTCCTCTTCTACTTCACCTTCTTTGTTCCCTTCTGTTATGGTTGCTAGAAAACTAATATTCCTCCCAGGTCTGGACTCCACAGCTTGAGAACTATGCCCACCAAGAGTAGCTGGAACTTGAACACCTTCTAGAGCACCCACATCCTGATTATTCTCTTGTACAGTCTGAATAATAGCATCTGAATTTACCCTTCTGGGAACCCACATCTGTTTAGGTTTAATTTTTTCCTGAGCCACTTCATATCTCTTTTGCCTACACTCCTCCATTGTGTGTCCAACTCCCTTACAGTCAGTACATATGATTGGTTTGAACTCATATGGCACTAGTTGAACAACTACACTTCCTTTCTCATTCATAAAAACAATTTCCTTAGGAAATTCTTTATCCACTTTGACTTCCACTAACACTCTAGCATATGCCAACATATATCCTTTTGTGTTGTGGCTTTGTCTGATCTAACTGGAGTTCCAACCTTACTCACCAATTTATGTAAAGTTTGCTGTCCCCAGTACTTTAGAGCAAGTTTAGGGAGCCTAATCCATGTAGGAACAATCTTAACATCCTCCTTTCTCAAATCAAGGTCAGGAGCCCAATGCTTCATTATCACTGGCTTCTTGTCATACATAATTGGCCTTGCTTCCATGGCCTTTGCCTTCTCCTCAACTGATCTGAATCGGACCACCAAGACACCGTTCTCCATCATCGCAATCTTTTCAACCCCATATTTACCCCATACCCTCTTGATAAATCCATCCACAATACGAAATGGGGGCTTAACACCTAAAATGTAGAAAATTAATGCAGAGTTCTAGTATTCTATTTCAGGCCTAATGTCTTCCTCAGTAATTGTAATCATATCCTCCTCATCATATATGTTATTCATACCAGCAACAGACTTAGATAAATCTAAACCTTTATCCCTAATGTTCGCAAACAACGATCTACTCCACGAGTTAGGGTTACATGGGTTACTGATTAGCTGCTGCATTGGATGAGGCGATGGATTCACCATCCCTTCTCCTGTTCTCCTGAGTGGTGTATGAATAGATGCCACCCAATCAGTTAATTGATTCCTCGCCACTACAAAATTGTCATGATCATGCTGTGATAACTCCATATCTAATGAAGCTTGTGACCTATTATCATCCTCCTTCGTTGTCCAGCTTAGTACCGAAACATCTTGAATTTCATTAACGTTCTTCTGTTTCCTAGCTTCTCCCAATCGAGGTTTCCGAACTTCAATTACTTGCTTCAATTTTGCATTGTTTTGATTGTTTTGATGAGGCCTCTTACTTCCATTACCTTTCTTTGAACCCTTGCCCATGGCGTCAGCTCACACTGAGGTTCAATGGACAGCAATAGAGGCTTTCAAAATCTAGAGAGAGACGAGAGTTTCTCTCACTAGAACTCATCTCCCTTCATTAAAAATTATAGGCCATGAGATTGTACCAAATTTGACATGCACATTTGTATTGTACCACATCTCTTGATGATGACCCATCCACCAATCTATATACTTTTGTTTTCTTTGTAGTTCTTTTAACAAAGAGCCTCTTTAGATATCTCCATGGCATGTTAGGTTTCCATATTTCTTCCGTAATGACTTTGCCCCATGATTTGCAAACCAGATTAGATGTAACCTGATCATTCCTTTCATGTTTAAGAAATATCCATTTTTGTACGAGATCTAAGTTGGACCCTATTTGGAAGGCCTTAGATCCTCTTTTATTTTCTGGATCTTGTTGTATAATAGGATGATCTCCGAAATATTTTTGGATAAAAGAAACCCATTTGGTGGATTCATTCTTGATAAATTCATCTTTATCTCCAGATATGACATTTAATGCCTTGTGATGATTTGGGCATTTTGATGGATATGGCATATGTTTTGGAGCAGATTGACGAAAAATGGGATATATGTGCCATCAAGCAATGCCTACTTGGCTACAATCCCTGAACATCCACTCTAGTTCCTTAGGGAGTGGGAACTTTTGGAGCAGTGTTCTTAGGTCTAGGGATTTAATAGCTGATGAGCCTGAATACTTTGGCTTTGAGGCTTATAATACACAATTGGTAGCTAGACAATTTGGATTGGTCCAAACACTAGTTATTCCTTACTTCTTGACCCGCAATGATCCTTGGACTTCAAAGGGTCGTTTTGAAGGTAGAGTCCTTCAGAGTAGAACTCTTAGCCTTACTTCCATGTCCATCTCTCCTTGGAAATGGATCACTAAAGCTGTTTGAGGCTTCCATCTGTGGTGGGATCATGTATTCCCAAATGACTCAATGCATTCTGATGCTTTGGCGAACTTTGAGGATCAGCTCTTCTTTGGTTGTAAGTAATTTCTTTCCTTAGTTATTTTATAACTTTTTGTGGGAGTGAATATTACTAAATTTTCTTTGTGCTTTACTTCTAACTTCTAAGCAAAAGGTGGCAAGAAGAAGATAAGAGTGTCTGATGGCATGACAACAGAGTCTAGATATGACAAGCTCTATTGGAATACCACAGACAAAAGGGTTCCTCCTCATACCTCATCAGAGGATGAAGATGATGCTGCTTATGATCAAGGGACTTGCTCTGGAGATGTCCAGACTGTGGAGGATATCCAAACCATGGGGCCACTGGAGCAGATTGACCCTTTTGAAAGAGCTACAAGGAAAAGAGATTCTAATTGTCTCTCTGCTTCTAAGGACACTCAACCCAAGGGGTCAGTAGAGCAACCTGACCCTCCTAAGAAGGCTTCAAAGAAGAGAGATTATGGTTGTATTTTTGCCTCCAAACCTTTAAGGCATTCCAGCAGGAAATGTCCTAAGTTAGAGGTTTCTTTAGAGATACTACAGTATATCATCTCCTCTGATGAAGATGATGACAAGACCATATCTCAAATTTTCAAAAGGAAACCAGGAGTTAAAGCAAGTATGAGTTTCACTTTTACTCCTTTTATGAGAAGTTTCACTTTTTGGAATATTGATTAATTTATTCCAGGTTCCTCTGGTGCTGATGACATTGAGCCTAAGATTATTAGTGATCCTTCTCTAAGAAAATATCACCTATTGGCTCTGCCAGCCATCCTTCAGGAGATGCTCCCAAGATAGCTGATCTAGAGTTAATTTTAAAGGGTAGTCCTGTTGATGAGTTTGTCATCAATCATCCCACTTCAAGTGGTGCTGCCCCCCAATTGGAGAATGTGGCTACCCCCTCTTTGGAAGGATATGTTTCCCCCCAGTTGGAAGAGACCGAGCATTTTCATGTGGAATCTCCTGATGAGGACTTGCTTCATCAATTTGATGAAGATCCCTTGGAATCAAGTCCTTTAGATATTGAGGTTCCATGCTCTCATGCTGCTACCACCATTGTTACAGCAATTCCTTCTATTGTTGGAAGTGAAGTTCCAAAAGATGTTATCCCTTTAGAGGTCACACCTTTACGGAGAAGCACTGAACTTGTGATTACCTCTGTTTGCAAAAGTTCTTCATCAACTTTAGCGTCTACTTTTGGGACTGGTCTGCCTTCCTTTCCTCATGAATTCATTTTAGACTTCCTCTATATGAGTCCATGTCCTCGTAATACTAGACTTCACTCTCTTGCTAACTTGGCTTCTCTTCTTTATGATGCAGAGGGAAGCACTCAAGAAGCAAGTGTGATGAAAGAGTCTGATAAAGGAAAAGAGGTTAATCTGTAGACAACTATCATTGTAAGGGATCAACCTACCTTTACCAATAGTGATCATTCCAGTGATGGATCATTTGAGCATATAAAACAAGAAGATAAAATATGGGACCTCTACTTGACCTTAACCAGTAACCCTTATGATCAGGCTTCTGCATTAGGCTCTTAAACAGATTTTGGAATCCCTGATTTCTCAAGGCTTTGAGTACTGGATACCTTGTCTTGATTATGTTAAGGAAACTCTTCTTCTTCAACAATGTAATGCTGAATCAAGAGTCAAAACTCTAAAGTTCTCAGCTCAGAAACTTCAGGAAGAGGAGACTTCTTTGGAAGCTCAAGCTAAACCATTCATAAACTTCAGTAAACATATCAAAGATTCTTTGAGTTCTTTTGATCAGAAGCCGAAGCTTCTTTATGAGGAGAGACAATTTTTACAAAATCGCTTAGGCTGAGATTAATAAAGAGGAGATCAATGTCATTAACGGGAAGTCTTCGCTCCAAAGCTCTATTGATACTGAAGAGAAGAAGCTACACCAAGGGCGAACAAATCTTGCTCATTTGAGGCAAGAGATGTTCAAAGATATGGCTGATGTACAGCAAAGCTTGATTCTCTAAAAGGAGAAACTTTGTAATGCTTGGTCAACCATTAAAAACCTTAGTTTAGTTGTTAGACAATGTTGGAATGTCTAATAATGTAACATTATTATTAATGTTGTAATTTTAATGATCCCTTACTGTTTGAAACAATTCTGCATGTTTCTGTTGAAACACAGGATCATGTTGTTCCCATATAGATGGGTGATATTTCTGTAGAAATTTGCCATTCAAGGCTCTATCTTTTATGTTGCCATCTATATCTTTTAATAGATATCCAATTCCAGACATTTTCTTATGAATGATGAAGGGACCCTGCCACTTAGGTGACCATTTCCCTAGCTGTGGATCATTGTAAGCTGCTTCTAGCAGGAACATTTTCCACACTTTATCATTCTCCTGGAATTCTTTAGGCACTAATGTTTTGTTGTAGGCCCTAGCAACTTTTTCTTTTTGGATTCTCATTTTGGCTAGGGCTTCTTCCTTAGCTTCTAGAGCATCCATAATTTCAATATTCATCGTCTGTGAATAGTCATCTCCTGATAATCCCATTTGTTGGGCTACCCTTGATGATCTTACATTCACTTCAGCTGGGATCACTGGAGTATGCCCATAAACTAAGTTAAAAGGCGTAACTCCTGTTGCTTCCCTTTTAGAGGTCTTGTAGGCCCATAGGCAATATAGCAACAACTCATCCCATTTTCTTGGGTTATTATCTATGAGTTTTGAAATCCCTTTTACTATGATCTTATTGGTAGCTTCAGCTTGACCATTTGCTTGAGCATATTAAGGCGTTGAATGCAATTTAGTAATTCCAAACTGGTTCAGATACTCCAGTAAATTAGGATTTCTAAAGACTGTGGCTTGATCAAAGGTTATAGTTTCTGGAATTCCAAATCTTGTTAAGATTTTTTCTTCCAAGAAATTTATGACAACCTGGATATTGAGCTTGTTGAAAGCATGAGCCTCTGCCCATTTGGTGAAGTAATCAGTCACCACTAGGATGTATGAATGCTTCTTAGAGGATGCAGGATTGATTTCTCCTATGGCATCCACTGCCCACCCTCTGAAGGGCCATGGTTTAATAATGTACTTAAGTTCTGAAACTTGTGCCCTACTAATAGGCCCAAACTTTTGACATCTTTTGCAACCTTTCGCATAGTCTATACAATCCTTTCTTATAGTAGGCCAATAGAAGCCATGTTCGTGCAACAACCTTTCGCATTTTTAGGCCATTTTGATGAGCACCACATAGCCCTTGGTGAATTTCTGCCATGAGAGATAGAGCCTCTCCAGCATCCACACACTTCAAAAGTAATCCTTCATGATCCTTTTCTGTGTAATTCACCAAACTGCATGCAAAACTTAGTTGCTGCCATTTTGACTCTATTTGGCACGTTTGTCCCAGTTGGGTCCTGGAGATAATGATTATTTCGTCTCTCCAGTCCATTCCCTCCTTTAATATTGAAATTCTATAAACTTCCAATATATCTGTTGATCTTTTTTTATCAGATTCAATGAGAGGTTGTAGGATCTTCTCTTGGAGAATGATATCTTCATTTTGTGAAGGTATCTCTTCTCTAGCACAAGCTACCTGGGACAGCTGATCTGCTACTTAGTTTTCTTTTTCTAAAAATGTTTGTGAAAGTGATTTCCTTAAATTATTTAGACAACTTTTGTGCTTTCTTACCATACTCCTGAGATACTATTGATATACTTTTGAATTCCTCATTTATTTGATAAATGACTAATTGAGAATCCCCATATATCTTTGCTTTCTTAGCTCCCAATTCTAGCAGCATCTCCAATCCAATTAATAAAGCTTCATATTCAGCTCTATTGTTGGTGCATGGACCCTTTAGGGATACTGCTTGTTTAGTTAGGATCCCATTAAGAGATAGAATATATATTCCAGCTCCTGCTGTTTCTCTGGTGTTGGATCCATCAAAGAACAAGACCCACAGAAGGATGTCCTCATCAATGATTCCTGAGTCACAACAAGGATGAGATGCTTAGAAATCAGCTAAAGCTTGACCTTTCACTGCCTTTTGTGGCACATATATTAGGTTGAATTGTAGTAAATGTAAACTTCATTTGCTTAACCTTCCTTTTATAAAAGGCTGGGATATCATATATCTTATCACATCTGTTGGAGATACTACTTCCATTGTAAAGGCCGTGAAATAATGTATGAGCTTGATTGATGCATCATACAAGCATAAACACCATTTTTTTGCCATGATATACCTTTTTTTAGTGTCATGCAATCATACTTAGATAGAATATAGCTTGCTCATGTCCTTTCTCATTTTCTTGAGTAAGGAGACTATCAATGGAATCTTCACAGGCAGACAGATATAACCTTAGTGGCTTTCCATCCTGCCTTGGAGGTATCAATACGGGAGGACTTGCCAAATCTTATTTGATTTGATCAAAATCCTATTTATGCTCCTCGTTCCATTTAAATTATGATTCATGTTTTAATCTTAGCAAAGGCGAAAACTTTTCAGTTTTTCCAGCTAAGTTGGCCATGAATCTTCTAACATAATTGACCTGTCCAAGGAATCTTTGCAATTCCTTCTTATGAGAAGGTGGCTGGGTTGCCAACACTTCTTTTGCCTTGTTTTGGTCAATTTCCATTTCATTTTTATGAATGAGGAATCCTAAGAAGTTACTAGCTTTAACTCCAAATGCACATTTGAGTGGATTCATTTTTAGGTGATATTCTCTCATTTAAGTGAATGACTTAATCAAACGCTCTTTGTGTTTTAAAAAGTCATTTGACTTTACGAGAATGTCATCCACATATACTTCCATAATCTTACCAATCATGTCCTTAAAGATTGCGTCCATTGCTCGTTGGTACGTGGCTCCAGCATTTTTTAATCCAAATGGCATGGCCACATATTCAAACAAGCCTAATGATTTTGGAAATCTGAAGGTTGTTTTGTTACAGTCTTCATGTGCAATCCTTAACTAGTGATATCCTGCATACCCATCCATAGAAGATATGTATTCATATCTTGATGCTGCGTCTATTAGGAGATCAGCCACTGGCATGGGGTATTGATCTTTAGGCGTAGCTTTGTTCAGATCCCTAAAGTCAATGCAGATTCGTATCTTGCCATTTTTCTTAACTACTAGAACAATATTGGAGATCTAGTCAGCATATTGGCAATGCCTTATGAACTCTTCCTTGAGGAGTTTGTTTATTTCCTTTTGTATATGCTCTGTTAGTTCAGGCGCTAGTCTTCTAGGACTTTGGGTCACAGGCTTAAATCCTTCTTTGATAGGCAGTTTATGTTCTACTATTTTCCTATCAATGCCAGGCATTTCATGATGTTCCCAAGCAAAATAGTCTTTAAATTCTTTTAGAATTTTTATGATTTCCTGCTTTTCTTGGTTAGTGAGGAGCTTACTTATGTAAGTAACACAAGGATTTTTATTATCCCCTAAATTTATTTCCTCTAGTGGATCATCAACCTCTTGTTTACTATCCTCACTTTTAGCCCATACTTTCTCAGCCTCCTCTTCTAAGGATTCAGTTTCGTGTAAAGTTGAGCAACACGCATTAGAGTTTATAAGAAAATCCTCTTAGTATTTTCTAAAAACTAAATCTTTCATTACTTGATCAACGACAGGGGTAAACCCATTACATCATTCTTCTTGGTTTATAGACATAATAAACTTTTGTAAGAAAAATACATCCTAACTCTACAAACTAATGAGATTTAAGGGTTGATCATAGTCTGGCGCCTATTGAATATATTCATATTTTGATTGAATGTCTTCAACTTCTCGGACGTCATCGACTTCCTCAATGAGAATTGCACCTGAGTCTTCTACCTCTTGGTGAGTTTGTGACTCAAGTTGTAGAGCAACCTCAATTTTGATGGTAGGAACTGACTTTAGAGAGTCCCTAACAAAGACAGAATCAGGAGATGTAATTAGACAAACTTCCTCATCTACTTGAACCATCTCATAAGTGTCACCATTCCACCAGATCAAAACTTGGTGGAGTGATGATGGAATAGCATAATTATGATGTAACCAATCTCTTCCTAGTATGGCATTATAATGAGTACCATTTTCGACTATGAAGAAACCGGTATAAGTAGTTTTAGTTCTTACCCTTATCTTTAAGATAGCCATTCCTTCCACTTTTTTTGATAAACCAAAAAAATCAGTTATGTTGATTTGTATGTTATGCAAATCTTTTCTAGTCTTTCCTAGTTTTCTGAACATAGAGAGTGGCATAATATTAACAGTAGCTCCAGTGTCTACCAATACTTTGCCTAAACGAAATCCCTCAAAATCAACATTTAGAAATAAGGCTTCAGTGTGCTTATTATTACCATCAACTGACCTAAATATTTTATCTATGATTAATTTCTCTATGTTAGCTTTTAGAGATGTTTTGTTAGGCACTTTCTTATGAGGTGCATTCAAATAAGATGACAAGCTTTGAGAATAAGTAATTTTAAATTTACCTGCCCTCTCTTCCTTGTCAACTTCATCTGCCCATGATGTGGTATTGGTCTGGAATTATGGTTGGCCTTCTGACTTTTTTAACTCTGTTGGTAGCATGACCACATTGCACTACGCGTTTTGTTCCTCTCCCATCTCTATTTGAGGCTCACTCATCAGTGGGTCTCCATCCAGAATTAAGTCATTGTCTGAAACTAATAAGTCCAAATCCTCATATCCAAACTCCGAATCATAATCCTCATTTTAGCCATTTCCCTATTTCTCTTTCACAAGAGAGTCACCTCCTTGAGGCTGCTGGCCACCATTCTTTATAGATGGTGTACCATTTTGTTCCTCTTCCAAAGATAACAACTTAGTAATACTAGCTTGTAGTGCCTCCTCATCAATTATGATGTTTGCTATAAGGGACTCCTGCACATTTTGAGTGCTGATATGTGCCCTTGCTGCAGCAGCTTTTGCACTTAACTCCTTCATCCTTATTGACCTACTTTTAGGAATATTTTGGACATCTGATAGTGGCCAAGGCCTAACTGGTGACTTGATCTTTGACTTCCCTTGGCCCCCATGGGAATTTACCCTTCTTTTGAGAATTTTGGGCACATGAATTTTGGCTGGGCTCCTTTTCTTTCCCTTTTAAGGAAGGGCCTGAACTGGGATTGTCTAGTTTACTTGGTCCTTGACTTCTGGACCTTTTCTGGAATGGATGCTGGTAAGCAGGCACATAGGCAGGATCATTTGGGATAATCTGAAATTCTAACCATTTCAAAGGTTAGCCGGTCTGCACATAGTGAGCACATTCCGTTTCTTAGAGCCTTCAGCCCTTCTATCGCCCTAGTCTGCAATCACTACAAGAAAAGTGGTATTCAACGACGGCTAAAAGCAGTCGTTGATTAAAGGAAAACCGTCGCTGCAAAATCAACGACGCCCGGCAGTCGTTATAAAGCTGTCGCTGTAACGGTGGTCGCTGATATTGGAATCAACGACCGTATAGCCATCGGTGAAAATATCAACGACGGTTTCCTAAAAATCAGCGACCGTCGGGAAAAACCGACGTTGACTCTATGTCAACGACTGTTATAAACAGACGGTGAATCACCGACTGTGTTTAACGGTCGTTGTTTCACCGACTGTTGGTAACCGTCGTTGTCTCACCGACTGTTATAAACCGTCGTTGATTTCGTTGATTCAACGTCTGTTAATAACTGTCGCTATTATTTTATAGCAGTCGTTGACGTTCAAGTCCGTGGCAGCATGCATTACCTTACAGCGACTGCCTAGCCGTCGTTGATTCAATGTTTAGCCGTCGTTGTTTTTTTAAAATAACGTTATTTTAAATATTATTGTTCTTAATTATAATTAAACCTGTACCTGCAGAGCTGCACCTAAATATACCACTCTAAAGTTGTTCCTCCATCGCATTCAATTTTTTCAATTACAAAAATATGCAATTTTGATATATATTACAATTTGCATAGATACTTGTATAATTACATGAAATAGATTACAATTATGTACACAAAATAGATCCCGGTGTCGGGAAATAAAGTAGAAGTCGGTGTTTACAAAAATATATATCGACAAATCTAGAAACTAATAAGCTAGATGCCGATAAATGTCTATAGTTAGACAAACTACCTAGATTAAATATATGTACGCAAAATAGATCCCGGTCCCGGGAAATAAAGTAGAAGTCGGGTTCCAAAAAAAATAGCCCGACACATCTAGAAACAAAGCGAGATGCCGATAAATATTGACACTAAATGCATATAGTTTTACTAACTATATGGAAACTATAAGTTAGTTACCTAGTTGCCAAAACCAAAAAAACTACACTGTCAAGGGTGTCTCTGAGCACTACCGCCACCACCAAACCCTGGGTCATCTTCTGGTCTGTGTTGTGGAGGGGGGCCTGGGTTGCAACCTGAGAACATGTGGCCGAAACTAGACATGTTCCTCATCATTTCCTCTACGAGGGCCCGGCTTGACTCTTCCACCCGTGCTGCGACCCTTGCCTCCACCTCATCCATCCATGCAGCGACCATTGCCTCCACCTGCGCCTCAAGCTGAGAAAAAATGGACGGCTCATATGGTTGTGAAGAGCCGCCATCTCCTCGCCCTGATGAAGAGTTATAGTACAAATGATCTCCCTGACCCAACCCCTGAACTTTTCCTCTGTTCCTCCCCCCAACTCTCTCCCAATACAACAGATCAGGGTTCGGCTGTGAACCCTGAGTGGCACAATGATCCAGCTTCTTATCGTATGTCTCCTGCAATTGGTTGAATATACTCATATTCAAGTAATATAAAGTGGCCAAAATGGCGTATATTTAGTTCTAACATGGCTATATTTTGTATTTTATATGAAAACTACTAATAAATACATGAAACTAACTAAATATATGATGTTTGAGGTGTTTATAACTTAAACTAACATCAAACTACTCATATTCATAATTTTTCAAGTAAATTGGCCTAAAATGGCCTATATTTGCCTATATTTGGTTCTAACTTGACTATATCGTGTATTTTCAATCAAAACAACTTATAAATACATTAAATTAACTATATACATGATGTTTGAGGTGTTTATAACTTAAACTAACATCAAACTACTCGTATTCATTCATTTTCAAGTAAAATGGCCTAAAATGGCTTCAAAAGGCCTATATTTGGTTCTAACTTGCCTATAATGTGTATTTTCAATCAAAACAACTTATAAATACATTAGAATAACTATATATATGATGTTTGAGGTGTTTATAATTTAAACTAACATCAAACTACTCATATTCAAAAATTTTCAAGTAAAATGGCCTAAAATGGCCTATATTTGCCTATATTTGGTCCTAACTTGCCTATATTGTGTATTTTCAATCAAAACAACTTATAAATACATTACATTAACTATATATATGATATTTGAGGTGTTTATAACTTAAACTAACATCAAACTACCCATATTCATTCATTTCAAGTAAAATGGCCTAAAATGACCTCAAAAGGCCTATGTTTGGTTCTAACTTGCCTATATTGTGTATTTTCAACCAAAACAACTTATAAATACATTAAACTAACTATATATATGATGTTCGAGGTGTTTATAACTTAAACTAACATCAAACTACTCATATTCATTATTTTTCAAGTAAAATGGCCTAAAATGGCCTCAAAAGATTTATATTTGGTTCTAACTTGCCTATATTGTGTATTTGCAATCAAAACAACATATAAATACATTAAACTAACAATATATATGATTTGAGGTGTTTATAACATAAACTAACATCAAACTACTCATATTCATTCATTTTCAAGTAAAATGGCCTAAAATGGCCTCAAAAGGCCTATATTTGGTTCTAACTTGCCTATATTGTGTATTTTCAATCAAAACAACTTATAAATACATTAAATTAACTATATATATGATGTTTGAGGTGTTTATAACTTAAACTAACATCAAACTACTCATATTCATTCATTTTCAAGTAAAATGGCCTAAAATGACCTCAAAAGGCCTATATTTGGTTCTAACTTGCCTATATTGTGTATTTTCAACCAAAACAACTTATAAATACATTAAACTAACTATATATATGATGTTTGAGGTGTTTATAACTTAAACTAACATCGAACTACTCATATTCATTCATTTTCAAGTAAATGGCCTAAAATGGCCTCAAAAGACCTATATTTGGTTCTAACTTGCCTATATTGTGTATTTTCAATCAAAACAACTTATAAGTACATTAAACTAAATATATATATGATGTTTGAGGTGTTTATGACTTAAAATAACATCAAACTACTCATATTCATTCATTTTTAAGTAAATGGCCTAAAATGGCTTCAAAAGGCCTATATTTGAATCTAACTTGCCTATATTGTGTATTTTCAATCAAAACAACTTATAAATACATTAAACTAACTATATATATGATGTTTGAGGTGTTTATGACTTAAACTAACATCAAACTGCTCATATTCATTCATTTTCAAGTAAATGGCCTAAAATGGCTTCAAAAGGCCTATATTTTGTTCTAACTTGCCTATATTGTGTATTTTCAATCAAAACAACTTATAAATACCTTAAATTAACAATATATATGATGTTTGATGTGTTTATAACTTAAACTAACATCAAACTACTCATATTCATTTATTTTCTAGTAAATGGCCTAAAATGGCCTATATTTGCCTATATTTGGTTCTAACTTGCGTATATTGTGTATTTTCAATCAAAATAACTTATAAATACATTAAATTAACTATATATATGATGTTTGAGGTGTTTATAACTTAAACTAACATCAAACTACTCATATTCATTCATTTTCAAGTAAAATGGCCTAAAATGACCTCAAAAGGCCTATATTTGGTTCTAACTTGCCTATATTGTGTATTTTCACCCAAAACAACTTATAAATACATTAAACTAACTATATATATGATGTTTGAGGTGTTTATAACTTAAACTAACATCAAACTACTCATATTCATTCATTTTCAAGTAAATGGCCTAAAATGGCCTCAAAAGACCTATATTTGGTTCTAACTTGCCTATATTGTGTATTTTCAATCAAAACAACTTATAAGTACATTAAACTAAATATATATATGATGTTTGAGGTGTTTATGACTTAAAATAACATCAAACTACTCATATTCATTCATTTTTAAGTAAATGGCCTAAAATGGCTTCAAAAGGCCTATATTTGAATCTAACTTGCCTATATTGTGTATTTTCAATCAAAACAACTTATAAATACATTAAACTAACTATATATATGATGTTTGAGGTGTTTATGACTTAAACTAACATCAAACTGCTCATATTCATTCATTTTCAAGTAAATGGCCTAAAATGGCTTCAAAAGGCCTATATTTGGTTCTAACATGCCTATATTGTGTATTTTCAATCAAAACAACTTATAAATACATTAAATTAACAATATATATGATGTTTGATGTGTTTATAACTTAAACTAACATCAAACTACTCATATTCATTTATTTTCAAGTAAATGGCCCAAAATGGCCTATATTTGCCTATATTTGGTTCTAACTTGCGTATATTGTGTATTTTCAATCAAAATAACTTATAAATACATTAAATTAACTATATATATGATGTTTGAGGTGTTTATAACTTAAACTAACATCAAACTACTCATATTCATTCATTTTCAAGTAAAATGGCCTAAAATGACCTCAAAAGGCCTATATTTGGTTCTAACTTGCCTATATTGTGTATTTTCACCCAAAACAACTTATAAATACATTAAACTAACTATATATATGATGTTTGAGGTGTTTATAACTTAAACTAACATCGAACTACTCATATTCATTCATTTTCAAGTAAATGGCCTAAAATGGCCTCAAAAGACCTATATTTGGTTCTAACTTGCCTATATTGTGTATTTTCAATCAAAACAACTTATAAGTACATTAAACTATATATATATATGATGTTTGAGGTGTTTATGACTTAAAATAACGTCAAACTACTCATATTCATTCGTTTTTAAGTAAATGGCCTAAAATGGCTTCAAAAGGCCTATATTTGAATCTAACTTGCCTATATTGTGTATTTTCAATCAAAACAACTTATAAATACATTAAACTAACTATATATATGATGTTTGAGGTGTTTATGACTTAAACTAACATCAAACTGCTCATATTCATTCATTTTCAAGCAAATGGCTTCAAAAGGCCTATATTTTGTTCTAACTTGCCTATATTGTGTATTTTCAATCAAAACAACTTATAAATACCTTAAATTAACAATATATATGATGTTTGATGTGTTTATAACTTAAACTAACATCAAACTACTCATATTCATTTATTTTCTAGTAAATGGCCTAAAATGGCCTATATTTGCCTATATTTGGTTCTAACTTGCGTATATTGTGTATTTTCAATCAAAATAACTTATAAATACATTAAATTAACTATATATATGATGTTTGAGGTGTTTATAACTTAAACTAACATCAAACTACTCATATTCATTCATTTTCAAGTAAAATGGCCTAAAATGACCTCAAAAGGCCTATATTTGGTTCTAACTTGCCTATATTGTGTATTTTCACCCAAAACAACTTATAAATACATTAAACTAACTATATATATGATGTTTGAGGTGTTTATAACTTAAACTAACATCGAACTACTCATATTCATTCATTTTCAAGTAAATGGCCTAAAATGGCCTCAAAAGACCTATATTTGGTTCTAACTTGCCTATATTGTGTATTTTCAATCAAAACAACTTATAAGTACATTAAACTAAATATATATATGATGTTTGAGGTGTTTATGACTTAAAATAACATCAAACTACTCATATTCATTCATTTTTAAGTAAATGGCCTAAAATGGCTTCAAAAGGCCTATATTTGAATCTAACTTGCCTATATTGTGTATTTTCAATCAAAACAACTTATAAATACATTAAACTAACTATATATATGATGTTTGAGGTGTTTATGACTTAAACTAACATCAAACTGCTCATATTCATTCATTTTCAAGCAAATGGCCTAAAATGGCTTCAAAAGGCCTATATTTGGTTCTAACATGCCTATATTGTGTATTTTCAATCAAAACAACTTATAAATACATTAAATTAACAATATATATGATGTTTGATGTGTTTATAACTTAAACTAACATCAAACTACTCATATTCATTTATTTTCAAGTAAATGGCCTAAAATGGCCTATATTTGCCTATATTTGGTTCTAACTTGCGTATATTGTGTATTTTCAATCAAAATAACTTATAAATACATTAAATTAACTATATATATGATGTTTGAGGTGTTTATAACTTAAACTAACATCAAACTACTCATATTCATTCATTTTCAAGTAAAATGGCCTAAAATGACCTCAAAAGGCCTATATTTGGTTCTAACTTGCCTATATTGTGTATTTTCACCCAAAACAACTTATAAATACATTAAACTAACTATATATATGATGTTTGAGGTGTTTATAACTTAAACTAACATCAAACTACTCATATTCATTCATTTTCAAGCAAATGGCCTAAAATGGCCTCCAAAAGACCTATATTTGGTTCTAACTTGCCTATATTGTGTATTTTCAATCAAAACAACTTATAAATACATTAAACTATATATATATATATGATGTTTGAGGTGTTTATAACTTAAAATAACATCAAACTACTCATATTCATTCATTTTTAAGTAAATGGCCTAAAATGGCCTCAAAAGGCCTATATTTGGTTCTAACTTGCCTATATTGTGTATTTTCAATCAAAACAACTTATAAATACATTAAACTAACTATATATATGATGTTTGAGGTGTTTATGACTTAAACTAACATCAAACTACTCATATTCATTCATTTTCAAGTAAATGGCCTAAAATGGCTTCAAAAGGCCTATATTTGGTTCTAACTTGCCTATATTGTGTATTTTCAATCAAAACAACTTATAAATACATTAAATTAACAATATATATGATGTTTGATGTGTTTATAACTTAAACTAACATCAAACTACTCATATTCATTTATTTTCAAGTAAATGGCCTAAAATGGCCTATATTTGCCTATATTTGGTTCTAACTTGCGTATATTGTGTATTTTCAATCAAAATAACTTATAAATACATTAAATTAACTATATATATGATGTTTGAGGTGTTTATAACTTAAACTAACATCAAACTACTCATATTCATTCATTTTCAAGTAAAATGGCCTAAAATGACCTCAAAAGGCCTATATTTGGTTCTAACTTGCCTATATTGTGTATTTTCACCCAAAACAACTTATAAATACATTAAACTAACTATATATATGATGTTTGAGGTGTTTATAACTTAAACTAACATCGAACTACTCATATTCATTCATTTTCAAGTAAATGGCCTAAAATGGCCTCAAAAGACCTATATTTGGTTCTAACTTGCCTATATTGTGTATTTTCAATCAAAACAACTTATAAGTACATTAAACTATATATATATATGATGTTTGAGGTGTTTATGACTTAAAATAACGTCAAACTACTCATATTCATTCATTTTTAAGTAAATGGCCTAAAATGGCTTCAAAAGGCCTATATTTGAATCTAACTTGCCTATATTGTGTATTTTCAATCAAAACAACTTATAAATACATTAAACTAACTATATATATGATGTTTGAGGTGTTTATGACTTAAACTAACATCAAACTGCTCATATTCATTCATTTTCAAGCAAATGGCTTCAAAAGGCCTATATTTTGTTCTAACTTGCCTATATTGTGTATTTTCAATCAAAACAACTTATAAATACATTAAATTAACAATATATATGATGTTTGATGTGTTTATAACTTAAACTAACATCAAACTACTCATATTCATTTATTTTCAAGTAAATGGCCTAAAATGGCCTATATTTGCCTATATTTGGTTCTAACTTGCGTATATTGTGTATTTTCAATCAAAATAACTTATAAATACATTAAATTAACTATATATATGATGTTTGAGGTGTTTATAACTTAAACTAACATCAAACTACTCATATTCATTCATTTTCAAGTAAAATGGCCTAAAATGACCTCAAAAGGCCTATATTTGGTTCTAACTTGCCTATATTGTGTATTTTCACCCAAAACAACTTATAAATACATTAAACTAACTATATATATGATGTTTGAGGTGTTTATGACTTAAACTAACATCAAACTACTCATATTCATTCATTTTCAAGTCAAATGGCCTAAAATGGCTTCAAAAGGCCTATATTTGGTTCTAACTTGCCTATATTGTGTATTTTCAATCAAAACAACTTATAAATACATTAAATTAACAATATATATGATGTTTGATGTGTTTATAACTTAAACTAACATCAAACTACTCATATTCATTTATTTTCAAGTAAATGGCCCAAAATGGCCTATATTTGCCTATATTTGGTTCTAACTTGCGTATATTGTGTATTTTCAATCAAAATAACTTATAAATACATTAAATTAACTATATATATGATGTTTGAGGTGTTTATAACTTAAACTAACATCAAACTACTCATATTCATTCATTTTCAAGTAAAATGGCCTAAAATGACCTCAAAAGGCCTATATTTGGTTCTAACTTGCCTATATTGTGTATTTTCACCCAAAACAACTTATAAATACATTAAACTAACTATATATATGATGTTTGAGGTGTTTATAACTTAAACTAACATCGAACTACTCATATTCATTCATTTTCAAGTAAATGGCCTAAAATGGCCTCAAAAGACCTATATTTGGTTCTAACTTGCCTATATTGTGTATTTTCAATCAAAACAACTTATAAGTACATTAAACTATATATATATATGATGTTTGAGGTGTTTATGACTTAAAATAACATCAAACTACTCATATTCATTCATTTTTAAGTAAATGGCCTAAAATGGCTTCAAAAGGCCTATATTTGAATCTAACTTGCCTATATTGTGTATTTTCAATCAAAACAACTTATAAATACATTAAACTAACTATATATATGATGTTTGAGGTGTTTATGACTTAAACTAACATCAAACTACTCATATTCATTCATTTTCAAAAATGGCCTAAAATGGCTTCAAAAGGCCTATATTTTGGTTCTAACTTGCCTATATTGTGTATTTTCAATCAAAACAACTTATAAATACCTTAAATTAACAATATATATGATGTTTGATGTGTTTATAACTTAAACTAACATCAAACTACTCATATTCATTTATTTTCAAGTAAATGGCCTAAAATGGCCTATATTTGCCTATATTTGGTTCTAACTTGCCTATATTGTGTATTTTCAATCAAAATAACTTATAAATACATTAAATTAACTATATATATGATGTTTGAGGTGTTTATAACTTAAACTAACATCAAACTACTCATATTCATTCATTTTCAAGTAAAATGGCCTAAAATGACCTCAAAAGGCCTATATTTGGTTCTAACTTGCCTATATTGTGTATTTTCAACCAAAACAACTTATAAATACATTAAACTAACTATATATATGATGTTTGAGGTGTTTATAACTTAAACTAACATCAAACTACTCATATTCATTCATTTTCAAGTAAATGGCCTAAAATGGCCTCAAAAGGCCTATATTTGGTTCTAACTTGCCTATATTGTGTATTTTCAATCAAAACAACTTATAAATACATTAAACTAACTATATATATGATGTTTGAGGTGTTTATAACTTAAACTAACATCAAACTACTCATATTCATTCATTTTCAAGTAAATGGCCTAAAATGGCCTCAAAAGGCCTATATTTGGTTCTAACTTGCCTATATTGTGTATTTTCAATCAAAACAACTTATAAATACATTAAACTAACTATATATATGATGTTTGAGGTGTTTATAACTTAAACTAACATCAAACTACTCATATTCATTCATTTTCAAGTAAAATGGCCTAAAATGGCCTCAAATTGGCCTATATTTGGTTCTAACTTGCCTATATTGTGTATTTTCAATCAAAACAACTTATAAATACATTAAACTAACTATATATATGATGTTTGAGGTGTTTATAACTTAAACTAACATCAAACTACTCATATTCATTCATTTTCAAGTAAAATGGCCTAAAATGGCCTAAAAAGGCCTATATTTGGTTCTAACTTGCCTATATTGTGTATTTTCAATCAAAACAACTTATAAATACATTAAACTAACTATATATATGATGTTTGAGGTGTTTATAACTTAAACTAACATCAAACTACTCATATTCATTCATTTTCAAGTAAAATGGCCTAAAATGGCCTCAAAAGGCCTATATTTGGTTCTAACTTGCCTATATTGTGTATTTTCAATCAAAACAACTTATAAATACATTAAACTAACTATATATATGATGTTTGAGGTGTTTATAACTTAAACTAACATCAAACTACTCATATTCATTCATTTTCAAGTAAAATGGCCTAAAATGGCCTCAAAAGGCCTATATTTGGTTCTAACTTGCCTATATTGTGTATTTTCAATCAAAACAACTTATAAATACATTAAACTAACTATATATATGATGTTTGAGGTGTTTATAACTTAAACTAACATCAAACTACTCATATTCATTCATTTTCAAGTAAATGGCCTAAAATGGCCTCAAATTGGCCTATATTTGGTTCTAACTTGCCTATATTGTGTATTTTCAATCAAAACAACTTATAAATACATTAAACTAACTATATATATGATGTTTGAGGTGTTTATAACTTAAACTAACATCAAACTACTCATATTCATTCATTTTCAAGTAAAATGGCCTAAAATGGCCTCAAAAGGCCTATATTTGGTTCTAACTTGCCTATATTGTGTATTTTCAATCCAAAACAACTTATAAATACATTAAACTAACTATATATATGATGTTTGAGGTGTTTATAACTTAAACTAACATCAAACTACTCATATTCATTCATTTTCAAGTAAATGGCCTAAAATGGCCTCAAAAGGCCTATATTTGGTTCTAACTTGCCTATATTGTGTATTTTCAATCAAAACAACTTATAAATACATTAAACTAACTATATATATGATGTTTGAGGTGTTTATAACTTAAACTAACATCAAACTACTCATATTCATTCATTTTCAAGTAAAATGGCCTAAAATGGCCTCAAAAGGCCTATATTTGGTTCTAACTTGCCTATATTGTGTATTTTCAATCAAAACAACTTATAAATACATTAAACTAACTATATATATGATGTTTGAGGTGTTTATAACTTAAACTAACATCAAACTACTCATATTCATTCATTTTCAAGTAAAATGGCCTAAAATGGCCTCCAAAAGGCCTATATTTGGTTCTAACTTGCCTATATTGTGTATTTTCAATCAAAACAACTTATAAATACATTAAACTAACTATATATATGATGTTTGAGGTGTTTATAACTTAAACTAACATCAAACTACTCATATTCATTCATTTTCAAGTAAAATGGCCTAAAATGGCCTATATTTGCCTATATTTGGTTCTAACTTGCCTATATTGTGTATTTTCAATCAAAACAACTTATAAATACATTAAACTAACTATATATATGATGTTTGAGGTGTTTATAACTTAAACTAACATCAAACTACTCATATTCATTCATTTTCAAGTAAATGGCCTAAAATGGCCTCAAAAGGCCTATATTTGGTTCTAACTTGCCTATATTGTGTATTTTCAATCAAAACAACTTATAAATACATTAAACTAACTATATATATGATGTTTGAGGTGTTTATAACTTAAACTAACATCAAACTACTCATATTCATTCATTTTCAAGTAAAATGGCCTAAAATGGCCTCCAAAAGGCCTATATTTGGTTCTAACTTGCCTATATTGTGTATTTTCAATCAAAACAACTTATAAATACATTAAACTAACTATATATATGATGTTTGAGGTGTTTATAACTTAAACTAACATCAAACTACTCATATTCATTCATTTTCAAGTAAATGGCCTAAAATGGCCTCTAAAGGCCTATATTTGGTTCTAACTTGCCTATATTGTGTATTTTCAATCAAAACAACTTATAAATACATTAAACTAACTATATATATGATGTTTGAGGTGTTTATAACTTAAACTAACATCAAACTACTCATATTCATTCATTTTCAAGTAAAATGGCCTAAAATGGCCTCAAAAGGCCTATATTTGGTTCTAACTTGCCTATATTGTGTATTTTCAATCAAAACAACTTATAAATACATTAAACTAACTATATATATGATGTTTGAGGTGTTTATAACTTAAACTAACATCAAACTACTCATATTCATTCATTTTCAAGTAAAATGGCCTAAAATGGCCTCAAAAGGCCTATATTTGGTTCTAACTTGCCTATATTGTGTATTTTCAATCAAAACAACTTATAAATACATTAAACTAACTATATATATGATGTTTGAGGTGTTTATAACTTAAACTAACATCAAACTACTCATATTCATTCATTTTCAAGTCAAATGGCCTAAAATGGCCTCAAAAGGCCTATATTTGGTTCTAACTTGCCTATATTGTGTATTTTCAATCAAAACAACTTATAAATACATTAAACTAACTATATATATGATGTTTGAGGTGTTTATAACTTAAACTAACATCAAACTACTCATATTCATTCATTTTCAAGTAAAATGGCCCAAAATGGCCTATAAAGGCCTATATTTGGTTCTAACTTGCCTATATTGTGTATTTTCAATCAAAA